>QJPP01007469.1:600000-1185832 GCA_003996215.1 Jaltomata sinuosa | reverse complement strand
AATTTTTATTTTATATATACGGAGTCTAGGGAAAATAAACCGTAACCTACCTGTCGTCCAACGACAAGCTGCTAGAACAACGATGTCCAAGCTCGAACCACTCCGAGAAAATCCAAAACTAAATCAGAATCGAATTCGGATTTGGGATGGAACAACTTGACGTAGATAAGTGATTTCTCTTTTTCCGGTGCTCAATATAAGAGCAAAATAAGAACATTAATGTATTCTCCACCAAACATTCCTTCATCCATCTGCTCACATAAGCTAATACTTGGATAGAAGAGAAAATGAAAGTTTGTGGTCATGGAACAGTAACATATGAGTAAGTGGAAATGTTTTCTATATATATCCACGTTACTACAACCTTTAGCAACATATATATATTCAATTAGAGGTACTTGGTGCTGTGCTTAGTGGCAGCACTAAGTGCCTAACCCACTTGCTGTCCATTCCCACCACTTCCACGTGGAAGTGGTGGTGTCCCCAAAATAATTTTCATCCCGTTAAACAAATATTCGGGTATTGCATAAATTCGTGGTAAAATAAATATGATATTTTAAATATACCATAATTAATAGAAAATTATTTTCAATAAAACCTACTATATTATAATAATAAATTTTAACATAACTAAATTTTACTATCTCCGTTAAAATAATTTGCAAAGGTGATAATAATGTAGTATAACTTCCTACAACCTTCGACTTTTAAATAAAATATTTTCAAATACGCACGATTTCGATACTCAAGAATTTTTTCGGGATCCTCCCTTATATTTTATCACTGTTTTGGAACTGAAATGGCATTTTAAAACGTGAAATTGAGGCTTAAATCGAGTTTAACCCGACCCGGTTCGTAACCCGTTTTCTGCCAGACAGTCCGCGGTAAAACAGTCATAACTCTTTACTCCAAGATCAGTTGGACATGAGGTTTTGTGCATTGGAAACTAGACTCGTAGACCTTCGATTTGGTATTTCGGGGGACTTCTAACTCTTTTTATATTGGGAGAAAAGCCCTGACACATTTGACCTAAAGTTCAGAAAATTTGTTAAAGGTCTTACGATATCTTTTGTCGATTTGCTTGACTTCAAAACTCAAACGTGGAAATGACCGGAAGGGTCATTACATTTCTCACTTCCTTGATCCTGGGTGTTTGTTTTTTCTTAATTTTATTATTTACTCTTTTGGCTCCTACTCGTTTGTCCACATGGGGTAGTAAGAGCCACCAATGAGGGCTTTGTTAATCAGTATGTGGGAATAATTTATCTTAAGAATGGGCATTCCTGAGCAATATGACTTTTATTTGTAAAATTCATAACGTATATATTTCTATGGGTTAGTATTGTTAGTCCATATTGTATTTTAGATCCTTGCGTTTGTGTGTTTCATACCGTTCCTTCATTGTTAATATGTCTACTAAGGTGTTTTCAATTCTTCCCATTCTATCTCTGGTACAGAGGTTATGTTACACATGTTAGCTTCTGCTCCTGTATCCATCATGGTGTACTAATTCTATTATAGGTATCCTTCTATAATTATTTTGGCAGTATATATAGTTTTTGTCATTTATTAGGTTAACTTATTATTTTATCATATTAAGGTTCTTTTGATTACTAACCTTTTTATTTTCATACTTAGGTGTAATCTGCTTATCTTCTAGGTTATATGGGTTATAACTTTCTAACCATTTGCTCCTAGCGTGATATTTTGGGTATCTCCTTGTAATGTTTGAAATTTATAAATATTGTATGTCTCCAAGGAATTATATTCTTTTTCGGTGGTGTTTAATCATTTTTTCTTAATGCTTTTGGTAATTTCGAATTTTGTTGTTCATTTGTTATTATTTCTTTTTCTGGTATTAATTCTTTTGCAATATAATTTTCTTGTTGTCCTGTATTTATTAATATTAAATATTTTCTTTGATCCATTAATCCTGTTATATAGTAATGATATGGTTTTATTTCTTCTATTTATTTTGGTGGAGTTACATAATTTATCCTTCTTGATGTACTCATTCTTGATGATGTTTCCGGTATTTCATTACCTGTTCGTTTTGACGTTTCTATTCTGTTTCTTTTACTATTTCTAAGTCTTCTTCGATGGTCCATTTCTTGCAATAAACTATAATCATTATTATCTATACTGATACTATTCTTTCAGAACGGATTTTCTATTTTAATTCTATTTATTTTATTTCTAGCTGTTATTTTATGTTTTGTTGTAAGTATATATAAATTTTTACATCTTGCCGTAAATATTTTACTTCCTGGTGCTAGTTCTATTCCCGACATTTTCCAGTATAAAACTAATGATCTATCTATATTTTTGTCATCTATTGCTACTGAATAATTTGCACTTATTATGAATTTAAATTTTTGGTATATTAGATTACCTTTCACTGCACTTATTACACTTTTTTCTATAGGTTGTATAATTCTATCATCCGCTAAGTATATTTCTATAGGGGTATCTATTCCTTCCCTAAACATGCTTTTATTAGTATTTCTGTTCCTCCTAAATGTACGTATTTTATTGAATTTTTTGCTTTTATATCTTGTATTTCTTTATTTAGTACTTTTTTATTTAAGATTGGTATTCTAGCTTTACCTTTAATGTATTTACAATCTATTATATGTTCTCTTTGGCTTATTACATAATATTCTTCTTTTTGTCTTTTAAACTAATTTTTTATTGTTGGTACCTCTAATATTTTATCTATGCTTAAATCTAATTCTTTTCCCTTTATTTGTTCAAGTATATTGGTGTCAAATATTATTTTTTGTTCTGAGGATGTGTTCATCCTTGATGTTCTTCCTTGTTGTATAATCTATACTTTTTCAGTCATTAATTTTCTTCTCTGGATTCTTTCTATAATTATTATTTATATCGTTTTCGTTTTCGTTTTCTGATAATTCATTTTCTGATAATTCATATATACTGTCTTCACTCTCTAATTCATAATCTATATATTCCATTTGTGTATATTTATCATCTCCTATTATTATTTCGGTAATTTGTTTTTTCTTTGGATTTTTTGGTATTTTGCAATCTCTAGCTAAGTGTCCTAGTTTTCCACAATTGTAACAAGTACATTCCGTTAATTTTTTCTTTGTTTTATATGGTTTTTTATATTTGTAATTTTTTACATAATATCTTTTTCTTGGTTTTTTATACTTATATTTTGATTTATATGGTTTATATTTACTACTATATCTTTTTATTTTCTTATGTTTTTTATAATATTTATCTGTGCATCCGAATTGGGGTGCTGTTCTATCTTTACAACATACTAAATTTCTTACTAATATTTTATTCATTTTAATATTTTCTTTGTATTTTTCACATAATTCCATAAACCAATTTTGTAAAATTTTATTCGAGCTCCTAGAGTATCTACTAATTCTGCTTCATTCCAATTTTTTATTATTTTTGAACTAAAAGGTTCTGGTAATTTAGTAAAATATAATTTTCTTATTTCTTTACTTTCATCTGGATTATATGCTCCTTTGTAATAATAGTTTTTAAATGCACAAGTGTATTCATCTAGATAGCACATATTACATATTGCTAATTTTGACATTAAATTTCTGTTTATAGTTTTTTCTTTATTTTGTTCTTCTATTTCCGTCGTCATACTACCAAATTCATTTCTTATTGTTATTTCATATTTAAATAATATTTTCTGTAAGCTGTTGTGCATCTGTTCCATCGGTATTTTATTACTATTGCTTAATGTTTCTAGACTTTCGTTTGTTAAATTTTGTAACCATAATTTTACCGTTCCTATGAGTGTTCTTTCTATATATCCTGGTGTTTCAGCTATCGATATTTTATTGTCTATTAATTGTTTTGAGATATATCCTATCCATAATTGAATTGTTTTATTTATATCTGCTACACAATCTAGATCTAAAAAAATATTTTGTTCAGTTATCTGCCTTGGTGTCCATTTCCTATTTGGCCTTTTTTCCCATAACGTTTTATTTTTATCATATGAATTATAGTCTGTCCTATAGTAGCTTGGATTTAATTGCTTTGGATTTTTTACTCCTGATATACTTGGTTTATCATCAGTGCTCATATCTCCTGTATTTATTTCTGGATTTATTTTTGCTTTTTTCATTTTTTCTATTAGTTCGGTATATGTTTCACTTGTTTCTGAATAGTTTTCTCCTAGATTATTCAGCACTTTCTTCACTTATTTCGTCTACGCTATTTTTGGTGATTTTCTTGTTGTTATTCTAATTGTATTTGAATTTTTCTATTTCATTGTGTCAGTTTAAACTCTTGGTTCTTCTTCTCTACGTTTTTCTTTTGCTTTTTGGTTATTTGCATATTAAGTGTTTAGCACTTCTAATTCGTTTTTCTAGTTTCTAATTATTTTAGTGTTTTTCTTCTTCTATTCGTTGTATTTTTTCTTTTGTTTGTTGTTGTATTTTTTCAATTTCTCGTTTCCTATCTATTTCTTCATTTTTTTTTGTTATTCTAACCATTGCGGTTAATTTATCTTCTAATTTTACCGTTTCTTTTTCTAGCATTAAATTTAGATTATCTCCTATTTTTTTATATCTTCTTCCTAAATTAGAAAATACTATTGTTATCTTTAATCCTACCGGATTTACATATATTTTTTCTTCTAATGCGAATTCTTCTTTATTCATTTATAAATTATGTTGGTATTTGTATTCTAGACTGTCTATTTGTAATTGTAATTCTAATATAACTCTTCTTTGTGCTAATAGGGATTTATGGCAAACTCCTGCAAATATATTAGTGTTTAGTCTATTTTGTCTATGTTTTAATTCTTGTCTTTTTACTATAATCATTTCATTAAGCTTTTGTCTGTGTTTGTTATTGTTATCAGTCATTGTTTCTTTAAGTATTTAATATATTTATATTCTATTTTAGATATGGTATTAATTAATTTATTTAATTTGTCATTATCAGTTTTTGTAATACTGAGTTGTTTATATTCTGGGTATAGTCTTTTTAATTTTCTTCTTAGTTTTCTTATCTTCTTACTAATAACTCCTGACTGCTCTTTCTTACTAATAACTCCTATATGCTCTTTCTTACTAATACCTCCTATATGCTCTTTCTTACTAATAACTCCTATATGATCTTTCTTACTAATAACTCCTATATGCTCTGATACCATTTTTTGGTGTCCCTGTGCGCGGTATGTGTGCGGAAGTATTTTTATTCATTATTTTTAATTTGAGTTTATATCTGGATATATATCTGATTCGTATGGCCAAAAATCTTCTGTAGAATTAATAATTTTATCAAGTATAATTTGTTGTAAATCTCTGTTAAGATTAACTGTTTTAATGATAGTGATTAATATTTTATCTTTAAAGAATATTTGGTATTTTGAGGGGTTACTTATTATTTTTAAGTCGTGGGTAGATTCATCCATTTTCATAGCTGAGTCCATTATTTGCTGTTATTTTTATGTGAGAAAGTTGCTTCGTATAATTATTTTTCTTTTATATGTGATTCTTGAAGGTTTATTATATTATTTTTTATATATTTTAAAAATTTAGTATCTCATGTTTCTAAATAAATATCTAAATTTTGTTTTATTAGGTATATTTGGAAATCTATTAGTTCTTTGGTGTGTCTCCATTTTTCAAATGATTCTGTATTCATATTTTGATTAAATGCTTTTATTGATCTGAATATAAATCTAGTTCATATAAATCTAAATTATCTATGTCATCTGGTATAATTAGTTCTATCCATCTTTGTTCCATTATTTCTATTATCTCAAAAGTAACTAAAATATCGTAGATTTTTCTCCTAATATCGTTATTAAGTTGTTTAAGGATATATAATATGAGTATTTTATAATTATTATCTTCATTTATTAGGTATGTATTATTGCTCATTAAATCGATATTTATTCTTGTTACTCTTGTCATGTTTTTTGCTAAACATATTCCTTCTAATCTCTCTGTTTATCATAAAGTTCATCATCTTTTAATAAATTATTTTGAACAATCTCTTCTAGCCACTACCATGCTTTTCTTGCTTCAATCGTTTACCCTAACAGCGCCTCAACTCTGTCTACTCCCCTAAACGGCCTCCTTGCCTACCGGTTTCGACCTTAGGATGGCATAGTCTGGGCTTAACTACTCTCAGCAATATTTGGCCATGGCAAGCTTTCTTAAGATGTTCTTCATAACAGTACTAAAACATGATAAACAGTTATGATATAAAAGAGATTATAAGGAATATAAAAGTTTAGCTATACATGACTATGAATAAGTATACCTGATTTTTTAGCTCATCTAGATGCTCCATAGCTTATTTAAAAGATATATTTTATTTATATATGGAAAGTTTTTACAAGTGAGGATTTGAGAGGTGAGGATTTTGCTGATTGCTTATCCGATTGATGCCTCTTCCCTTCATTCTCTTGCCTCCTTTTATAGAAGGAAAAAACGACTCTTACTATTTACAAATGACTCTTACTATTCACAAATGACCTTTCATGAACGACCTTTACTGTTCATGAATGACTCTTACTATTTACTTTACGACTTTTTATAATAAAACAAAAATTATACTATTCCTACTTTTACATCTGTCCACTATTTTATGGCTTTTTACAACACGATACAAAAACTTTAAATAACTGATAGTGACATTTATCTACTTGACATGACATCTACCTACTTACTTCTACATTTTTTCAAACTTTTCTTTTCCTGCTTTCCATATGTCTCTTTTTCCTGTTTCCTTAAGATTAGTAGTTGGTGCTACTTTTATTTCAATTGGTATCAAAACTGGTCTTTTTCACTTTAAGGTTAACATCTTGAAAAGGATTCTATAGATATACACCACTAACTGCTCAATAAGGTGTTTTACAGACTAGATCAGCCCTCTTTAATGAAAAGTATTTTGAATGGTGAAAGAATAGGATGATGGATCACCTGATAGGTGAAAAGCACAATCTCTCAAATGTTGTTCTTGATGGACCAACCCTTTCTATTAAGATGGGAACACCCAAGTGCTGAAAGACTGGCATGAGTTTCGTGCCGAAGACAAGTTGGTTCTTCAAAGAATGCCAAAGCCAAGAAAATCTTAATTTGTGGAATTGATATAGATGAGTATAATTAGATCTCGTCGCATACTACTGCCAAGCAAATCTATGACACTTTGTAAACAGATCATGAAGGGTAGTATATTATTTTGTTTGTTCACCAATTTGCTTTATTCTCCTTTCCTTTAAGAGAAGAAGCACGAGGGACTAATCAAGTAAGAAAAACAAAGATTGGCATGTTGAATAGACAGTATGAGCTTTTCAAATGAAAGATGGAGAATCTATTCAGGACATACATACCAGGTTCACCTCAATTATCAGTGAAAATTTTCCTCTAGGAGAAGTTGTTCCTACAGAAAAGGCAGTTCACAAATTACTTAGTATGTTACATGAGTCACAGAAAAGCAAAGTTGAAGCTATTTCTAAAGCTTGTGATCTGGACACTCTCACTACGGATGAACTAATTGGGTATCTCATAAGTTGGTAATTTACCAATTTATTTAGCTTCTAATCATGAGTTATTGCCTTGATTTGATGCTATTTAGAAGAATTTTATGCTTATATTATCTTATATACAAGCATTCTTGATCAATGAAGATAGAAGAGGATTTGAACCCAAATGAGTCATAAATGAAAGCTAAGTCAAGAGATGACCGGGAGAGAAAAGATCTGCTCGGGATGTGCGTTGGAACATGCAAGTCACAAGTTGGCACCTGCGTTTCGCAGGTGCCAACACAAGTGGAAGCTTGGAAACTGCCTAACAATACAGACACATGCGTACCACAAGTTGTGAAGGGCGATCACAGGTGCAAGCTCAAGACGTCAAAAACAACTCTCCCGAAGAAGGTGGCTACGGTCGTCGAGCAAAATAATAAGTAACTCAATGCGATATCAGGGTAGAATCCACAAAGATTGATACAAAGATTCACTATTAATTGACACGTTGATTCACGAGAGTAAGCAAAGTATTCAAACAAGTAAATAAAAGTTGGAGGAAAGGTTTGGGAACTAAAATTCGAATTGTAACAAAATTAGTAACGCAAACACAATTGTTTTAATCAAGATTGGAAGGCTAGAGGTGTGCTTTCGATGGGATCATGCAATGGGATAAGGGTTGATTATTCAAGTAAATTCTCAATTACAAGTGTGAGTAGCCTTGGTTTTAATTATACTTAGTAGTTTTTCAACCCACTAAGGATGTATACTATTCTGAGGTAGTGGTATGGACTGCGTACACTCTACCCCCCCAGACCCCACGCTGTGGGAATACACTGGGTATGTTGTTGTTGTTGTTGTAAGCATGTATACTATGATCACTTTCAAACCCCATAGTTGGACAACAAACTAACCAAATTGGCTTAGGTGAGTCAAGTTATTTCTAGTCTTAACTCTTAAGTGGGAATTTCCTAAATCAAGCTATTCCAGCATCAATTTATGGTGGAAATTTCAAATTTTCACTATTGAATCCTTACCCAATTAATGAACTTCTTCTTCAAGCAAGCACACAATTAGTAAGCTAAATTAATATTTGCAACCATCAATTTTATAATGAAAACATGAAGGATTCAATAGACCCACACATAATAATCAATTATAAGCCCAAATAATCAGTACTCATTCCTAAATTCAAATATCAATCATACACACACCCTAAAAATTGAATTTAGCTACTCATAATGAAGGAACAAGAGAATATACCAATTGGATTTTCAATAATTTCATTCATTCTTTTCAATAACTAGCTTCAAATTCCAAGCTTTAATGTCAACAATGGTTTTTCACTAATGTTTTTCAATACAAAGAAGAAGAAAACTTGTACTCTAAGGTGTACTCTCTATATCCTCCTAATTGGGAATTAAAAATTGCAATATATTCCTTGTACATATCCCAAAAAGAGTTTTGGAAGCTTCCCAATTATGCTAGCATAAATCTGGCCCTGTAATGACCCTCTAGGTCATTTTCTTAATTTTCATGCTTTACCTATATTTTAAACTTTCCCATAATTGCTACAAATTATTTATGACTTGTCAGAACTGACGGTTTAATTCTCGGACAGTTCGTTTGTGTTTTAAGCTCATTTCTCTACTTTGAAACTCTTATAGCTAGGAGAGTTTACTTTGGTCAATATTAGGAAAAGTCAGCTTCGGATGGAAATTTTATCAACGCTGTTAGCTCTAAAATATTGACTTTGGGCTAGTAGGACCTTTGGTTTGGGTCCCGAGATTTTTAAACTCATTTTGGGATATTGAGTTTCTTTTTAGTAAAAGTTAATTTTTAGGCGTAGGGTCCACTTTTTATTAAAATAATCTCCTGTGAGAATTTTATCAATTCTATTGAGTCCCGAATACCATTTTTAGTAAGGTAGTATATCTGGTTTGTGTTCACGGGATTCTAAATAAATCCCGAGGGTCCATCTGATGACTTTTTAGGTTATGAAAACTACTAGTTTTTTTGTTGTTACTGTTGCAGGGTCATTTAAACCTTCGCCTACGCGGAGGGGTGGCGGCCTATGCAATCTCGCGTACATGATGAAGGGTCACCTGACCCTGCCTCCCTCAATGTTTGATGAACGCGTGGCCCAGGCTTCTTAAACGGGCTCATGTATGCGGTGGCTTGCCCACTTTCGCGAAGGCCAATGGCCTGGCACTATATATTGCTCCAACTTCATTTTCTTCTACAAACAATTTGAATTCTCCATTAAAGTTGAGCTTCAAGATCTGGTTCAATGCTTCTTTTTCATCTCTAATATTTTTGATAAGTTCCCCGTAATTTCCCTTTCCTTTTCCCGTCATTAATTCACGTTTATCTTATGTTTAATCCGTTGTTTTTCATATTCAAATTCCTTGATCAAGTAGACTTTCGGGGCTATTTTGGGTCCCAAAATGAGTTCCATTTGCGCTCAAATTTTGGACACGGGTTTAAAAACTCGCTACGAACATAATCATAATTTTTATTTTCTATTTTGTTGCGCGGAGCCCGAGAGTTATTTTTTGACCCAATTTCCAGCTTGTATTTTCATATAGCAATATGAGTGTTGATTTTCATATTTTGATATGTAGATTGTATTTATGATAGTGTGACAACATTTCGAAGCCATCCAGAAAAGGAAGGCACATGATTAACGGTTCGTGCTTGCAGTTCGACCTTGAGGTAGATTACGATTTATTTATTTTAGACCTGGTTTAGTTAGATTTTATATGTTATGAATTGCATGAATGTTAGGAAAGGTTTTAGGTTAGAATTAGGCTTAAATCTTATAATTTTTGGGACTGTAGAATAGTACTATCATGTTTATCCTTAGTTTAGGGGCTTATAGATTTGTTGTGGCTAGCCTAGAATCCTTAGAGTAATTTTAGAAGGTTTTAGGGGTAGAGTAGGTGCCTTGTTTTATTTTCATATTATAGTTCCATTTCCCCATTGTTATTTACCGTTAAACTATGTAACTATGGACCTGAGGCCATAGCTTTGGACTGGATGGAGTTCCAGGTGAGTACCTTGTTTGGAGGGCGCCTTGGCCCTATTTTTGATGTATATTTCTATATTTACTTGGGTATTGTACTACTTGCATTCCTTTTCTGTGTTTATGAACTTGGCACATAAATGGGTTTCTAAGAAAGAATGGTTGACTTTTGAGTTAAAAAGGAGTTTTTCAGTAGGCGAAATGACCTGGGAGACCCTTGTACTTGACTTCGTTTGTCAATTGGACCCTTCTATTCACCACTTTGCCAACTGAACCCTTAAACTCATTGAAATATAATTTTTTAAACCCTTGTCTCATCCGATAAATAGGCGTGTAATACAAACAAATACACATGAAATTCCACATTATTTTTTAATGGCACATAAGAAATTAATATTTTAAAAATCAATTAAATCAAATTCCCTCCCCCCTTCTTCTTCCCCTTCCCTTTCGTTCCTCCATCTCTTCTTCTTCATCAGATTCCTCCCCCCTTCTTCCTCCCATCCTTTCTTTCTCCTACTCCTTTCTCTCTTCTTTATCAAAATCCTCCATCCCCTCTCCATTTCTCTTCTTCAGATCCCTTTCTCTGCTAAAAGGTTTCACTGATTTGGTGAATCGGGAAGCATGTAAAAAGAAATTTGATGGTGTATTTTTTTCCGTTTCAAATTGTATAGTGTATTTAAATATATGTCAATGGACACTAGCCAAAAATAATAGTAAAGTTTTTTCACTAGTTCCTTGCTGCAACTACACTATAATTGCTCCCTGATGTGTCGTGGTTTTACGAAACATTCGACGCTTAAAACTTGGAATTGGAACATATTCTTTAGTGATTTTTAGTAGATTTGATGTAT
This sequence comes from Jaltomata sinuosa, assembly GCA_003996215.1. Classification (NCBI taxonomy): domain Eukaryota; kingdom Viridiplantae; phylum Streptophyta; class Magnoliopsida; order Solanales; family Solanaceae; genus Jaltomata; species Jaltomata sinuosa. Next base: position 1,174,470 of record QJPP01007469.1, on the reverse strand, counting down.
TTTTGAGTCTTGTGCAGGAAAATAGGGTTCGAAGACTAAGTGCAGGAAAAAAATGACATTTTGGCTGAAACTAACTTCTACGACTCAACTGCGCGAGTCGTAGATAATTTCACGAGTCATGGAATGAGTACTGCAGATGGTGCTGGAGTCTGAGTTCTACAGAAGGTTTCCACGAGCCGTGGGCCTGTTCACGAGTCGTGATTCCTGCTCATGGAACCTGATCAGAGAAGGAGCAAAAGTCTGAGATTGACGACTCAATTCCATGAGCCGTGATTCAAGTCAAGAGTTGTAGACTGAACTCGTAGAAGCAAACTCGCAGTATTACAATATCTCTGAGTTCCACGAGGACCATTGATAACCCGTAGAAGCTTCCACGACCCGTAGACTGTGCCCGTGGAAGCTACCAATTCCAGTTTTCCTTATTTAATTAGGATAGAATTTCTACTATCTATAAATATCTTTCCTAAGTTTTATTTTACGATTTATGCTCGATATTTTGTAGGAAACACATTCGAAAAATTGTGATCTTGATTTATTCTTGGTTTTGAGAGTTATACAAATCCATAGTTCTTTGTTCTTACTTCCATCTTCATCTATTCAAATTTACAGATTTCTTTACGTCTGATTGTAAGTATATGATCATGAACGCATACATAACTTCTGATTATTTACTTATAACCATGAGTAGCTAAATCCACAACTAGGGTTGTGATAACCATGAAGGATTAATGAAGTAGGAAAAGTACTTGGGTATTCTAGGGCGGTGTTTATGGATCTATTGTTATTCCCTTTGTTTTGATTGCTTTTTAATGGTGCGCAACATTAGAATTTGCCTTATCCTTACTTACCAGACCAAGGAAGTAACTGATGGGAAAAGGCTTGTACAACGACGGAGATTTGAGGCTATCAACCGTCATCTAATAGCTTGACCTTATCCCAGAATAGCTAATCTAGGATCCAAGGTAAGGGTTAGTAAATCATACACCCACGGCCAGACCAAGGCGTGTGGTGAAATTTATCTATCTGTTGGACCAAGGATTTAGGTGAACCTAAGTTACCGATTCTGCATGCTAAGCACCAAGCTAGTTTACTAAGTACAAACGCCTTACTAAGTTATCATCTCATGGGGAACACTACCCTAGTCGCTTCTCTCATTGATTACAACTCTTAAAACTGTCCCGTGTTACTTGTTTACATTCTAGTTACAATTATTACTTGTTACATTAAAACCCTCCTTCGTAGGGAAATAAATGTCTAACAACGCAAATAAACACTAATCAACCATAGTCCTACCATATTCCCTGTGGGATCGACCCCAACATTCGTTGGGTTCTATATTTGAACAGCGATCGCTTACGCTTCTAAAAAGAGGTGTAATTTGGGTGCATCAAATTTTGGTGCTGTTGCCGGGGAATACGGTTTTAGATTAAGAGAGATTGTGTTTATTTCACTATTAGTCCTTATTTTCTAATTTTACTTTTTCTGTTGTTTTTGTTTTATTCTACAGGTTGCAGACTTGTGCATGCTCAGTACAAGGATTCAAGGAAATCCCTTGATCCCATACGATCATGAACTCGCTAAAACTTTAAGAAACATGGCTAAAGAGGGAGAGCATGAGACACCAGAGCAGATCACAGCTCGGTTGTTGGCTGAAGCAGAGCAGAGGAAAAAGGCAGGGGAAGACGCCTTTGCTGCTTAAGATGCTACAATTGTAGCAAACTTTGCAGCTCAAGATACGGCAGCTGAGCAAGCAAGGCAAGCACGACAACAAACTGTGAGAGATGAGGCAACATCTAGATGGAATTTACCACAGAATAGGGGCCGAGAGATACATCAGTCGAGGTATGCCCCTCATTACTATGAGGACGATGGTGATATGGAAAAAGTGGGCATTACTGGACCCATAGTGTTGCCACCACTGACTGAGGGAAAAAAGTTTGACATCACCAGTACTATGATCCAGTTGCTAAATGTGAAGGGACTATATGCTGGAAAGCCTACGGAAGATGCAAATCTACATGTGATTTTTTCTTCTCAAATTTGCAAAGCTTATAATCTACCAAGAGTGGGGCAAGATGCTATTAGACTGAGACTGTTTCCATTCTCATTGACTGGAGAGGCAACTGTGTGGCTCTCAGAATTGTCCGATAATTTCATATACACATGGCATGAGTTGAAGACTCATTTTCTAGAGCGGTTCTTTCCTCCATCAAAGATGTTGCAGCTGAAGCAAGAAGTCTATAATTTTAAGCAACTACCTGTGGAGGCATTATATGAGACATGGTTGAGGTTCAATAAAAAGCTGAAATAAGTTCCGAAACATGAAACCCCTTCACATCATCTGATGAAGACCTTCTAAAAAGCATTGAACGCCAACATAAAAATAATAGCTGACACTATAACTAGAGGAGCATTCATGGAGAACTCGTATATTGAAGCCTCTAAGATGCTTGACCGGGTGACCAAGACTAACAGAGCATGGCATACTAGAGAGTCTGAGACCCCAACAGGTACATACACAGTTGTAAAGTCCATTAAACTTAACAATTTTCAAGACATAAAATAGGAAGTTGCCGAATTAAAGACAAGCATTGGGTTGATTGTAAATAAAATCCTAGATGAAAGAGTAGAAAAGGTGAAAGCTATCGGTTCACATGGGAAAGCACAAAGTCCAAACGATTACTCATCTAATGAGGAGGTTAGTTATCTGAATGATCAAGGAGCGGGTTTCTGAGCCTCTGGTCAAGGGAATCAAGGTCGGAATAGAGATAGAGATGACCACTACAATTAGTCTGGCTACAGAGATAGGAGCAGAGCTAGAGACAAGAAAGGTGACTGGCATAAAAAAGGTGGGTACAAGAATGATAGAAGTGGTCTATATATCCCTTCTGGAAATCCTGAAGATAGACCTGAACAACCAACCATGAGGGATTGCTCAATAAAGTAGTTCAAAAGGTTGATTCTACGGATGCAAGCATGAAACAGATGCGAGATGACCTTTCAGTTATGAGTCAGAAAGTGGAGGCTCATTCTGTCGCCATAAAGCAGCTAGAGACCTAGATGCACCAGATGTCTACTAGCATAAATCTGCATCAAAAGGGTACTCTCCCAAGGGACACCATTCAGAATATGAAGAATGATCGATAGGTTATCGCTGTGACTACCCAAAGCAGAAAATAGACTGTTGACCCTCCTATGCCTATAGTTGTTGATGAGCCGGCCGAGTCTAAAAAAGATGATGCTAAAATTGTAGTCGATTCTGAGGAAAAGTATAGCGGTGAAGGGCCAAGTGAGAGGAAGTCTTCTGAGTTGAAAGCGAAGAACAAAGAGGTTGCACCAGTCTTGAAGCCCATGCCATTGGCTCCTCCACCTTACTCACAGAGATTGAAGAAAAAGGTTGAGGACGACAAATTTCACAAGTTTATCTCCATGTTGAAATAACTTTCAGTCAATATTCCTTTAGTTGAAGCGTTGGAGCAGATTCCTAGATATGCTAAATTCATGAAGAATCTGGTGACTAGGAAGAGAACGATGAGTTTTGAGCCAGCTGATAATCTGCACCATTATAGTGCAATAGCCTCCCGTTCTTTGGTGCAAAAAAATGAGGATCCTGGATCTTTTACTATTCCTTGTATAATTAGAGCATTCTACTTTGCTAAAATGTTGTGTGATCTTGGTGCCAGTATCAATCTAATGCCACTAGCAGTGTTGAATCATTTGGGCTTACGAGCCCCCAAACAAATGATAATGCAGCTTCTTTATGATGTGCTTGTGAAAGTTGATAATTTTATCTTACCTGCAGATTTTGTGATTCTTGACTGCGAGGTGGATTTTGAGGTTCCTATCATCTTAGGACGACCATTCCTTGCTACTAGACGCGCTTTAGTTGATTTGGATACTGGGAAGATGAAGTTCAGGCTAAATGATGAGGTGGTTACTTTTAAAGTCTGCAAGTCTATGAAGCATCATGATGATATGCGAGTGGTTTCAGTTATTGATGTTGTTGATGAGGATCAATTAATTGTGCCTGTTTAAGAGAGACTTGGTGTTGAAGTACTTGCAGCTGTGATTATGAATTTTGATGGAGACAATATTGAAGAGTATGATGATATGGTTGAAGCACTTGCAGGTATGGGGTCTCATACCTATGCTCTGAAGAAACTTGATTTAGACCTAAAGAATAGACAGACACTGCTTGCCAGACCATTTATTGAGGAGCCTCCAGTCTTTGAGCTTAAGGCACTTCTGTCTTATCTTTGGTATGTTTTCTTAAGAGCTAATGAGACCTTGCCAGTTATTATTGCTATCGACTTAGGAGAAGGGCAAGTTGAAGATCTAGTTTCTGTGTTGAGAAAGTTCAAAAGGGCTATTGGTTGGTCTATTACTGACATCATTGGGATTCTGCCTGGAATACACACTCATAAATTTTAGCTAGCCCTAGATTTCATTCCGAGTATTGAGCACCAGCGGTAGGTTGAATCAGCTTATGCAAGAGGTTGTCAAGAAAAAGATTATCAAGTGGCTAAATGTAGGTGTGGTTTACCCTATTGCGGATAGCAAGTGGGTGAGCCCTATTCAGTGTGTGTCGAAGAAGGATGGGATTACAGTAGTCCCAAATGTGAAGAATGAGTTGGTCCTAATGAGGCCAGTTACAGGCTGGTGCATATGCATGGATTATAGGAAGCTGAACGCTTGGATTGAAAAGGATCATTTTCCAATGCCGTTTATGGATCAGATGTTGGACCATCTTGCTGGTAGAGGATGGTATTGTTTTCTTGATGGTTACTTAGGCTACAATCAGATTTCGATTGCGCCTGAAGACCAAGAGAAGACCACTTTCACCTATCCATATGGGACATTTGCTTTCAAGAGGATGCCTTTTGGTTTATGCAATGCACCACCAACTTTTCAGTGTTGTATGATGTCTATTTTCTCAGACATGGTGGAGGAAACTATTGAGGTATTTATGGATGACTTTTGGTAGTTGGTGACTCTTTTGAAGATTATTTGGCTCATCTGAGTTGTGTGCTAAAAAGATGTGAAGATTGTAACCTAGTGCTGAACTGGTAAAAGTGTCACTTCAGGGTGAAAGAGGGTATAGTGCTTGGTCATCGGATCTCTAAGACGGGTATAGAGGTTGATAAAGCAAAGATTGAGGTGATTGAAAAATTGCCTCCACTAGTTTCTGTAAAGGGAATCCGAAGCTTTTTGGGGCATGCTGGTTTTTATTAGAGATTTATCAAGGATTTCTCCAAATTGCAAATCCATTGTGCAAGTTATTTGAGAAGGATGTAAAGTTTGTTTTTGATAAGGCATGTTTGAACGCATTCGAAGCTCTGAAGGAAAAGCTGATCTCTGCCCCTATTATTATCTCTCCGGATTGGTCTCAATCTTTTGAGGTTATGTGCGATGCTAGTGGAGTGGCGCTAGGAGCATTCGTAGGCCAAAGACGTAAAAAGATTCTTCATCCCATATACTATGCTAGCAAATCACTCAATCCTTCTCAGAAGAACTACACTGTGACTGAACAAGAGCTGCTGGCTGTGGTCTTCGCTTTTGAGAAGTTCAGATCATATTTGCTTGGCACCAAGGTAGTGGTGCACATTGATCATGCAACTCTGAGGTACCTTATGGCGAAGAAAGATGCTAAGCCGAGATTGATTAGATGGGTGTTGCTGCTACAAGAGTTTGACTTTGAAGTCAAGGACCGAAAGGGTACTGAAAATCAGATAGCAGACCATTTGTCTAGATTTAAAGAAGCAGCAATGCTGTAGCTGAATGATGAGAAGGAGATTGGTGACTGGTTTCCAGACGAGCAAGTGTTGGCTGCCTCGCAAGACCTGATTCCTTGGTTTGCAGACTTTGCCAACTATTTGGCAAGTGATTTGGTGCCTCCTAATATGTCTGTTCACCAAAGAAGAAAGTTCATGTCCGATGTTAAGAAATTCTTCTGGGAGGAACCATTCTTGTTTTGTGTGTGTGCTGATACTATGAATCATAGATGTGTACCTGAAGCTGAGATGATAGAGATTTTAGAGGCTTTTCATTCATCCTCTATTAAGGGACATCATAGTGGTATTCAGACCGCACATAAGATCTTGCAATGCGGCTACTATTGGACAACTATTCACAAAGACGCCCATGATTTTGCTAAAGCTTGCAGTAGATGTCAAAGGGAAGGAGGTATATCAAGGAGGCATGAGCTTGCTCTTACTCCCATCCTTGTGATTGAGCTGTTCGACGTTTGGGGTATTGAATTTATGGGACCATTTGTGTTGTCTAATGGAAACTGGTATATATTGGTGGCATTTGACTATGTATCAAAGTGGGTGGAGGCGGTTGCGCTTCCTAGTAATGAGGGTAAGTGTGTCACAATGTTCTTGAAAAATAACATCTTCTCCAGATTTGGTACACCAAGAACAATCATCAGTGATGGAGGTTCTCACTTTTGCAACAAGTTGTTTCGTGCTTTGTTAGAGAAATATGGAGTGAAGCATAATGTTGCAACCCCCTATCATCATTAGACTAGTGGACAAGTGGAAGTCTCCAACCACGAAATTAAGTCAATCCTATCCAAGACTGTTAATGCCAACAAAAAGGATTGGTCGCAGAAACTAGATGATGCTTTGTGGGTATATAGGACTGCTTTTAAGACGCCAATAGGTATGTCGCCATATCAGCTTGTGTTTGGAAAGTCGTGCCATCTTTCGATTAAGTTAGAGCATAAGGCTATGTGGGCATTGAAAAAGTTGAACTTAGATTGGTCAGAAGCATCATTGCAGCGGCTTGGGCAGTTGAATGAGTTGGATGAGTTCCACCTGAATGCATACGAGAGTTCATCCTTGTATAAAGAGAAGATGAAATTGTATCATGACCGGAAGATCGAAAAGAGAAATTTCCAGCTGGGTGACTTGGTCCTGCTTTTCAATTCTAGACTTCCCTTGTTCCCTGGCAAGTTGAAGTCCAAGTGGATTGGACCATTAAAAGTGGTACATGTGTTTTCACATGGGGTCGTTGAACTTGAGAATCATGACGACAAAAGGTTCAAGGCTAATGGCAGCGGATCAAAGCATATTTGGGTACCGCAGAGGAGCTTAAAACAATTGAAGCCCGAAACCTTAATGAATTTGTCCCACCCAAGGAGCTTGATGAAGTCTTAGTAATCAAGAAATCTGCGTCGTGCCGCGACGTTAAATTAGGCACTGCATGGGAGGTAACCCATGGATTTTTCTTTTTATTTTTGATTTTGTAGAAGTTTTTTATTTTGTCACTTGAGGACAAGCAACCGTTTTAAGTTGAGGGTGTTCATGTGCCGTGGTTTTGCGGCACTTTTGATGCTTAAAACTTGGAATTGGAGCATGTTGTTTAGTGTTTTTTAATAGATTTGATATGTTTTTGAGTCTTGTGCAGGAAGATAGGGTTCAGAGACTAAGTGCAGGAAAAGATTGACATGCTGGAGCCTGAGTTCTATAGAAGGTTTCCACGAGCCGTGGACCTGTTAACGAGTAATGATTCCTGCTCATGGAACCTGATCAGAGAAGGAGCAAAAGTCTGAGATTGACGACTCAATTCCACGAGCCCTGATTCAAGTCACGAGTTATAGACTGAACTCGTAGAAGTAAACCCGTAGCATGACAACATTTCTAAGTTCCACGAGGACCGTTGAAGAACTGTAGAAACATCCACGACCCGTAGACTGTGTCCGTGGAAGCTGCCGATTCCAGTTTTCCTTGTTTAATTAGGATAGGATTTCTACTATCTATAAATACCTTTCCTAGGTTTTATTTTACATTTTATGCTCGATAATTTGTAGGAAACACATTCGAAAAATTATGATCTTGGTTTATTCTTTGTTTTGAGAGTTATACACATCCATAGTTCTTTGTTCTTACTTCCATCTTCATCTATTCAAGTTTACAAATTTCTTTACGTCTGATTGTAAGTATATGATCATGAATGCATACATAACTTCTGATTGTTTACTTATAACCATGAGTAGTTAAATCCACAACTAGGGTTGTGGGAACCATGAAGGATTAACGAAGTAGGCAAAGTACTTAAGTATTCTAGGGTGGTGTTTATGCATGTATTGTTCTTCCCTTTGTTTTGATTGCTTTTTAATGGTGCGCAACGTTAGAACTCGCCTTATCCTTACTTACCATACCAAGGAGGTAACGGATGGGAAAAAGGTTGTTCAACGATGGAGATTTGAGGCTATCAACCCTCATATAATAGCTTGACCTTGTCAGGGAATAGCTAATCTGGGATCCAGGGTAAGGGTTAGTAAATCATACACCCACGGCCGAACCAAGGCATGTGGTGAAATTCATCTATCTGTCGGAACAAGGATTTAGGTAAACCTAACTTACTGATTCTGTATGCTAAGCACTAAGCTAGTTTACTAAGTACAAACGCCTTACTAAGTTATGCTTTCATGGGGAATACTACCCTAGTTGCTTCTCTCATTTATTACAACTCTTAAAACTATCCCGTGTTACTTGTTTACATTCTAGTTACAATTATTACTTGTTACATTAAAAAAACCCTTCATAGAGAAATAAATGTCTAACAACGCAAGTAAACACTAATCAACCATAGTCCTAACATATTCCCTATGGGATCGACCCCAACCTTCATTGGATTCTATATTTGAACAGCGACCGCTTATGCTTCTAAAAGAAGGTGTAATTTGGGTGCATCACTCCCATGTGTTTAACCACAATGCCTTATAAGTAAATTTAATAACTCAAAGCTTGCTGGGAGGAACTCCTACTGGTGCATTTCTTAATTTCTCCTCGACTGTTTGAGAGAGCTCTTTAACTGCATCTTTAGATAGATATTGAGGTCTACTTGGAATTTGATGGTGTTCTTCGGTATCCATAGCATTCTCCAGTTATAGAGAGAGGCATTGAGAATTTTTTGTGTTTTTCTCTTTAATTTATCTTGTGGGTATTTTCAATTTGATATAATTTGGCTTTTGGGTATTCTCAAGTTTTCTATCCGAAGAAAGTTTTGTAATTGTTTTTCTCAAATATTGATTGAATCCTTGAAGGTGGTGAAAATAAGGGAAGAACGGAGGGGTGGGGTGGAATTTTGAGCTCAAATTTTAAACAACAATGGTATTGAAATAATTGGGGAAGAAGATGGTTCTTACAAATTCCAAAAGTGACTGATATTATCTTTTTCAAAGGCCCTCATGCTTCCTAAAATGTGTGTATCACACGCATTTTTCTGAACAATACCACATAGGATGATAGGTCAAAAAAAAGTTTAAAATATTATGTTTCAGTGGGTTTAAGGGTTCAGTTGGCAAAGTGATGAGTAGAAGAGTCTAGCTGACAAATCGAGTCAAGTAGAGGGGTCTCTCGGGTCATTTCCACCTTTTCACTATTACTACACATTTTGATGTTTTAAAAAGGATTAATACTATTTTACTACTGATTTCATATTTTGAAGCTATAATGCCTCCCTTTTTACTGATTTATATTCCGTGGTGGGCTTTTCTACTTACTGTATATTCGATGCTGGGATTCTGGACTCATATTTACTTACTACATGTTCGATGCTAGGATTTTGGACTCATTTACTTATTGCACGTCTGATGCTGAGATTTTGGACTCATGTTGCATCGGTTGTATACTGCACGCATTCATATCATGCTGCACCATATTCGTTTGTTGGTTTATTATACTCTGAGTGCATGTTTTCCTTATTATTATTCTCTTCACCATCTACTAGATTACAACTCTTTCTAGTTAATAACTAGATTTAGGTGGATCCCTATACTTAGCTTACTTTCATGTATCTTATAATATATATTGTCTTTCTGAGCTCGGTCAACCTATGATGCCTACTGAGTACCGCATTATTTTGGTACTCATACTACACTTTTTTTTTCCTGATGCAACATCTAGTATGAATCACCTTCAATGATCATTGTTTTCGGGAAAAATGGTTTTAAGTTTTGACTTTTTTGAAAACTCATTTTGAAAAACCAAGTTAAAGTTTCAAAAATATTTACAATTTAAAAGAAGAGTCGCCACTTAGTTTTATAAAAGGAAAACCAAGAAAAACTTATAAAATTTCTAAAATTTTAAAAAAACAGATAATAACTTTAATTTTTTTTTCGAGATTTTGGGTAAGGGTTCAAATTAATACTCTTCGAAGGGTGTTAAGGCACCAAGAGTATCCGCTAACTCGCGGTTATCCGGACTTGTTTAAAACATAACTTATTTGACTAAACTTGAGGAAAACAACTTGTTTAATTTTTGAGAAGAACATCTTTTTTTCAAATTGGTTTAGAAAACATAGTGAATGAAACTTGATAAAAGAAGGTTGATACACATTTTTTTGGACATGTTCAAGAAATACACAAAGAGTTGTTTTAAAGAAAAACAACATGCTAATTAAACAATTTCAAGTACAAGACATTTGATCATTTTTACGTGAAGAAAATGAAAGTAATTAACAAGAAATGCTTGCTTATTTGAGGATAACTCAACTAAGTTAAATGTTAGTCCAAATTAGTACAAGTAAGTTATACTAAGCAATATAAATAAGAGTTTAAAGAGAAGGAAAAGTAACTAAGCCTTGGGCTTAATTAAGTGGGACTTTCAACCCATAACCTGTCCTAAACTAATTTCTTTTTGGGCTTTGGACCCACTTCCATTGTATCTTGGACTTCAGTACAATTTTCCCAGAATTTGCCCATCTTTGGGTTGCTGCTACTGCTCGAACTTATGGGCTTTGGCCCATTCTTGCGCTGTTGTTGTAATGTACACGGGCTTCAGCCCCATTTTCATCAGACTTAGTCCATTTTGGACTCAATCTAACTGCTACTGCGTCATGGGCCAGGCCTATTTTTGTGCTACTGTTCTGATGTTCATGGGCTTTAGCCTAATTTATTTTTCTCTTCAGCCTATAAGTGCAGATGGTGGGATGACTCAGAGACAGAACTATTGGGATTAAACCCAACCCAGAATTGCAGAGGTGGAGTCCATTCGACTCGTCACAAGGAGATCATGCATAGAAACACAAAAATAAGGATGAGTATATGTCTACGCAAAGTAACCCAGAAAAAACTCATCTCTATACATCTACCCATAGCAATTGTAAAATCATATTCATATTGTAGCAAGTCAAATTAATAAAGATCATCTTATTTGATCATTCACTACCGACAAATAAGTAGCAGAAAAAAACTTTAAATATTTCAAGATTGTTTATGGGCTTAACCACATAGGACATTTGTCATGCCCCGAGGCTAGACTCTAGACATAACACGGGACCTAGGATCACAAGTGACCCCAAGCTAACCCTGAAACAGGCATATTACAAGCATACTGAATATAATTCTAAACAAACGGAAGCATAACTTAATAAGGAGTATAATCTAAAAAGAATTCAACTGAGAATAGAGTATCTGAACAAGTAGCTGTCTACAAAGCAGAACAACCCAAATCAACTGAATCTGACTTTATTTCTGAAAAGCCTCTAATACTGACAAGTTGCTAGGACAAGTCCCCAGCTAACTCTAAATACTGAAAGTAAAGACCAACTGACTACTCAAAAAGTATATAAAAGATATGTCCTCGGATGATGAGGACTCACCACTGTCTTTCGCTGATGTGGCACCGGGGTGAGCTAATCGCGAGGCTGAACCTTAGAAGCTGAGCCTGCATCATAATAGGATGCAACATAGAGTATGCGTCAGTACTTTGAATGTACTGAGCATGAGGGATATGCAAAGCTAACTGAATATATAAACATGCTAAAATACTGGAAAGCTGTAAACTGAACTAAACTGCAGTACATAGGCCCAAGGTAAAAATCATGCATAAATAGCTGAAATGCAAGTAATATGGAAGCATGCTGAAAGCTGAAAGTAAACCTAACTGAGGGCCTAATGCACATTACTGAAACTAACACTGTGGGAGAGTCTATTAACTGACATAAACCACGTGAGCTAAACGTGGAGTCCGATGTATACGCCCCATCGAGAGGACCCAATATACCTTGCCAGGGTATAAAGTCATGACTGTGGCGTGATCACTAAAACTAATGCCCAACAGAGGGGACTTATAAACCTATGATGGCACATAGTTCTGGGGCTTGAGGGTACGCTGAACCCTAGTCCAACTCGATGCTAAATGCTACTCCCAAACTGAATATAACTCAATTCAAAACTGGCATCCTGAGTTTCTGGGTTAGGACTGGACTAGTCTAAATTCTCTGTTTTTCTGAAATGTTGTAGCGGAATAAAGACTGGCTACATTCTACTTTTGGAACTTATACTAGTAAGCTAGGTTAAATTTTGAAGGAAACAATCACATTTAAACAAATGCTATAGTTTAGGGCTAAGTCCATGATTCCTAAAGATCTCATAAACAACTAAGTAGTGCAAGATAATCAGTATATGATATTCAAAACAATGCAAGGATCATATATAACTCATAAGCATGGATTCCTTGGAACAATCTGTAAAAAGGACAAGAACCCTAGTTCTACATTCATGAGAATCATGGAAAAGATTTGAGGTTTTTAGGCATAAGGACGGACTAAGCCCTTACTAAATTCCCACATACATGGTGGATGAAAATCCCTGCAAGAATTTGGAGTTGAAGCATGGAGGAGAGAATCCTAGGCCTAGAGCTCTAGAGAAGATGATCTGTTCTGTCTTGAAATCAAATTTAGAAGATCTGACTTTGTTTTGGGGAATTAGACTTAATAAAATAAACCTAAAACTATTTATAGTCAAAGAAAAATAGAAAGGAAAGGTCTAAAATACCCCTGAGAATTTAACTTAAAAGCTGCTGAAAAACTCGCATCTCAGGTTCCACGGATGGGTTCTACGGCTCGTGGAAATTCTACGGCTTGTGGAACCCTATCGTGGTTCCTGGACCTGGAAAATAGAGCTATTGGAATGGGTTCCACGAGTTGGGTTCACGACTCGGGGAAGCTTCCACGGGTCATGGAACCCACTCGTTGTTCCTGTGTTGGAATTCATGGCTCTCTTAAGCTTGGTTTCACGAGTTGGGTTCACGACTCGTGGAAGCTTCCATAGGCTGTGGAACCCACTCGTGGTTCCTGGAGACTTTAACCAGGGCTACTGGAAAGAATTTCCACAGATGGCATCTACGGTTCATGGAAATTCCTACGGACCGTGATCATGGGTCGTGGTCTAAACTTCAGAAGAGCAGTTCTCTGATCCTTGTTCCACGAGTCCAGTCCATGACTCGTGGACTGTTCCACAGCTCGTGGGAGTGACTCTTGGTTCTACTGACAGTTGGAAATTTTATTTTTTTTTCTAATTTTCTGAGCTGAGTCTGGGCTTTGAAGTTCTGGGGCATTACAATATCTCCCCCTTGGGATCATTCGTTCTTTAATGAAGACTAAACAAGTTGAGTTTGGAGGGAAGGAGTTGCAATCCTTACCAACTGAGTATTAGAAACTGATATCTAACTAAACTGGGTTCCATGAACATGCAAACATGCTGAAATGCAAGGACAACTGAGGGAATAAGGTCTTGAAATATAATTACACAAGAGTAAGCCGAGAGACTGGAGAGGAACTATTACCTCAAGATGAACTGAATCTGAAGGAAAGAGGTGGGATACTTGGCCATCATGGCTGCTTCTGCTTCCTAAGTAGCTTCCTCTATGGACTGATTCATCCACAAAACCTTTACTGAGGTGACCTCTTTATTTCTCAACCTACGAACCTGACGGTCAAGAATCTCCACTTAAACCTCCTCATAGGTGAGGCTATCCTTCATGGACACACTCCCTAAAGGTACTATTGATGCTGGATCACCCACACACTTTTTCAGCAAGGAACTGTGAAAGACTGGATGAACCACTGCTAGATCTACTGGCAACTCTAACTCATACGCCACATTACCAACCCTTTTCAGGATTCTGTAAGGACCTACATACCTAGGACTGATCTTCCCCTTCTTGCCGTATCTCATCAGCCCTTTCATGGGTGACACTTTCAGGAAAACCTAATCATCAATTTCAAACTCTAAGTCCCTTCTTCTCACATCTGCATAGGACTTATGATGACTCTGAGATATTTTCAATCTCCCCCTGATGAGCTGAACTTTCTCCATAGCCTCATGAACCAAATCTGGCCCGATCAAGGCTGCTTCACCTACTTCGAACCAACCAACCGGATACCTACATCTACGCCCATAGAGTGCCTCATATGAGGCCATCTGAATACTGGAGTGAAAATTGTTATTATAGGCAAACTCTATAAGAGGTAGGTGATCATCCCAACTACCTTTGAGATCGATCGTGCACACTCTCAACATGTCCTCTAAGGTCTGAATGGTACGCTCTTCCTGACCATCTGTCTGCGGATAAAATGCTGTACTGAGATTCACTTGAGTACCAAAACCTTTCTGGAATGATATCCAGAAGTGAGATATAAACTAAGGACCTTTATCTGAGATGATAGACATGGGAACCCCATACAACCTGACTATCACGCTGATGTAGAGTTTGACACAATACTCCGTTGAATCTGTAGTCTTGACTGCCAAGAAATGAGCTGACTTAGTGACTCTGTCCACTATCACCCAAATGGAGTCATGTTGTCTGTGAGTATGAGGCAATCCCATAATGAAATCCATGTTGACCACTTCCTACTTCCAAGTAGGAATGCTAATCTCCTGAGTCATACCTCCTGGTTTATGATGTTCTACTTTAACTAATGACAGTTGGGACACTTAGCCACAAAATTTGCGATATCCCTCTTCATGTTGTTCCACCAATAGACTTCCCTTAGATCACGATACATCTTAGTGGCACCTGGATAAATGGAATATCTGGAATTATGGGCTTGTGCAAGGATCTGCTGCCTCAATTCACCCACCTTAAGAACACATAAGCGACCCTGATAATGAAGCACACCATCTCCCTCTTGGGAGAAAACCTTAACTCTCTGCTGATGAACTGCACCCTTCAGCTGAAGCAATATAGGGCCACTATCCTGTTTCTCACTAACCTCCACTACCAATGAATATTCTGATCCATTCTGGACTATCACACCACCATCTGACGTGTCCATAAGGCAAACTCCTAAGCGAGCAAATCGATGAACCTCTCTGGCTAATTTTGTCTTCTCTTCCTCAACATGTGACACACTACCCATGGATAGTCTGCTGAGAGCATCAGCCACTACATTGGACTTACGCGGATGGTAGAGCACGTTCATATCATAATCCTTGAGGAACTCAAGCCATCTCCTCTGACAAAGATTCAATTATTTCTGGGTTAAGACGTACTGGAGGCTCTTATGATATGTGAATACATCAACATGAACACCATACAAGTAGTGTCTCCAGATCTTTAAGGCAAACACGACAAATGCAAGCTCGAGGTCATGAGTCGGGTAGTTCTTCTCATGGACCTTAAGATGTTTGGAAGCATACGCTATGACCTTACCCTACTTCATCAAGACACAACCCAGGCCAATTCCGGATGCATCGTTATAGACCACATAACCATTTGAACACTCTAGTAGAGTCAAAACAGGAGTTGTAGTGAACCTGGTCTTCAGTTCTAAGAAGCTCCTCTGACACTCCTCCGACCACTGGAACTTGACCTTCTTTTGAGTCAACTTGGTCAATGGGGTAGCTATGGATGAAAACCCTTCTATCAACCTCCTATAATAACCAGCCAAACCCAAGAAACTTCTAATATCTATCGGAGAGGTGTGTCTGGGCCTGTTCTTTACCACCTCAATCTTCTGAGAATCAACTCGGATGCCTTCACTAGACACCACATGACCAAGAAAAGCAACTGATTTCAACCAAAACTCACACTTACTGAACTTGGCAAATAACTGGTGGTCCTTGAGAGTCTGCAGAACAACCCTCAGATAATTCACATGCTCCTCCTCATTTCGAGAATAAACAAGGATATCATCGATGAAGACAATGACGAACAAGTTCAAATACTATCGGAACACCCTGTTCATTGGTTAGTCCATAAAAGTTGCATGTGCATTGGTTAGTCCAAAAGACATAACTACAAATTCATAGTGACCATACCGAGTCCTGAAGGCTGTCTTCGGGATGTCACTACCTCTGACTCTGAGCTGATGATAGCCAAATCTGAGGTCTATCTTAGAAAAACAGCTAGCACCCTGAAGCTGGTCGAATAAGTCATCAATCCTGGGAATGGTATAATTATTCTTGATTGTGACTTTGTTCAATTGATGGTAGTCAATCCACATCCTGAGAGAACCATCTTTCTTACACACGAACAACACTGGAGCACCCCATGAAGAGATGCTGGGTCTGATGAAGCCCTTATCTAGAAGGTCTTTCAGCTGTTCCTTCAATTCCATAAGCTCAACTAAAGCCATTCTATAAGGAGGAATCGAAATAGGCTGGGTATCTGGAAGGAGATCTATTCCGAAGTCGATTTTCCGTTCAGGAGAAACTCCAGGAAGATCTTCTGGAAACACTTCTGGGAACTCATTCACCTCTGGGACTGGCTCGAGAGTTGGGGTCTTGGAGTTTGAATCCTTAACCCAAACAAAATGATAGATATACCCTTTGGAAATCATTTTTCTGGCCTTAAGGTAGGAGATGCAACGACCTACAGGCACTGAGTTATTACCCTTCCGTTCTAAGACTGGCTCATTAGGAAACTGAAATCGAACGATCCTAGTTCTACAATTGAATGAGGCATAATAGGAAGGTAACCAATCCATGCCTAGAATGATATCAAAATCTACCATTTCTAACTCTACAAGATCTGCTGAGGTGACTTTCTGGGAAACTGTGACACGATGATTTTTGTATACCCATCTGGCTACAACTGGGTCACCAACTGGAGTAGAGGCTGAGAAGGGTTCTGGGAGGATTTCTGAACTGACACCAATGTTTACTTCTATATATGGAGTTATAAAGGAAAGTGTAGCACCTGGGTCTAATAGTGCATAAACATCTAAATGGAAAACTTGCAATGTACATGTGACCACATCGCTAGAATCTTCCTGGTCCTGTCGAGTCTGAAGATCATATAATCTGTTCTGACTCTGACCACCACCTGTACTAGACGAGGCACTCTGTTGAGTGGGGCGGCCTACTGGAGCTACTGAAGTAGTAGACTGAGCTTTGTTACCTCCCTGTCCTTGCCTGGCGAAGGTCCAGTCCTTAAACCTATGACTGAGCTGACCACAACCAAAACACCCCTCTCTGCCAGCAAGACACTCACCCGGATGGTTCTTACCACACTTTGGGAATGATGGAAAAGTACGATTACCTGAAACAATGGCCTGAGACTTAGATCCTGATGCTCCTCTTTTCTGGTTTTGTCGAGGCCTGCGAGATGGAGCAATAGCTGATGAAGGCGCTGGGGCTATGGACCTCTGCTGAAACTGTGAGCGAATCCCACCGCCCGACCTCTGCTGAGAATATTCATAGTTACCTGTCCTAGCCTGTTTGTTGTCCTTGGCCATTTCCTTGTGCTTGTCTCCCTCAACCTTCTGAGCATGGGTCATCAGTATGGAGATATCCATATCTCCCAATAATGTAGCATTCCTGCACTCTGTCTTCACCAGATCGGATACTCCAAACAAGAACTTGCCCATTTGAGCCCTTAGATCGGCTACCATATGCGGAGCATACCTGGAGAGCTAAGTGAACTTTAGCTCGTATTCCTGGACTGTCATGGACACCTGCCTTAAATTCATAAATTCTTGGGACCTATCCTCCCTCAACTCTCTCGAGAAGAACCTGTCTAGAAAAGCTCCAGTAAAACAGTCACATGTCACAGGAGCTGCATTCACACCCCTGTTGTCTTTCCACTGCGTGAACCAGATGTGAGCCACATCCTTTAGTAGATAGGATGCCAACTCAATACTATCAGTACCAGTCATTTGCATCACCTCAAGAATCTTCTTTTTGATCTCATCAATGAAATTCTGTGGGTCTTCACCAACTTTTCACCCTAGAAACTCTGGCAGATTCATACAAACAAAATCACAAACCCTGGCTGTAGTTGATCCACCAACGGGATTCGCAGGAACTGGGCCCTTTTGATTAGCCTGATTGGTAACTGTCTGAGATAACAGCTGAATCGCATTGCAGAACTCTGCATTCGTAACCTCATGGTTCAGGGATGGAGGATTTGCATTAGCATTAAGTGCATTAGCTTTGCAAGGAGGCATGATATGAAATGCATAACAACAGATTAGAAGGGAGAAGTTTATTCACACTCAATCACACGATAAAGATAGCAAAAGAAGTAAAGTTTTTCTTAGAATACTTCGTAGCCTCTCCCTCATAAGTGTGGCATACTTCACACTCATGAACGAGACACTAATTAATGTGGCTTTTAGACACCCTAGGACTCTTGAAACTGATGCTCTGATACCAAGTTTTTCATGCCCCGAGGCTAGACCCTAGACGTAACACAGGACCTAGGATCACAAGTGACACCAAGCTAACCATAAAACTGGCATATCAAAAGCATACTGAATATAATTCTAAACAAACAGAAGCATAACTGAATAAGGAGTATAATCTAAAAAGAATTCAACTGAGAATTGAGTATCTGAACAAATAGTTGTCTACAAAGAAAAATAACCCAAATTAACTGAGTCTGACTCTATGTCTGAAAATCCTCTAATACTGAGGATTTGTTGGGACAAGTCCCTAGCTAACTCTAAAATACTTAAAGTAAAGATCAACTGACTACTCAAAAAGCATATAAAAGTTATTTCCTTGGATAATGAGGACTCACCACTATCTATCGCTGATGTGGCACCGAGGCAAGCTAATTGCGAGGCTGAAGCTGAGAAGCTGAATCTGCATCATAATAGGATGCATCATAGAGTATGCATCTGTACTTTGAATGTACTGAGCATGAGGGATATGCAAAGCTAACTGAATATATAAACATGCTAAAATACTGGAAAGCTGTAAACTGAACTAAACTGCAGTACATAGGCCCAAGGTAAAAATCATGCATAAATAGTTGAAATGCAAGAGTAATCTTGAAGCCTGCTGAAAGATAAAAGTAAACCTAACTGAGGGCCTGATGCACATTACTGAAACTAACACTATGGGAGAGTCTATTAACTGAGATAAACCACGTGAGCTAAACATGGAGTCCGATGTATATGCCCCATCGAGAGGATCCAATATACCTTGCCAGGGTATAAAGGCATGACTGTGATGTGATCAATAAAACTGATGCCCAACAGAGGGGACTTATAAACCTATGATGGCACTGAGTTCTGGGACTTGAGGGTACAATGAACCCTAGACAACCTGGATGCTAAATGCTACTCCCAAACTGAATATAGCTAAATTCAAAACTGGCATCCGGAGTTTTTGGGTCAAGACTGGACTAGTCTAAAGTCTCTATTTTTCTGAAATGCTGTAGTGGACTAAAGACTGGCTAAATTCTACTTTTGGAACTTATACTACTAAGCTAGGTTGAATTTTGAAGGAAACAATCACATTTAAACAAATGCTATAGTTTAGGGCTAAGTCCATGATTCCTAAAGATCTCATAAACAACTAAGTAGTGCAAGATAATCAGTATATGATATTCAAAACAATGCAAGGATCATATATAACTCATAAGCATGGATTCCTTGGAACAATCTGTAAAAAGGACAAGAACCCTAGTTCTACATTCATGAGAATCATGGAAAAGATCTTAGGTTTTTGGGCATAAGAGAAGACTAAGCCCTTACTAAATTCACACATACTTGGTGGATGAAAATCAATGCGAGAATTTAGAGTTGAAGCTTGGAGGAGAGAACCCTAGGCCAGGAGCTTTGGAGAAAATGCTCTGTTCTATCTTGAGATCAAATTTAGAAGATCTGACTTTGTTTTGGGGAATTAGACTTAATAAAATAAGCCTAAGACTATTTATAGTCGAAGCAAAATAGAAAGGAAAGGTCTAAAATACCCCTGAGAATTTAACTTAAAAGATGCTGGAAAACTCGCGTCTCAGGTACCACGGATAGGTTTTACGGCTCGTGGAAACTTCCATGGTTCGTGGAACCCATCGTGGTTCCTGGACTTGGAAAATAGAGCTACTGGAATAGGTTCCACGAGTTGGGTTCACAACTCATGGAAGCTCCCACGGGTCATGGAACCTACTCTTATTTTCTTGTGCTGGAATTCATGGCTCTCTGAAGCTTGGTTCCACGAGTTGGGTTCACGACTCATGGAATCTTCCACGAGTCATGGAACTCACTCGTGGTTCGTGGAGACTTAAAGCTGGGCTACTGGAAAGAATTTCCATAGATGGCATCTACGATCCGTGGAAATTCCTACGGACCGTGATCATGGGTCGTGGTCCAAACTTCAGAAGGGCAGTTCTCTGATCCTTGTTACACGAGTCCAGTCTACGACTCATGGGAATGACTCGTGGTTCTACTGATAGTTGGATTTTTTTCTTTTTGGTTTTCTGAGTTGATTCTGGGCTTGGAAGTTCTGAGGCATTACAACATTCAAGATTCAAAGTTAACTAAAAAAAAGTCTATTTAATAATAATAAGGGAACCTAGCTATGGTCAAATTTAGAACTATGGACATAAAACTGTAACAAGGTAGGCAACAAAATCACTTGAAGGGGGTGAAAGGGGTTCATTGTAATTTTAATACAGCCTGATGAACTTTCTCAATTTCAAGGGAAGGGAAAGAGGTTTAGCCTTAGTCGTGATTCAGATAAAATGCGAAGACTTACCATTTTGACAGATTTAAACATAGAATATTCATGATGAAGCTAGTAGCTAATACACCTTGAAAGGGAAACTTTAATTCAATAGAATCTATAATGACAGTAAGGAAAGAAGGGTAAGGGATGACGATTAGCAGAGTACATTGCATTCAAAGTTCAGCGACACGACAAAACTTTAGAAACAAAGAGAAAGGTTTATACAGCTAGACTGATTGTTGGAGCAGGTCTATGCACTCAAATGAGAAATATGTCATGATACTTAATCAATGATACATCTGAAGGAGAAATTTTCGTTTGACAAGATCCAGACATGACACACAAAAGAATAAGGGAAGAGAATGAAACCAAGTTAACCCCAAGAACCTTTATAACTGAAAGTATTTGACATGTTTAGACTCCTAACATTTCAATAGGTTTATGATGCTAACATGGTAAGCTATGTGGTGAATCTAAACTACATAATTAACCTAGCAAGTTGTTTTGTGGTTCATAAAGAGAGGGACCTATTGAGATGTTAGGCTCCTAAACAGTGAAGAGTCACGACATTTGGATGAAGTTTTGAACCCACAAAGCACACTACGCATCATGTAAAGCAGAATTGACGAAGTAAACTACAAATGCACTTAACTCATTCTTGAAAACAACCTAATCCATGCTTAACCAATCTATTAAACGAAATTCTCTTATCAACTACATTCATACGGAAACATAACCCATTTACAGAATTAAAACTTTGAACCTTTATCTAAAATTTCCATCATAATCACATTATCGCAAACAAGACCAGCCCAACCAACAGAAAATTCTCAAAATTACAGCCTTACATAATGCTAGGGAAAAAAAGACAAAAATGAAAATGAGAAAGGAAGTGTTTACCTTGTTTGGAGAAGCGACCTGTGAC
Source organism: Jaltomata sinuosa (assembly GCA_003996215.1). Lineage (NCBI taxonomy): Eukaryota > Viridiplantae > Streptophyta > Magnoliopsida > Solanales > Solanaceae > Jaltomata > Jaltomata sinuosa. The sequence continues at coordinate 1,152,853 of QJPP01007469.1, read as the reverse complement.
TCGAACTTCAACGGAAAATACTTCACCACCCCCATAAAAGGATCTTCAAACTCAGATTACTTCATCTCAGAATTGTGTAAAAAAGAACTCAAATTCTTTGCCTAGAGATCCCGAGCTTTCTCAAGCTATTTTTGAGTTCCCTTAGTTGTGAATCCTTACCCCCACACTGAGAACAATGGGGGTTTATATAAGAGGGGATTTGGGTAACTTTGGGACTGATTTTTCGATGTGGGACTAAGGGATTTGAAGGATTTTTTGGAGATTTCCCTTGAGAGATTTCGAATTCGCTGAGAGGATAAGGGACAACTCATGGATTTGTACCATGTGGTATATTTTAAGCGGGATTTTGAGGAAAAGACAAAGGGGAGGTATGGATTTGTTCCACATCGCTACCCTAGAACCTTCTTGGTATGAATCTCATTCCTAGCACGCTGGATTGTACGAAAGTTGTGAAGGACACGAGGGAATGAGTTAGCGGAGGCTAGGGTTTTAGGTGTGTTATTTTTCATCATTTGAGAGAGAAAGAAGGGTAAAAGGGGGTCTTTTTGACATCTGCATTAGATAGATAAGTGAGAGAAGAAGATATAGGGGATAACAGGGTGTGAGTTTTGGGTGTGTGTTGTTAGAGTGAAAGAGAGAGAAGAGTATAAGGGAGTTTGGGTTGGGCTCAGGTGGGTCAAGGGGATAAGGGGAAAAAGTGGGATGGGCCAGGCAGGTTGTGAAGTTTGCTAGCCCAAATCTTTAGCAAATATAAGGAGTTATAAGAGGCTATTTAGGATATGGCCATTTTAAGTTTAAGGGATAGCCAAATTGAGAGTGAATAGATGAAATTCAGCTAGGATTTAAACGATTTTAGGGATTTAGGCTAGAATAGGAATAAAGAATGAATCAATCACAATTAATCATTCGAGCCTCTTTAAAATGAAATATTTTGAAATAATTATTGTACTTAATACATAATTACCTCACTTAACAATTAGGAAAAATTAAATTACTCAATTAATCTCTCATTTTGAATTAAATTAGAGGAAAATCAAGTGTTAAATCTCTTAAAAAGATTTTTTTATAAAATTAAACTTTAAAATAGTCCTTTAAGTAAAATATAAATATCACATAATTAGATATGAAAAAATATAAATTATTACTCAAAACTATTATAAAGTTGATTTGAAAATGTTTTATCCCTTTTTACAAAATAATTACCTCAAAAATTGTTTAAAATTCAAAAAGGCTCAAGATTAATTCGTTATATGGAGAGTAAAAATTGGGTGTCAACAACTGCCCCTCCCTTTGGGTAGGGTGGATGTAAGGAACCCTGGACAAAGGGAATTGACGTTTCCAATTTTATCTGACCACAGATTCATATCTAGGAAGCGGTTGGTTCTAACACAAATTTCAAGGAACCATGGCCGAGCTGTAGTATTGAGTTTCCTACATATATCAGGTTTCATGAGAACTCAGGCCACTTGTAGTTCAAGATGCTTGATTTTACGCACGATTTTTAAAGAATTCCAAACTATTCCGATTTCAGAATACAAAGAGATCGGAAAGCTGGGGAGTAAGAGGATTGGGGGAGAGTTTGGAATACAACCGAGTTTTCAACATAGAGCCTGCCTACATATCCCAGGACTCAGGGAATCAGGCTGCTTATAGTTCGACTCAATCAGTGGAAAAGGTAATCTTTATGTTAAGACAACCTTTGGCTTGGGATGAGTGACAAATAAATTGAGCTATAGAAATGAGGTTTGTAACCTCTCAACTATGAATGTGGCGCACTTCACACCCACAAATAAGAATTTATCTGGACAAAATTTCCAAAGCTCGAGGTTTATTGTCACCCGAATTTGAAAAGAAGGAATATTGCTTCCAGCGTGAGTTTAGAAAATGCCTTGGATGTGAAACTAAGACCCCACGATAGGAAATACCCGCATGGCTTCTGATAGGGGTGTGGTTTGATGGTGGTGAAAGTCGTTCCTCATCTCACATCCAAAGAGTTTGATATTCCTCTTCGGACTATGTCCCAGTTCACTGCTAAGAAAAAGCTCCACGTTGTGATGCGTCCTTTTTTGGTGTAGTCTGCACCTGTGGTTTTGCTTTGAGAATTTCATCCTTCTCGAATTCTCTCGATAACATCTCAAAACAAAATTGTTAGTAGTAACTCAATTCCATTTGAAGAGGTAGTTTCTTTGTCATACCTCATCCTTGGGTTACATCGAATCCCGTGTTGTGACGTCCTTTTGATGTATTTTGTACCTGTCATTATGGTTTGAGATTTTCATCCTCTCGAATGTTCTTGGCAATATTTTGAAACAAATTTTGGGAGATGATGTTTGTGCTCATTCTCATCCTATTATTGTAGAATCAGTCAAAGATATCGATTCATGGCTTGAGCATAATGATAAGTTTTTTCTTTTGTACTTTTGACAAATGAACACCGACGTTGATTTCTTCAACTTGACAGTTGCCTCCCAAATTGACCACTTAAAACTCTCTTAGGTGGGGAATTTTCTAGTCTTTAAAGTTCTTAGACTTCTTGGTTGTTCATTCTAGGATCATGATGTCTACAACATTCCCTTCGGCTCCAATATCATATCCTCTGACTTGTTCATTCAGCTCTTGGCATGACATGACATTAGCAGGTTTTAAATTATTATTACTGAAACCATAAGCAAAACAAGTTAGATGGTACCAAGTAAATAAAATAAACAACAAAGGTTTTCAGAATACAGGAGGCTTTCATTGAAATCCGAAAATATTTGCAAACTATGGCTATAACCCGCATAAATGCGGGTCTGTGCCTTTTGGAAAATGGTAAAATAGTTCGAGGAAATTGAAAACATAAAGGGTGGGTCATGAAGCCTCATCTGGACCATCACCGATTTTTCATAAAACAGAGTCTTTGTCTTCCCAGCTGAGTGGAGAGTCACGAGGGGAGTTGCAACCCAGTTTTGCAATTTTTTGCCAAGCCTAGCATCCCTAATCATGGATGCTTTGGGGATTTCTTATGTTATGGTATCAAATTCCTCGAACAAATCTCCTATTCTGTCCTCTATTTTGTCGCTTGGCAGACCAATACGCACCGGGAATGACTGATATAAGTGAGGGAGTGGCTTTGGCAGTCCTGACTGCTTCTTCTCTTTGACTTTTGCCTTGTCATCTTGGGCTAGGTATCCTAATCCATGCTTGGTTAGCTACCCTGGAATGGTTATGGGCTTAAATATACCATCAAAATTCTTTCCTAGCCCTAAGCCTGGCTCGTATCTGCTTCTCAGCATTATAGTCGCACGCATTTTATAGATATGTGGCATGGGAATTTGAGGAGTAAGATCCTCTCCAGTGGCATTGACGATCTCTACGGTGTAGAAATCGGTTCCCCTTGGGACTTCTTTGACCACGGGGACATAACCATCAGGGTTGCTTAGGTGACTCTGTTCACCATGGATCACCACCTCATGTTCCTCCCAAATGAACTTTACTATCTAATGTAAAGTTGATGGCACGGCACCACCTCCATGGATCCATGGTCTCCCCAAAATCAAGTCATAGCTGGTAGTAATATCCATGACTTGGAATTATGTACGGAATTTGGCAGGTCCCATTTGGATGTATAGGCTGACTTCTCCGATAATGTCCCTTTGACCCCTATCGAAGGCTCTCACATTGATCCTGCTCTGGCGAACCTTTCTCGGATCATAGTCTAGCTGAGTGAGTGTGGATAACAGATAAATATTAAGACCCAAACCATCGTCAATCAACACTCCATTTATACTCTTCTCTTGATATTTGATAGTGACATGCAAGGCCTTATTGCGCATTAACCCTTCAAATGGTAGTCCAACAATACTCAAAGCAGCTATAGCTTTTCTAGTATTTCCTGCTTTTTAGGGCCGATCGACACTATTGACTTGCTTACAATGTATTCTTCATCAACCTCAATCATATTAACAGTGGGTCCTCTGTGATTCGGGAGGGGTTATTATTAACATTTGGAAGTGCTGTTTGTAGTGTGACTACTCTTTGATCAATCAAATCCTGAATTTTATGCCTCAGGTTAATGCAATCTTCGGTATCATGTCTGACTCCTCCCAAATGATAAGAACAATGTTGGTTAGCCTTGAAGAAATGACAGTCAGGATTGCCTGGTTTAGGTTTTATGGGCCGAATAAATCCAACAGTCTTTAATCTATCATATAACCGAGTTCTGGTTTCAGCTAATTGGGTGAAAGTCTGAGGAGCTTTCATTTCCAAATTTGGACGAGGGAGATTAGCATTGGCGGGAGGGGAAACCTGATTATTCTGGTTCTCGGGAGCCTTTTGTTACACTTGGAAGTTTTGGGGAGGAGCTTGGTAAGTGGGCTACATATTTGCAAATTTGATTGTATGGCTTGGTAAATGGGCTGAGTATAGAAAACCGATTGAGGATTTTATAGAGTCGGGGAAGGGGTTGTTGGAACAAGCTATTTTTTATAGTTGGCTCTGAAGGGGTTTCGTGATTTTGGGCTAGGACTGGAGGATACTAAAGACACATCTTCCCTCTTCTTTTTGGGAAATCCTGCCGGTCCTGATGATACTGAGGTCTTGGTAATCTTGACACTCCTTCTTCAATAATTTCACCTATCTTAACTAGGTCGGCAAATTTTTCTTTAACTGCTGATATTATTTTTTCGTAGAACTCTGATTCTTGAGAGAGCATAAACACCGCGCTTATCTCCTCTTCAATCATGGGAGGTCAAACTCACGCTGCCTTTTTTGTCCAGCGATATGCATAATCTTGGAAGTCCTCGTTCGATTTTTGCCTGATATGACCTAGAGAATATTGATCCGGGATGACTTCCATATTTTATGCAAACCTTTGAGCGAAGTCTCTAGACAGATCACTCCACCTAGACCACTTCTTTAGTTCCTGAGAGGTGAACCATTCTAAAGCCTCTCCGCTCAGACTTCGGCTGAACAACCTCATTAACAGAGCGTCGTTCTTCCAGGCCCCGACTATTTGGTTGCAATAGCTCCTTAAATGGGCTTCAGGATTTCCAAAATCGTTGAAGGTTTTGAATTTTGGGGTATTGAATTCGTCTATCAGGTCCACCTCAGGATGGATACAAAGATCATCATAGTTATAGCCTTTCTCATAAGGCGAGCCTCGTAACTCTCTGATCCTGGCTATTTCTTCTTTCATCTTTTCCATGTCATGATCACGCTTCTCCTCTGTGGACCTCAACTCTTTCTCCTTTTCCTCATAGTGGTCCAGCTCAAGGCTTTCTGACAGGGCAGTATATGGTTCTACCATAGCATGGAAAGTAAAAGGTGGTGCATTCTGGACTGGTGGAGGCTGGACATATTGAATGTCATTTGGGTATGTGGGGGTATAGTTTTGCGGGTTAGTGACATTGGGATGATTATTATGGGAGTTGTAGGTGTTTAGTGGCATATTTTGGTAATTTGGAGGGAGATTCCGTGGATTGTAGGCATTTGGGTTGTTGTTTTAGTTAGTATGCTGGATAAGAGGAGCGTGGATTTGATATGAGGACCCAATATGAGGAGGATTATTGGGGAGAGGTTCATTGGAAGGTCTAGGTGTAAAGGCGGGAGGGATATCCCTTGGACGGTTTTCGATTAATGGAGAATTGAGTGGAGGAATTTGGAGAGGGGTTTGGGAGTTGCCCAGAGTTGGGGTGTTGGCGGCAATAGCCAAGCTCGCCATATCCTTGGCTTTTGTACACCTCTTCTTGCATCTTCTCTAGCTTTCATGCAACCTCTACAGTTATTTCACTTTGTTCAGCGATAACATTGTCTCTCACGGCCAAAGCGTTCTCTTCTTCACTATCAGTCATTTTGCCCTTAGAAAAGCGACGGTTAGAGGGAGAATCTATGTGTGCCTTTGAGCGGGTGAAGTAGGGATGTTCAGCCAATTTTGTCAACACAAATCAGTTTCTATTATCTGTTGAAGTGAAAATAACTCAAAGGATGATATGTTAGATTCCATTAGTGACAATCAATACAAGATATTTGACTGGAAATAAACACATAAAAGTTGCTTTAAACACATAAAGTTGCTTTTCATCAAGGCAAATTGATCAACGGGTAATTATCGACTTGAGGGTTCGACGGACAGGAATTTGCCCATTGATTTAGGGTAAGTAGATTCTATCAGGAAAGTTGACTTGTCGAGTCTTTATCTTTTGATACTTGTTTTGTAGCACTCGATGCGTCTTCTGAATCTTTTGGAATTTCTGTCATAGTGGAGAAATGAAAATTTCCTAAAGATAGGGTACGAGCCCTGAAAGGACATAGTTCGGATAGGGCAAGTTCATTTTCTGAATAAGACTTAAAAGGGTTTTAAGAAGTCTTTGGACTTTTTCTGGGGAAATTTGAAGAACTCCAAGAGCAATTTTGGTCGGACTTTGCACGGTGGGCTTTTATCCTGCCTATGGGTTCTAAAATATTCAAATAGAAATGGATGAATTCACCTTTGATTTGAGTAACGCACATAATCACGTAAGATATTTATATCACATAACAGTTCATAACGCGTCCTATACGAATATGTAATTTTTTTATGCCAAAGGTAGGCCTAACGAATTAAAGGATATTCTTGTCATTTGTAAATGTTCCATTGCCCCAAAATATTATATACAAACTGATTGAATGAAATGGGGATAAGGAAAAAAGAATGTACATCAAAAATCAGTCCCACGTAGAGGTACAATCCTAAACTAGGCCGCCGTGGCTTCTTCATTCTTGAACTTCTTGGACTTTTGCAAATTCCAAACGCCTTTCGAATGAAAATCTTCAAAATCTAATATATCCCAACCCCTAGTGACAATGGTTTGTACAACTCTACATCACATCCTTAAATTGAACAGATAGGGGATGATTGTTCTTTCAGGCCGTGGGCCCTTTCGAACACAATGTCACGACCTGATTTCTCAGTCATGATGGCCACTATAACCCCTAGTAGGCGAACCAATCCCCGTAGCCTAGAATGGTAAGTAATGGTCTACCTTCTAACAGTTCAAGCGGAAGATTCGATACATAAGTGAAAGCAAGGGCATAAGAAAAAGGAAATAGATACAAGAGAGATATGAACAAAGCGGAAATCTAAACCAACCCAAAAGACCACGTATCATAGCGTATAAGAGCCAAACTATATCAGGAGTACAAAGGTCCAAAAGTAATATATACATAATGTCTCCGAAACTATAATAGTACAAAATACACCAAGGATAAACTAAAGTCAAGCTCTGAATACCAAGAGCTCACCCTCAGCCTGGATGATCCAAAAAAAGCAGCCCGCACGAGTCTCCGGTGCTCTAACAGCGATGGCCCACACTATGGGTCAATATCCGGGTAAAAAGCGCTCCTGCAGGGCCCACACCTGAAATAAAAAATGAAAAGTACCACGAAGACCCTAACGATGCCAAGAAGGCATACTCCAAATTTGAGCACAATTGGCCAAGGGAAGGGCGCCAAAACAGCCCGCAAAAGTTGGGGTTAATAGAATGGAATTTAGGAACTTAGAAACGGAAATTGGGCAGGAATTACCTACCAAAAGAACGGAAAATCAGCCCAAGACGGACAATTCTTCGCACCCACGAACAAGCACAAGCTACAAGGCAGCCACTACAACAAATTCCCAAGGTTGAAAAATGAGAATCAATGGAGGAGTCTTGAGAAAACCAAAATGAAGCAACTTGGGAAAGATGACTTACCAAGATACGAAGGAGCACGGATAATCGATGAACAATTAATTCCCCAAGGCTTAGAACTGATTTGGAGCAATATATTGGAGAGAATTTTGAGTTTTAGAGTGAGAGAGATATGGAGAAATTGCTGGAAAAACAAACATTCAGCATTTTATAGCTGCTGGAAAATGGCCAGCGCCATCGGCGCTGAAGGCCTACCACAGGCCAGCGCGATCACGCTGCCTGGGCGCCATTGGCGCTGAAGGATGGCCTGCAACTATTTTTCTGCAATTTTTGAAAACTCTCCGGGGCATTTCGGACATAATCAGAACCCGATATTCAAAAATAACTAATGCTAATAGAGTGAAAATGACATTCCAGACTCAACGGAATTGATAAAACTTCCATACGAAGTCATTTTGGAGAAATGTTGACCCAAGTCAACACTAACGAAAAGGAACTCAAAGGCTCGAAATGAGTCTGGCTCACCCGGAACCCGAACCAACCACCTTTTGAGCCCAAACTCAGTATTCCGGAGCTGATGGAATCGTCAGATTTTGAATCTGACACTCTGATCATCAAAAGTCACCCGAAGTTACACTTTCAACTCTGAATGGCCTGAAAACTGAGAAAATAGAATAAAACACACACCGAAAGTTCTCAAGCCTTAACTAAACATCCAACTAGACCAAACTCAATGCTTCGGAACTAACGGAACTGTCTGAATTAAATTCTGAGCATGTTAGCTAAGAATATTGACTAAAGTCAATGATATTCTAAGTTTAAGCTCTAAAACAGGAGAAAGGGCAAAACAACCAAACGAATGGCCAGGGAACTGAACTACCGGTCCCAGCAAGCCATACATGACTTGGGGCCACTACAGGAAGGCACTAACAGTGCAATGAATGCATAAACGCGAAGATGACCAGAAGGGTCATCACACACAAGGTGTTATTACTAATGGACTTAATATCCCTTGGATATTAAGAGATCTTAGGTCAATGCCTATTTTGGGATGTGGTTTCGCTCTATCCTGGGTTTCTACAATAGGTTTTGAAATTGATCGGGACCCCAAGCGGACAACCACGGGCTAAAACAACAAGTGACTGTTAACCGACCGCGGGTCAACTACTTCACTCGTCTCTTTCGAAAAATTATATTTTTTTTTGTTAAGAACGACTGCAAATACTTTCATAATCGCCTTTTTACCCCTAATGCAATCAAATGCTTTGCCAAGAGAGGCGGAAGATGCCATGAACAGTTATATTTTATAGAAAAATATACAAGTAAGGAAAGCAATAAAGTTACTAATTATTACAATCCAAATAGTAAGTCAAATAAGTTAGTTACAAACAATGAGGTTAGAACCTAGTTGAATTATCCCCAGCGGAGTCGCCATTTCTGTTTTCAGAAAAATGGTTTATGTTTTGACTTTTTTGAAAACTCATTTTGAAAACCAAGTTAAAGTTTCAAAAGCATTTTTAATTTAAAAGAAGAGTCGCCACTTAGTTTTATAAAAGGAAAACCAAGAAAAACTTATAAAATTTCTAAAGTTAAAAAAAACAGATAATAACTTTTAAAATAAAAATTTGAGATTTTGGGTAAGAGTTTAAATTAATACTCTTGGAAGGGTGTTAAGGCACCAAGAGTATCTGCTAACTCATGGTTATCCGGAATTGTTTAAAACATAACTTATTTGACTAAACTTGAGGAAAACAACTTGTTTAATATTTGAGAAGAACATCTTGTTTTCAAATTGGTTTAGAAAATATAGTGAATGAAACTTGATAAAAGAAGGTTGATACACATTTTATTGGAAATGTTCAAGAAACACAAAAAGAGCTTTTTTAAAGGAAAACAACATGCTAATTAAATGATATCAAGTACAAGACATTTGATCACTTTCATGTGAAGAAACTTAAAGTAATTAACAAGAAATGTATGCTTATTTTAGGATAAGTCAACTAAGTTAAATGTTAGTCCAAATTAGTACAAGTAACCTATACTAAGCAATATAAATAAGAGTTTAAAGAGAAGGAAAAGTAACTAAGCCTTGGGCTTAATTAAGTGGGACTTTCAGCCCATAATTTGTCCTAAACTAATTTCTTTTTGGGCTTTTGACCCACTTCCACTGTATCTTGGACTTCAGTCCAATTTTACTAGAATTTTCCCATCTTTGGGCTGCTGCTACTGCTCAAACTTATGGGCTTTGGCCCATTCTTGCGCTGCTGTTGTGATGTACGCGGGCTTCAGCCCCATTTTCATCAGACTTAGTCTATTTTGGACTCAATGTAACTGCTACTGCATCATGGGCCAAGCCCATTTTTGTGTTGTTGTTGTGATGTTCATGGGCTTTAGCCCAATTTATTTTTCTCTTCAACATGTAAGTGCAGATGGTGGGCTGACTTGGAGATAGAACTATTGGGCTTAAACCAAATTCAGAAATGCGGAGGTGGAGTCCATTGGACTCGTCATAAGAAGCTCATGCATAGAAACACAAAAATAAGGATGAGTATATGTCTACACAACGTAACCCAGAAAAAACTCATCTCTGTACATTTACCCATAGCAATTGCAAAATCATATTCATATTGTAGCAAGTCAAATTCATAAAGATCATCTTATTTAATCATTCACTAGCGACAAACAAGTAGCAGAAACAAACACTAAATATTTCAAGATTGTTTATGGGCCTAACCACATAGGACATTCAAGATTCAAAGTTAACTAAAAAAAGTCTATTTAATAACAATGAGGGAACCTAGCTGTGATCAAATTTAGAACCATGGACATGAAACTGTAACAAGGCAACAAAATCACTTGAAGGGGGTGGAGGGGGTTCATTGTAATCTTAATACAACCTGATGAACTTGTTCAATTTTAAGGGAAGGGAAAGATGTTTTAGCCTTAGTCGTGATTCAGATAAAATGCGAAGACTGACCATTTTGACAGATTTAAACATGGAATATTCATGATGAAACTAGCAACTAATGCACCTTGAAAGGGCAACTTTAATTCAATAGAATCCAGAATGACAGTAAGGAAAGAAGGGAGGGGGATGACAATTAGCAGAGAACATTGCATTCAAAGTTCAGCGACACATCCAAACTTTAGAAACAAAGAGAAAGGTTTATACAGCTAGACAGATTGTTGGAGTAGGTCTATGCATTCAAAAATGAAATATGTCATGATGCTTAATAAATGATACATCTGAAGGAGCAATTTTGGCTTGACAAGACCCATACATGACACATAAAAGAATAAGGGAAGAGAATGAAACCAAGTTAACCCCAAGAACAATTATAACTGAAAGTATTTGACATGTTTAGACTCCTAACAGTTTCATCAGGTTTATGATGCTAACATGGTAAGCTATGTGGTGAATCTAAACTACATAATTAACCTAGCAAGTTCTTTCGTGGTTCGTAAAGAGAGGTACCTATTGATAAGTTAGGCTCCTAAACAATGAAGAGTCGCGACATTTGGATGAAGTTTTGAACCCACAAAGCACACTACGCATCATGTAAAGTAGAATTGACGAAGTAAACCACAAATGCACTTAACTCATTCTTGAAAACAACCTAATTCATGCTTAAATAATCTATTAAATGAAATTCTCTTATCAACTACATTCATATGGAAACATAACCCATTTACAGAAGTAAAACTTTGACCCTTTATCTAAAATTTCCACATAATCACATTATCGCAAACAAGACTAGCCCAACCAATAGAAAGTTCTTAAACTTATAGCCTTACATAATGCTAGGGAAAACAAAACAAAAACAAAAATGAGAAAGGAAGTGTTTTCCTTCTTCAGAGCATCGACCTGTGACTCGAACTTCAACGGAAAATACTTATCCACCACTGGAAAAGGAACTTCAAACTCGAATTCTTTCACCTCAGAATCGTGTAAAAAAGAACTCAAATTCTTTGCCTAGAGATCCCGAGCTTTCTCAAGCTATTTTTGAGTTCCCTTAGCTGTGAATCCTTACCCCCACACTGAGAATAGTGGGGGTTTATATAGGAGGGGATTTGGGGAACTTTGGGACTGGTTTTTTGATGTGGGACTAAGGGATTTGAAGGATTTTTTGAGGATTTCCCTTGACGGATTTTGAATTTGCTGAGAGGATAAGGGACAAATCATGGATTTGTACCATTTGGTACATTTTGAGTGGGATTTTGAGGAAAGGACGAAGGAGAGATGTGGATTTATTCCACGTCGCTACCCCAATACCTTCTTGGTACAAATCTTGTGCCCAGGATGCTAGATTGTACGAAAGTTATGAAGGAGATTAGGGAATTAGTTGGCGGCGGCTAGGGTTTTAGGTGTGTTATTATTCATCGTTTGAGAGAGAAAGAAGGGTAAAGAGGGGTTGTTTTGGCATCTGCGTTACAGAGATAAGTGAGAGAAGAGGAGAGGGGGGATAACAGGGTGTGAGTTTTGGGTGTGTGTTGTTAGAGTGAAAGAGAGAGAAGAGTATAAGGGAGTTTGGTTTGGGCTCAGGCAGGTCAAGGAGATAAGGGGAAAAAGTGGGATGGGCCAGACGGGTTTTGAAGTTTGATGGCCCAAATCTTTAGCAGATATAAGGAGTTATAAGAGGCTATTTAGGATATGGCCATATTTGTAAAATGTGGCCATTTTAATTTTAAGGGATAGACAAATTGAGAGTGAATAGATGAAATTCGGCTAGGATTTAAACGATTTTAGGGATTTAGGCTATAATAGTAATAAAGAATGAATCAATCACAATTAATCATTCGAGCCTCTTTAAAATTAAACATTTTAAAATAATTATTATATTTAACACATAATTACCTCAGTTAACAATTATGAAAAATTAAATTACTCAATTAATCTCTCATTTTGAATTAAATTGGAGGAAAATCAAGCGTTAAATCTCTTAAAAGATTTTCTTATAAAATTAAACTTTAAAATAGTCCTTTAAGTAAAATATAAATTTCACATAATTAAATATGAAAAAATATAAATTATTACTCAAAACTATTATAAAGCTGATTTGAAAAATGTTTTTTCCCTTTTTACAAAACAATTACCTCAAAAATTGTTTAAAATTTAAAAAGGCTCAAGATTAATTCGTAATGTGGACTGTAAAAATTGTGTCAACAATCATCCTCTCATTCGTGGCCAGCTATTGTTTGGATCATGGTGAACTCCTGATATTTGGAGACTTTTACTGCTTTCCATCTACCCTTCTATCTATATTTTGTATTTTGGATAGACAGTACTTGTTGTATAGCTTATCCCGTATTTTAGACGCTCTTGTACCGGTGACACCAGGTCTGGGGTTGGCTCTTGTTTATGTTCATCTTCTCGGTCACTTTAGGACTATTTTTTTATATATTTAGTACTATTGGTATATATCTATACTGTTGGTCCAAATTCTATTATGTTCTCTCTTCCGCTTTATTTATTTAATTGCTTAGTTATAGTATCGCTTTCTTTTGGGTTGACTTGCCTACTGAGGGGTTAGGTAGGCGCTATCATAACACAATTTCAGGTTGTGATAGATTGGTATCAGAGCTCTAGGTTCATCGATCTCGCCAGTACTAGAGTAAAATATCTAGTAGAGTCTTGTGGATTGGTACAATAACGTCCGTATCCTATCTGCGGGAGGCTATAGGGAATTCCTAGGAAATATTCCATCTTGTTGATCCTTTATAGTGTGTTCATGACTTTATCAACTTCTAAATATTTGTTGTTTAACTCTTTTTTATATGGTTTGGACAAGATTAGCGGCAGGTGAGGACGAGGCCCCTACACCTGCAGTTAGAGCCCCAGGTAGGGGAAGCGACAGAGGTCGACCCAGAGGTAGAGGTAGGGGATACGCTGTGGTGCCAACTCAGGCCCAGACTAGATTATTATCATCAATGATAGAGGTTGAGAATTAGGATATACAGTATGAGCTGGAGGGCATGGGGCCAGCCCAGCACTCAACAGGTTTTGTAGCCACACCCATTCTCCAGGACACGTTCTGCTTGGGTTTCTAGAGGGCATATCACAGCTTGGGGCTTCTCCTAATATATTGATTGGCTTATAGGCTAGGGACGAGGCTCCGAGTTCAGCTCAAGCAGCAACACAGGGTTCAGGAGTGCAGCCTGCTACTGTGGCTCCCTGTTTAGAGGTGTTTCCAGTTCCTACAATTGTTCCACCTATTCCAGCTAGTTTTGTCTTCTGAGGAGCAGAATATGCTTGGCAGGTTTTTTTGGTTGGGTCCCTTGAGATTTTATGGTTCTCCAAGGGAGGATAGACATGAGTTTCTGATCAGCTGCCAAGAGGGGTTACATAACCTCGATTTGGTTGGTCACAAGGAGGATATTACACTGCGTTTTAGCTAGATGGTCCAGCAAAGTAGTGGTAGAGGTCTTACGTTGCTTGCAGACCAGTCGGGTCACCTCTGATCACTTGGGCTCAGTTCTCCGAGGCTTTCTTAGAGAAGTATGTACCGTGCAGCTTATGAGAGCGGTTGATGGATGAGTTCACTAGGTTAGAGCTGGGCTCCATGTCTATTACAGGACATAAGGTTCACTTCCATGAACTGGCAAGGCATGCCACCGTGATTTTTCCCATCGAGCAGAAGAGGGTGCATCGCTTTGTTAAGGGATTGACCTTGCATCTTTGTCTAGCCACAGAGGGTATGGTAGCTTCAGGACAGTCCTTACTAGACATTATGGATCATACCAACACTATTAAGGGTGTACTTCACATGGCCCAATGGGGGAGCGATAAGAGGCCTCACCATCAGGACAGTTTCAGTGGTTTGCAGACTCGGGGTAGGGGCTTTTTTGGCCGAGGTTTGCACCAGCAACACTTCCAGCCAAGTTGGCCTGTTCAGGTGACATTATAGATTTTAGAAGGGTAGAGTAGTCAGAGTAGTACGAACTTAGTTCAGTTTTCTTGTGGTGCATATTCTGGCATTTAGGTCATGGCAGCCAGTCTAGTATAGCAGGTTCTTTAGTTTGGGCTTCAGCAGGTAGAGGGTGCTTTAAGTATGGCAATCTGGGGCACTTTGTTAGATATTATCCGAGGGTCAGACACGGCAGTCAGCAGGGTTAGCAGGTTTAGGCCCCCAGGGCTCTAATGCCATCGTCCATAGGTGATGTGCAAGGTAGTAAGGGAGGTCCCCATGGTACTTGAGGTGGTCCTCAGTTTGGTAGATCAGGTGATTGTGGCAGTCGCAGCCACATATATGTATGCATTTTCGGGCCGTCCAGAGGCTTAGGCTTCATATACCATCATCACAGGTATGATTTACATTTGCCATCAGTTAGCTTCTGCATTATTTGATCTGGGGTCTACTTTTTCGTATATGTCTACTTATTATGCTACCCATCTAGAGTCTGTTTGTGAGTTATTGCTTGTGCCATTGCATGTAGCTACCTAGTAGGAGATTCTTTAGTAGTGGATCATATGTATCAGGCCTGTTTGGTGACTATTCTTGGGTATGACACATAGGTAGAGCTGGTTGTGCTAGATTTTGTGGACTTTGATATGATTTTAGACATGGATTAGTTGTCTCCTTATCATGCTATCTTGGATTGCTCGCCAAGACTGTCACTTTTTGGATGCCTGGTATCCCTCCTAATGTATGGAAGAGTGACAATTGCCACATGTCGAGGGGATTTATATCTTTCTTGAGTGCCCATCGGTTGGTTGGGAAAGGGTGCTTGGCCTATCTTTCTTACTTCCATGATACTAGTTCCACCACACCTTCACTTGAGTCAGTTCTTATGGTTTATGAGTATTCAAATGTGTTTCCCTCTGATCTACCAGGTCATCCTCCTGATCATGATATCAACTTTGGTATTGATGTTGAGCTGGGCACTCAGCCCATTTCTATTCCACCATATCAGATGGAATTAGCTGAGTTAAAAGAGCTTAAGGATCAGCTCCAGGATTTTTTGAGTAGAGGGTTTATCAGGCCTTGTGTGTCTCTGTGAGGTGCTCCGGTTTTGTTTGTGAAGAACAAGGATTGGTCCATGCATATGTATATCGACTACAAGCAGTTGAATAAGGTGAACATTAAGAATAGGTATCTAATACTGCATATTGATGATTTGTTTGACTAGCTACAGGGTACAACGGTGTTCTCTGAGATTGACTTGAGATTCGGTATCATTAGTTGAGGATTAGGGCGGCAAACATCCCAAAAACTGCATTTACGATTTGATACGATCATTATGAATTCCTAGTCATTACTTTTGGGTTGACCAATTCCCCAATAACTTGTATGGAGTTTATGAACCGTGTGTTCAGAGCCTACCTGGATTCCTTTGTTATTGTGTTTATCGATAACATCTTGGTATATTAGAGGAGCAGAGAGGAGCATAAGAAGCATCTGAGAGTTGTACTTTAAACCTTGCGAGATCATCAGTTATATGTCAAATTCACTAAGTGTGAGTTTTGTCTTGAGTTTGTGGCATTCTTAGGACACGTCATGTCCAAGGATAGGATAATGGTAGATCTGGCAAAGATTACGTCAGTTCATGACTGGGATAGGCCCACTTTTTCTACCGAGGTTCACAGTTTTGTTGGGTTAGCAGGTTACTACAGATGGTTTGTGGAGGGGTTTTATTCTATAGCAGCTTCATTGACTATATTGACTTAGAAGAATGTCCCTTTCCAGTGGTCTGACAAGTGTGAGGAGACCTTTCTGCAGCTCAAGGCCTTATTGACTTCAGCTCTGATTCTTACTCTTCTAGTCGAGGGTTAGGGGTTTAGTGGGTATTGTGATGCTTTCGGACTAAGTTTGAGGTGTGTATTGATATAGCAGGGCTGAGTTATTACTTATGCTTCAGACAACTAAAGGTTCACGAGAGAAACTACCTGACTCATGAATTGGAGTTAGCGGCGGTAGTCTTCGCGTTGAAGTTTTGGAGGCATTATCTATATGGCGTGCATTGTGAGATCTTCACTGATCATCATAGTCTTCAGTACATTTTCAGCCAGAAGGATCTAAATTTAAGACAACAGGTGGTTGGAGTTACTGAAGGACTATGAACTATCAGTCCTTTATCATCCAGGCAAGGCAAATATGATAGCGGATGCCTTAAGCTAGAAGGCAGTGCGTATGGGTATCTTGGCTTTCTTGGCACTAGAGGAGAGACCTTTAGTTTTGAACATATAGTCCTTAGTTAACAGGTTGGTTAGACTTTATATTTCTGAGTCGGGCTGTATTCTTGCTAGTGTTGAGGCTAGAACTTCCTTGTTAGAGCAGATTCAGACACAATAGTTTGATGATGTGAGGTTGAGGATCATTCATGATAAGGTGTTGAGCGGTGAGGCTAGGAGACGACCTTAGATTTAGAAGGCATTCTGAGGATTGAGGGTCGTATTTGTGTTCCTAGAGTTAGAGACATGGTCAGGTTGATCTTAGAGGAGGGTCATTGTTCTAGGTATTCCACTCATCCCAGGGAAGCTAAGATGTATCGTGACTTGCAACAATACTACTAGTGGTGCGGGATGAAGAGGGATATTGTAACACCCTGTATCTTCGGACTAAGGTTTGACCCATCTAACATAGGTACGAAATGTATGGGGAACACGTCGAGCATATTTATAACACTCGAATCTCAAATATGCCTTAAATCATGCGTGACGTTAGGAAGTCTATAGATAAGAATTTATATATCATAAAAATGAAGATTATTTTCCACTAGTAAGAGAAAAATAATGTATTATTTTTCCATCTTGAGAATTAGTAGCACAAAAAAAATTGTATTCTTGATATTGGATTGAAAAATTAAAATTTAATAAAATATATTTTCTAAATGGCAAAGTATTAATATATGTTTTAATTTGTAAACATATTTATGAGTTCTTTTATATATTGTAGTAATTTTAGTAATTGATTATTTAATTAAGAGAACTATTACAGTATTAAGGTGGTATGGAATCTAGTATACTATATCTATATCTATATATATATATAAAGAAAGGTTTTCAACGCGGTGACATGGCGCTCTCTATGGCCAAGAAAAGTATTTATCTTTTTTCTCCTTTTTTTGACCTTTTTTCTTATTTTTTTAATTATTTTATTTTACAAAATCATCTCATTAATTCATACCTCTTCAATTACATGAATTTTACTCTTAATTAATATTAGTAATGCTCATAACTCTCAACCCTTTCATATTCATAACTCTCAATTATTTAATGTAAAAGTTTATGACACCTTAAAATCACACTAATAAAAATCTACTTCAAGCTATATATGATGGTTATTCTATTTTCATTTCTCCATATCTTCATGTTTTGTCTCTTTGGTTGGTCAATTTTTTGACTTCTTTGATATGATTTTGCAGATTACAAGAGAGTTATCTACAATAAAAATTGTGATGTTCTTGTATAGTTCAATTTTACGAGATAATGATTTGATATTCCTAATATGATTACAACTCCTTTCTCTATTGCAATTATACATTTAATATTATTTGTTTGGTTCTTGATAATATGAATCAAAAATTCCTTAAAATAATGATTTGATTCTTGCTCTTTGCTTCTCTTTGTAGTTTTAGAGATTTTTTTTACTTATCTTTGTACTTTTTAGATAATTTGATTATGTTATGTTAATAACATGGTCCTTCTTTCTCTTCTTTGTCTCTTTGGTTGGTCAATTTTTTTGACTTCTTTGATATGATTTTGAAGATTACAAGAGAGTTATCTACAATAAAAATTGTGATATTCTTGCATAGTTCGACTTTATGAGGTACTGATTTGATGCTCCTAATATGATTACAACTCTTTTTCTATTGAAATTATACATTTAATATTATTTGTTTGAGTTCGTGATGACATTCCTTTATCTTTTTTATATTTCTAGCACTTGATATTATTTTTGTATTTTTTTTTCACATGTAAATTTCTCTTTTGAGATGGACATTACACGAGTTTATAAGAGTTAATTGTTGATTATGTATATCTATATAACGTAATCTCATTTTTCTTATTTTATTTATATTTTTCAAATTGGATTGTGTATGGACCGTATTTTTTGCTTCATTTAAATAAATTATATGAATGAGAAAGGGAAAAAACGAGAGGAAAATAATAATTTATATATAATTATAAAGTAAAGAATATAAAAAGTGATGTGACATCTCTTTTTGATCAAGAAATATAATTATTTTTTTCTCCATTTTTTTTAGATTTTTCTCTATTTTTTTATGTGCCATATTAAAAAAATTTAAAAAGTCATTCCTAACTCTCTTAATCATATTAAATATGCAATGTTAAGAAACTAAAAAGTCATTTGTTTAAATTTTTTAACGTAAAATTTAATAAATTTTATTTTTTATTATTTTCATAACATTTATCATCATAACCTATACAATATTCATGATATTATTTGGTATTTCATAAGTCATTAATTTTATTAACTCAAAAGACTCTCCTTTAGTTCTCTTAATAACAAATTCATAATCTTCAATTATAATATTTATAAAAAAAATTTGATTCTTTTTTGTATTTCAATATCATTAGTTCATGGAACGTGTAACCTGATGGTGTGAGTTTAATCTTTCAATTATGTTCCTTTATATATATATATATATATATATATATATATATATATATATATATATATATATATTCCTACCTAATTAGTTATGTAGTTAATTTCATATTATTATTTCAGTCTTTCGACATTTCAAGCCTACACTATAAAAATAAATAAAAAACAGCAACAAGGAATAACATAGTGAAATGAACATCGTGAGCATATAAAATTTAAGAAGAGATCGTGCCACAAAATAACAACTTTTGAATGTTCTTAAAATCTTCATCAACGGAGTGAAAATGGATGAATATCATTGTTAGTTTAATTATTTTCTTTGCAGTCATTGTAACAATTATTTTTTAGACAAAAAAAAGACGATTGCTTTAAAATTACATGACTAAAAGTGTTATATGGTTAGGAATGAGATTATAAAGTTTTTACATACTCTTTTAGTGAGTATGCTTCCTTTGTTTTTTTTTTTTTTATATTTCTAGCATTTTTAGCACTTGATATTATTTTTATACTTTTTTACATGTGAAATTTGTCTTTGGAGATGGACATTACACGAATTTATAAGAATTATTATTGATTATGTATAGTTATATAATATAATCTCATTTTTTTTATTTTACTTATATTTTTCAAATTGATTTGTGTAGGAACCTTAATTTTATTCTTGGATAAATTTTATGTGTCGGAAAGAGGAAAAATAAGAGATAAATAATAATTTATATATAATAATAAAGTTAGAAATAGAAAAAAATATTGTGACATCTCTTTTCAGCCAAGAAATACAATTAACTTTTTTTCCTTTTTTTGAATTTTTCTCTATGTTTCTTCTTATTTACGTGCTATATTAAAAAACTAAAAAAGTCACTCCTAACTCTCTTAATCATATTGAATATGCAATGTTAAGAACTTAAAAATTATTTCTTTAATTTTTTTTAATGTAAAACTTAGTGATCTTTATTTTTTGTTCTTCTCATAACTTTTTGTTATTGTAACCTATAAAATATTCATGACAGTATTTGGTATTTCATATTGTAGTCTTATAAATGGAGACATTGTAGGATTTTGTAGGAAAAATCACATTAGTCTTTTAAGTTGTTATATTTTCGATGCTTATTATATAATAGTAAAATTTAAAAAGATAAAAAAAAATGTGACACATCTCTTTGGCCAAGAAATACAATTTTTTTGTACTTTTCTCTACCCCCCCCCCCCCCCATTTATATGCTATAGTCATTTCTTTAATGTAAAAATTAATGATCTTTATTTTCATTACACTCACAACCTTTCATTATCATAACCTATAAAATAATTTATAGTCATATTGATGACATTAATTGGTATTCTATATTGTAGTCCTATAGATAAAAATATAGTAAGATTTTGTTAAAATGATCACATTAATCTTTTAAGTTGTTATGTTTTCGATGCTTATTATATTCATATTTTAGTTTGACTCGAAGAATAAAATGAAAGCTATTCAATGCTAATCGGCTTGTGGGAGTGAATTGAAAGTGCAAGAGGGGGGTGATTTGCCTACTTTTTCGATTATCAGTTGACTGCCTGGTTCAGTTAGTCGACTTGTGCAAATAGTAAAAACCAAAGTAAGCAGAACTGGAAAGTAAAAGTAGACACACGATGTTTTTATACTGGTTCAAATCCAGAATGGATCTTAATCCAGTCCCCCTGGGTTGCAAGGGATTCTCTACTAAAATCTTTGATGCTTTTGGGTAACAAGAGTTGAATGTAATTCCTACGACTACAGTCGATTCTTTTTCTCTTTTTTTTTGATACAGTAGCCTCACCAGCAATATTGTTTTCTCCTCTTTTTTTTGAGTACACAGTAAATCACAAAGAGATACAAACGCTTGATAAAAGTAGAGAAAAAAGTTTGAGAAGGTTTAGACTAAGTGTATGAGGTCTTTCTTTCTTCGAACGGCTTTATATAGGAGAGTTGAGGAGCCGTTGGAGAAGGTTTCTGAAGAGAGCAACCCAAGAGATTTGATCCTTGGAAAATTGATGTAAAATGTCTATTTTCCAAGAATAAAGTTGAGTCAAGATATGACTCCATTGATTGTGCAATCTTCTTCCTTACCGAGATGCATACAGCTTTTAAGTATTCCCTTGAGACTTGTGGCTGAATATTCTCTTTCCATAGATGAGACCGTAATAGATTTCTTGACAATTGATCCAAGGATTAGAGATGTTGCTTTATTTACTCCTTCACTTTGACCGACAGATTCTTTCCATAGGAGAGAGTTTTTTGATTGATGTTTTTCTTATTTTTCTGCATACACAATATTGTCATACATTAAAATTTGTACTCTAACATGAATGTCGACAAGAGCTAAGAAGATTATACATTTATTTCATATTTTTTTCTTTTATTTTTTAATGATTAAGGTCGTAAGAATGATGTATTATTTATTTATTTCTATGTTCTTTATTTATTTGAATTTTTAATTTTCATAAGTTCATAATTTCTTTTGGTTCAAAATATTAACTTATGACTTTGTTCAAAACCTGTTAACCACCATCTTTTATAACCGCGCGAAGCGCGAACAAGTTCACTAGTTATATTATATATAGTCATGTAAGTTATATTTGGATACTAATCGAAATTTTCACTGCCATTAAGGATTAGATGGTCCCATTACTTTTCATTTTGTTCACATTCTAGGCTTTTAATATTAAGGAAAGTAACATATTTTTATGATTAAGTGGAAAAAGTGCTAAAGGAATCATAGACTCCCTTTTACGGGAGAATGTCTCATCGGGTTCTTTACGTTTCCCTTTTCAATTTTGCCGATCAAGAGATCTTTTGAGGAGAGATCAAGAGTAACTCTTCACAAGGCTTATAGATCAAGAATATGTAGCATCAAGTTGACTCATCCCAAATATTATTTCTATAATTTCAAGGACCCGTAGAATGGAGATTTTTAGGATTTATCTTCAAAAGATAATTATGAAATTTCTTAGTTATGTATGTCTCAGGGAGTTATCATTGATAAATTTTAGAATTTTCAAATGAGATTTAACTCATGATAATTCCAAAATTAGAAGTCTTGAATTGATGGAACTGTGTGTTGGAGATGGATTATTGAACTCAGAGTCAAGATTAACATTTTTGAGGTTGTTTGAAATCCACGGGACTACCGTTAGCTACGAAGCACATGAGGTATGTAAAGCTACATCCTTCTCCGCCGTTAAGGCACGACCTATAATCACCTATTTCTCCTAAAATATATCAACTTAGTCTACTTGATAAATGTTAACAGAGCGTCCACTTCCTATATGTCTAACACATGACTCCATACTTAATATGGTCTCAGTATCTAAATGCCTCCTTCAATTTGAAAATTACTTATTTTCACACTTTTCGCATCTATTTGTTGAAGTCACAATATCCATATTACTCTTATCGAGTCAGGTATCTATAGAGTTATATATGACTGCATTCATATTTATTAGAAGTTCCTATAAGTCACATGTTATAGCTATCACATGCCATAAATTAGAATGAACGGCCATAGTATAGTCGCACTAGTATATTTGATCACATAGTGACATATTACAAGATAATATAAAGATCTAGCGTGTAAATAGGGAGATACCATTAAAATAGTGAGTTGTATATGGAAACTACTTGAATAGATAAACAATCATTATTGTAATTTAATTGTATAGGCCTATAAGGCATTATATGATAAAAGGTTACCTTTATCAAAGGGAGGGTATTATAGGTTTTACTTGACACACATGCGCGACGTAATTCTGTTCACAGGAATTGAGACCAGACCATTTATAGTGAGCTCGAAGCTTGTGGTGTACCCTCTCTTGTGGCATCATTTATATTTAGAGTCAGTTGGAATGTCATGCACTGGTTCCCCTGACTCGAGCCAAGATATGACACATGTGGCCTGCTGTCAGGACCCTCATAGCAAGCCCACAAAGAGCATACCTTGTATTGTACCACGATTATGGCTATGTATATAGAAGCATAGTCATAATTATTTGGGCAACATATGCCTTACACTTGACATAGATTGTGCGCCTTCAGTAGGCCATCATATGCTCACTTATATTAGAAATAGTCTTAGAACTTCACCTAGGAAAATTTCTAGGTGCTTCAAAATGATAAATAACTCATAAGACCTTGTATGATAAATTAATAAGGCAAATGCATAAGTTACAACTTATATTGTATACCAGTCACTTATACGCTCGTAAGTTATAGTTCCAGATTAGAGTTTCTAGTATTCAGTTGTCTATAGTGGCTCATCTTGTTATTTGATTCATTGAGCATCCTTATGTCTACTTGTTATTCTTTATTCTTTGCATACCAGTACATGTTGCATATGTACTAACATCCCTACGTTCGGGGGTGCTGCAATTCCAATGCAGGACCATGTATACAGGTTAACAGACCTCCACATTAGACAGTTGTTGTGTGTTCAACGAAGTTATATGTATGCTCCATCCTTATATGGAGACAAGAGATGTCATAGTACTCTTAGTCATACATATAGTCATAGTTTGGATATATCGGGGCCCTGTCCTGACCATTCTGCATTGTACAATAATCGATTATATTAGAAGCTTCATAGACACTCTAAAAGTTTTCATATCTGATTATAGTTTCAATGTCAATTGCATAAGTATGACCAGTTGGATAACGTGACTTATGTATAGCAACTCATATACTTAGCATGAGTAATTTATATAGCAGGTGCTCATATGGACCCTTGTCCGTCTCAGTCAGTTTTGGGGCATGACAAATTTGGTATCAGAGCACTAGGTTTAAGGTGTCCCAGGGAGTCTACGAAGTTGTGTCTAGTAGAACGTCACTTATGGATGTGTTGTGCACAATATTCTTAATTGAGGGACTGCTTGGGCATTTAGGAATTATGACCTTTTTTCATGTTCTAGATCGTGTGATAGAGCTAAGTCAGAAGAAGTTACTTCTGACCCACATTCGCTTAATGGTTATACAGGTTCTGCCTACTAAAGGCCACTTCAGATTAGACCAAAATTCCAAATTCTAGCATTGTCAATATGTAGGTTTCTAGCTAATAACTACCAATCATATAAAGACTCAAACTTAGGTTCAAGATAGCTCGGTAAGTCTGATCTTTCATATTCACAGTTGCTTACAGAAGAAAGGCATGCAGAAATTCACATACCCTACATAGTTATAGTTGCACTTATGTTACCCCCTGATTTTCCTAAGAAAGACCCAAGGGGGGATTACTCATATAATTATATGGTTAAGGGTTATTTCCTGCTTAGTTACAGAGACGCAAATGGCATCTGCCGATTTAGCTTTACAGAAAGATACCACCATCTTTTATATTTGAAATCTCTTCTGTCAATTCTCCTACGCTTATAATATCAAGTCCTAAGGAGGGTTTTTAGCACTCCTTTTGTGATGTGCTCTAAACCTGTAGGTTATATATATGTTAGAATGGGAACAACCAGACCAGGTCCATATAAGTTGAAGATGTGATAGTAGCTCATATTGTTAGATAAATTTTTCACACCAGTGTTATCCAAAGATATCGACAAGGCCTAGATGACCAATAAGACATCATCCCAAGTGATTACATAAATTATTAATATAGAATATATGTACTCGATTACCACAATTAGGCAAGGACCTATGTGGGTCCTTTTTATGATTAGTGAGATCGGGAGAGGTGTTTTCATTGTTTTACAGGAATATATATGCAGATATGTAACCTTTAGGGATTATTTATCTAGATGTTATTTGTATCATTGATCCTTTGTGTATAGATTGAATGTTTACATGTTATATGAATAGTTTATAAGATATGTATATCCTAGATCATGTTTCCTTAAGCTACATGCTACATAAACCATTTTTTTACATGCTACATTTTTTATAAAGAATATGCTTACATATTATATGTTTTATAAAATATTGATTCATATGTTAAACGTCTCATGATTATTTATATGTTATTTGTATCCTCATTTGCTTATAGGCTATATGTACATAATATTGGTTGTATCTTACACAATTTGTAAATGAGGTGTTTATATGCTATATGTCTATCTACATGATTAGGTATTTTACAAATTACTTGTGTATATGTTACATGTTACGTGCATACACATTAGAGGGTATTTGTTCATATGACATAGATAATTTGTTTATATATTATAGATATCATAGATCACTTATTTCTACGTTACATGCCTTATAGCTTGTTTGTTTAAATGTTATACATTTTGAAAATTCATATGATTGGAATGTCAAAATTGAACTGCTCATATGACATATATTTAATTATTTATAGGTTGTAAGTATATTTGCTTAAAGTTTATAGTTTATATGCTCATAGTTCATAATCAAGTTATTTACATTTTATATGTTTCCAGAATTTTAAGATTTAAGAACTAAGTACTTTCATAGTTTACTTGTCTATTTGATTATATGATAAATGCCATGTCATAGACCACTTGTTTACATGTTATATGCATTGAAAATTATTGACCATAGATTATATAAATTATACGCTTTATAAATTATTTTCTTATATGTCACTCTATTCATGATATAGTTGTTTAAGTATTATATGTCACAAGAATTACTTATTTAGAGATGTCAAAAGTTTTTTTTTCATATAATATACATTTACTTGTGTATGAGATTTTATTTGATTCGAGCCGACTTTTATTTAGTTGATTTGTAGATAATGGGTTTAATGAATGTTCATAATGAGTATTAAAAATTGAATTAAAAGAGTGAAAACTGAAAAATGGTTTGTGACCTTGTCATCCACTTTGAAAACCATTATAATGGAGCTGGCAAGTAGTAACTTGAGTCCTAAAGGTATTTAAATACGTATAAAGTCTCACTACTAGATTATAATCAGTTTAAAAGTTAATATTCGTCCTCTTTGTTCTTATTGCCTTAAACCCGAACACCTGTTTACATAAGTTATCAACATGACTAGCCATAAAGCATAGTTAGACCTTTCCATGAGACTATTTGGGGTGTCATATCTTAAAAAAATAAATTGGTAAGGTTTCTTGGTTAATTAGTTATGTGTTAGGTGCAAAAAAGGGGGGCTGCTTGGCTATGATATTCACCAAAAAAATAATTAATTTTTGAGTAGCCTTGAGTGTGGAGAAAAAAAATGTATTAGTCTATCGAGTATATGCTTGTTTAAATGACCTCGCCGGTCGTCTAAACTCCATTTTTATCAGTGTTCTTTCTCTCATTTCACTTTTTAATTTCAATTTGTAAGATCTCAGTATATTAATTTTCATACGGGATATTTGTTCATGTTTTCATATCGGTGAATCTAGAAAGAGATAGTCATTTTGATATCCACCTTGGAAAGACAAATGTTAAAACTCACTAGATGTCTCGTTTTACTTCAAAGCCTATATGTAAAAAGCTAATATAAATCAGGTTTTTAGGGGAGAATCACTTATCATTTTAGTTAAGAGGTGAGTCTGTAATTGAGATTGAATGGTCGTTTGCTTTCAGCCTTTATGTTCTCAAATTCATGTGACCCTCTTACCTCTTTAGAATTAGCATGAGTCATGTCTAAAACAAAAAAAAATCCAGCTAAAAGGGGTAACCTGATTTGGTGTCTTGACTAAGAGGGAGTTGATTTAAAAGTTTGTTTGGTTGAAGTTTTTTAAATCACTAATGAAAGAATATTTTCTTTAGCATATGGTTTTGTCGTAAATATTTTGCATATGGTTTGATTGTGTTATGAGGTATGAGTCAGTACCATATATAAACCATGCTAATAAGATTTTTGGTGTTGTAGTCACGTTAGAAATATTATTTTAAAGTATTCTACTTGTTGGTAGAAAAAAATACTTTTCTTTTCAAGTAACTAAAACATTAATGCATCCCATTAAGTTGAAATGGGATTTTGGTTAAAATAGTGTACTATAAGCTTTATGATATTCTCTATTTCATTATGCTAAGAAATTTATGACTCAAGTGATGTAAACCTATTTTCTATCATACTTGAGAGTAAAGTGATTTAGCCTTGACGCTCATTCTGCCTACAAATTCTATAAAGACAATGACCGATTGAAATTTTAAGTATCAAAATAGGTTATGCTTTCTCTAAACTTTTACTGCTTTCCTATATAAGGAAGTTTTATTTTATGCCAAGCATCATGTCCTTAGTTGAGAATTGAAGTGATCCCTCACTCTTTGTATAAACAGTTTAAATTTATTTTTTTAAGTTTTAGAAACAATCTTTGGACTCTCAGATGTTCTTCACAGGTAAGTTGCTATACTTGTTACAGTCTTTTATTGAAGCATAGGGCCAAGAGAAGCCTATTCTTTATTTTTTTGTGCTATATTTATCGTAACACTCTTTATAGTGTTTGTATAATTGCATTCTGGTTAGCTGACAGGTTTTTGATAGACCTGTTTACAGAAAAAACTCTGCCAAAATTTTGAAAAAATATAAAATTAAGTCATAATAGGTCTCAATTTTTATTCGAGGATGAATGGTCCCAAGGGAGGGAGAAGATAATGTAATACCCCGTATCTTTGGACTAAAGTTTGACCCATCTAAAGTAGGCACGAAATATATGGGGATCACGTCGAGCATTTTTTAACACCCGAATCTCAAATATGCCTTAAATCATGCGTGACGTGAGGAAGTCTATAGATAAGAATTTATATATCATAAGAATGAAGATTATTTTCCACTAGTAAGAGAAAAAGAATGTATTATTTTTCCATCTTCAGAATTAGTAGCACAAAAAAATTGTATTCTTGATAGTGTGTTAAAAATATTAAAATTTAATAAAATATATTTTCTAAATGGCAAAGTATTAATATATGTTTTAATTTGATAATATATTTTTGAGTTCTTTTATATATTGTAGTAATTGATTATTTAAGAGAACTATTACAGTATTAAGGCGGTATGGAATCTAGTATACTATATTATATTATATTATATTATATTATATCTAGTCATGTAAGTTATATTTGGATACTAATTCAAATTTTCACCGCCATTAAGGATTAGGTGATCACATTACTTTTCATTTTGTTCACACTCTTGGATTTTGATTTTAAGGAAAGTAGAATATTCTTATGATTAAGTGGAAAAAGTTCCAAGGGAACCATAGACTCCCTTTTGCTGGAGAACGCCACTTCGGGTTCTTGTCGTTGCCCTTTTCAATTTTGCCTATCAAGAAATCTTTTGAGGACAGATTAAGAGTAACTCTTCACAAGGCTTATAGATCACGAATGTGTAGCATCAAGTTGACTCATCCCAAATATTATTTTTATAATATCAAGGACTCGTAGAATGGAAATTTTTAGGATTTATCTTCAAAAGGTAATTTTGAAATTTCTTAGTTATGTATGTCTTAGGGAGTTATCATTGCTAAATTTTAGAATTTTCAAATGTGATTTAACTCATGGTAATTCCAAAATTAGAAGTTTTGAATTGATGGAACTGCGTGTTGGAGATGGATTATTAAACTCATAGTCAAGATTAACATTTTTGAGGTTGTTTGGAATCCACGGGACTACCGTTAGCTACGAAGCACATGAGGTATGTAAAGATACATCCTTCCCCACCGTTAAGGCACGACCTATAATCACCTATTTCTCCTAAAATATGTCAACTTACTCTACTTGATAAATGTTAACAGAGCATCCACTTCCTATATGTATAACACATGAATACATGGTTAATATGGTCTCAGTATCTAAATGCCTTCTTCAATTTGAAAATTACTTATTTTCACACTTTTCGCGTCTATTTGTTGAAGTCACAGTATCCATATTACTCTTATCGAGTCAGGTATCTATAGAGTTATACATGACTGCATTCGTACTCATTAGAAGTTCTTATAACTCACATGTTATAGCTATCACATGCTATAAATTAGAATAAACGGCCATAGTATAGTCGCACTAGTATTTTTGATCACATAGTGACATATTACAGGATAATATAAAGATCTAGCGTGTAAATAGGGAGATACCATTAAAATAGTTAGTTGTATATGGAAACTACTTGAATAGCTAAACAATCGTTATTGTAATTTACTTGTATAGGCCTATAAGGCATTATATGATAAAAGGTTACCTTTATCGAAGGGATGGTATTTATAGGTTTTACTTGACACACATGCGCGACGCAATTCTCAGCACAGGGATTGAGACCAGACCATTTATAGTGAGCTCGAAGCTTGTGGCGTACCCTCCCTTGTGGCATCATTTATATTTAGAGTCAGCTAGAAGGTCATGCACTGGTTCCCCTGACTCGAGCCAAGATATGACACATGTGATCCCACAAAGAGCATACCTTGTATTGGACCGCACATGTGAGTCAGGACCCTCATAGTGAGCCCACAAAGAGCGTACCTTGTATTGGACCGCGATTATAGCTATGTATATAGAAGCATAGTTATAATTATTTGGGCAACATATGCCTTACAGTTGACATAGATTGTGCACCTTCGATTGGCCATCGTATGCTCACTTATATTAGAAATAGTCTGAGAACTTCACCTAGGCAAATTTCTAGGTGTTTCAAAATGATAAATAACTCATAAGACCTAGTATGATAGATTAATAAGGCAAATGTATAAGTTACAACTTATATTGTGTACCGGTCACTTGTACGCTCGTAAGTTATAGTTCTGCATTAGAGTTCTAGTATTCAGTTGACTATAGTGGCTCACCTTGCTATTTGATTCATTGAGAATCCTTATGTCTACTTGTTATTCTTTTTGCTTTGCATACCAGTACATGTTGGATATGTACTGACGTCGCTACATTCGGGGGCGCTGCAATTCCAATGTAGGACAAGGTATACAGGTTAGTAGACCTCCCATTAGATATTTGTTGCATGTTCAGCAAAGTTATATGTAAGCTCCATCCTTATCTGGAGACAAGAGATGTCATAGTACTCTTAGTCGTACATATAGTCATAGTTTGGGTATGTCAGGGCCCTATCCTGATCATTCGGCATTGTACAGTAATCGATTCTATTAGAAGCTTTGTAGACACTCTAAAAGTTTTCATATGTGATGATAGTTTCAGTGTCGATTGCATTAGTTTGGCCAGTTGGATAGCGCGACTTATGTATAGAAACTCATCCGCTTAGCTTGAGTAATTTATATAGCAGGTGCTCATATGGACCCTTGTTCGTCCCAATCGATTTTGGGGTGTGACAAACTATCTTATATTTGGTGTCTAGGTGCTTGAACTATCAACAGATAAGGTTTGAGCACCAGAGACCAGGTGGTTTGACCTAGAGGCTACCCATTTCAAAGTTGAAATGGGAGTAGATAGCTATGGACTTCGTAGTAGGATTGCCACGTACATTACGGAGGTTTGATGCTATATGGTTGATCGTGGATAGGTTGACAAAGTCTGGTCATTTTTTGCTGGTTTAGACTTCCTACAGTTCAGAGAGGTTGGTTCAGATTTATATCCAGGAGGTTGTCCATTTTCATAGGGGTGCCTGTTTCAATAATTCTGACCGTGGTACTCAGTTTAATTCTTGTTTCTTGATGTCTATTCAGAGAGATTTTGGTACCAGAGTCGAGCTTAGCACTGCTTTTCACCCATAGACTGATGGTCAGTCAAAGTTCACTATTCAAGTTTTGAAGGATATGTTGCTGTCATGACTCCATTTCTCAGGTCATGATGGCACCTACAACCCCCCAGTAGGCGAACCAATCTCCGTAGCTTGGAACGATTGGTAATGGGCTACTACCTAACCAATACACACAATAAGCAGAAATAAGCGAAAGCATAATATAAAGATAAAGACAAAGTAGAAGAAATAAGCCGAATATACATATACAAGAAAACTACACCAACCCCAAGACTTGGTATCGACAGTACAGAAGCTTCCAATAGAATACAAGTGCTAAAAGTAACAAAATGATAAGTACAACTGCCTCCAAATATACAAAGAGTAACAGTACAAAAGATGATATGTGGTCAAGCCCCAGTCGTCAGGCGCTCACCCTAGTCTCGAATATCCAAAACCTACACGAGTCTCTAACGCGATCCACGGCAAAAGATGAACTAATATATGTACTAGAAAGATGCAAAAGTGTAGTATGCGAACTAATTGCTGAGCAACAGGTACCCAGTAGGCATCATTGACCAACTGAGTGCATATAAGATATAAAAACAGTAATATAGTAGATAGCAAGAAAGTATTCACGAAGCAATAGAAAGAGAGCACAAGGAACTAGCACGGAGAATAGTCTACCAAGAGTTATAAACATACAATGCTAGCATAAAAGATATACATAACACAAAAATACAGGTGAAAGAAGGAAGAACACACCTGGAATCCTTGCAACAAATATATACATATAAAAGAGAGAGAGTTGAGAAAATGGTGGTATACTGGTAACCTCAAGTAAAAGGGAAAAGAAGGGATAGCAATTTAACATACTCAAGATGAGATCAACATACTTAAGGAAATCATAATGCAAATCCAACTTCAAGATAAGTATAGACAGAGATCAACCTCACAAGTACAACCTTAGGATGGAATAACTAAACCACAATAATCGAGAGCTACTACTCTAAATCATGATAAATAATAGAACAAGAAACCCACAACAGCTCAGAAGACCACACAATAGTGCCTCAATAATACAGAACTCACTAGCCCCTCAATAATCAAAGTCCAATAACCAGAGCCTCAAAAGGCTAGGAACTACTAAACCACCGAGAACCAAATGCCATAACAAGCTTTAAAAAGCGACAGGAGTAATATAATCTACCTACAGTCCCAACGGCCAACCAAACAATCGAGGAACGCAATCAAGTGAAAACAAACCCTCCAGCTGCCTATACAATCAGAGCATACACTGAGCATACAACAAAAAAGGGTGGAATTGGAATGCAATATGCATGATAATGTATGATGAATCTGGTGTGATAATAGAACCATATGTTACCCCCTCCGGTACCTATAAGGCCCAATAGAGACAGGACCCATAAAATGACACGGCCTGTATACCTCGACTACGCTGTATACCCCTCTTCTGGCACCCTCAGCTCGTAGCTCAGTGTACAGGAATTACAAGGTCCATGGAGGTCTACTAGTAGACCACATACTAAAATTGCAATTCTCAATATGTAACTCAATAAATGGAACCTCATAGTATGTGCTTGGCTTTGACCCGGGTCTAAATCAGCAGAAGTAATCTCAAAAACCCATCAAAGGGTGCCCAAAGTGTATTCGGGTCTAAATCAGTAATCAAGTCTCAATAACCCTTATAAAGGGTGCCCGGAGCGTATTCGAGTCTAAAACAATAGTAAATCAAGTCTAGTACTCTGGCACAGTAGAGCCTAGTATA
Source organism: Jaltomata sinuosa (assembly GCA_003996215.1). Classification (NCBI taxonomy): domain Eukaryota; kingdom Viridiplantae; phylum Streptophyta; class Magnoliopsida; order Solanales; family Solanaceae; genus Jaltomata; species Jaltomata sinuosa. Next base: position 1,120,284 of record QJPP01007469.1, on the reverse strand, counting down.
TGTGAAAACTGGTAATCAAATAATCGTAATATCCTCTTTTCTCCAAGAGGTTTCATAAAAAGCCAGTTTAAAAACCCTTTCAAAGTCATATTACTGAAAATGGGACTTCGGGGCCATGGAAAGTTTAGAAAAATGTTTATAGTTGGCCCGAAGTCAAATCAGTAGAAAAACATGCAGAAAAGCCATTGCATGAATGATATACTCGCAAATAAAAGTTAGCCCAATGGCTTACAAACATTCTTATCAGCCCTGCACAGGCTCAATAACTCTACAACAGATATAACCAGCCTAGAATAATATCTCTATATCCGGGACTTGCGTACATTCCATATAACCCACCATCTATGTTCCAGGGTTAATACAAGGATGCACATGACCACGAGGATAATATACAATACTACACAAATACTACAATCAACGTATGAAATAAATGGACCAAAGATACGGACAAGGTCTGGAGTACCAATTTATAACAACCCACCCAAGGATACTAATTAATATAATTATAGCCTATATACGCAGAGTCTAGGTAGGAAAAGCCATAACCTACCTGTCGTCCGACGACTAGCTGCGAGGATAGTGTCATCCAAGCTCAAACTGCTCTGGGAAGCTCCAAAAATTGAAAACACTATCAACAATGTAATCTAGGCATCAAAATAAAACCAACAATAACCATAATGTTATAAACATAACTGGGTCAAAATTTGGGTCACAAACGGGCATGTGTGCTCTGCAACCTGAAACCGAAAATGAAAAACACCCTTGTGTTCCTTACAATCCCGAAAGCACGTGCTCAAAATTTGAGCAGAAACAGACGCCAAATGGGGCTCCAAAATAGCCCACCCATCAAGGAAACAAAGAGGGAATTGAAAGAATGAAAATCAGAATTTAATAAGAAGACTTATCGAATTAACAACGGAAAATAGCTCACAAATCAATGGAGAATTTACCCCAAGAAACTGGTGAAAAGAATTGAAGCAGGGTGAGCTTTGAGAGCTTAAAACAATGGTGGAGTCAAAATTGGGTTTTGAAATGAGAAGAAAGAGAGAAGAAAGAAATTTATAGCTGCCAGCCTTGGCCTATGTGAACGCGGCCAAGGTGTCATCTAGGAAAAGGCCAAAATTTATGGTGGCTGACAATACCCTATGCGTAGGCGTCCAGCCACACGCGTAGGCGAAGCACAAAATGGGGCGGCTGGCCTAGGCCTATGTGTAGGCTGCCAAGGATCGCGTAGGCGAAGGCAAGCGGATGGGCGGAGTGGATTTGCCCTACGCTTAGGCGGCCAAGGCCACGCATAGGCAAAGTCCAAACTTTTTCCATGACAGCAACAGCTGTTAGCAGCAAAGTCACAACAAGATTTAACTCCAATGGACCCTCGAGAATGCATCTGGGGCCCCACAAACACAAATGACCTGAGCTATTCAACTAAAAACATTATTATGGATCTAATAGAATCAATGAAAATCCCATAGTAGGTCGATTTAATGAAAAGTGGGCCCCGCACCCAAAATCAACCTTTAGGCTAATAATTTCCAAAATGGAACCCAAGGGCCAAAATCAAGTCCAGAAGTCTCGGGACCCAAACCAATGGTCCCTATAGCCTAAACTCAACATTTTAGAGCCAACAACACTGACAAAATTTCTATCTGAGGCTGTCTTCTCCAAATGTTGACCAAAGTCAACCAAACAAGCCCAACTGGCCTGAAAACACAAAATGAGAGAGAATTTCAAGCTAAAATGCTCCCAGATCCCGACCAAAGGTCCTACTAAACCAAAGTCTATGCTTCGGAGCTAATAAAACTGTCAAAATTTGATTCCAAGCATGATAACTAAGAATGTTGACCAAAGTCAATGATTTCCAAAGTTTAAAACTCTAAAATAAGGAATGACCAAAAAGACCAAACAAACAGCCCAGGTACCAAACTACCGATACCAACAAGCCATAAATAACTTGAGGCTGCTATAGGCAAGCTTTAATAGCACAAGAGAGGTGAAAATGCGTAAATGACTGGAAGGGTCGTTACAGTTGCGGGCTTGTGTTATTGATTTCGGAGGTCAGTGGGACAAATTCATAACTTTGGCAGAGTTTGCATATAATAATAACTATCCCTCTAGTATTCATATGGCTCCATTTGAGGCATTGTATTCTTGGCGGTGTAGGTCTTTGGTTGGTTGGTTTGATGCCTTTGAGGTTAGGCCGTAGGATACTGACTTGCTTCCTGATTCCATGGATAGAGTTTGGGTCATTCAGGAGAGACTTTGTACTGCCCTGAATAGGCAGAAGCATTATACTGACTGAAGGGTTTGAGAGTTAGAGTTCATGGTTGGAGACCGAGTATTCCTGCGGGTATCACCCATGAAGGGCATGATGAGGTTTGGGAGGAAGGGTAAGCTCTTTCCAAGATTCATTGGGCCATTCGAGATCCTTCATCATATTGGGGAGGTAGCATACGAGCTAGCCTTGCCTCCTGCTCTTTTAGGTGTTCACCCCATTTTTCATGTTTCCATGCTGCGACATTATGTCTCGGAAGAGTCTCACATGCTTCAGTAGGTTTTAGTTCACTTAAATAAGTCTCTAGCCTTTAAGGAAGAGCCAATTGCTATCTTGGATAGGCAGGTTAGGCAGTTGAGGTCTAAGGATAGATTGTCAGTTAAGGTTCAGTGGCAGCATCGTCCTTTCTAGGAGGCTACTTGGAAGATCAAGACTAACATATGGACCCGCTATCCTCGCCTTTTCGAGCCTTTAAGTATCTTCTTTTCTTTAAATTTCAAGGATAAAAGTTCTTTTAGTAGTGGATGTTGTAATGACCCTCTAGGTAATTTTCTTGGTTTTCGTTCTTTTCCTATGTTTCAAACTTTCCCATAGTGGCTACAGGTCATTTATGACTTATAGGGACTGACGGTTCAATTCTCGGGCAGTTCATTTGTGTTTTAAGCCCATTTCCCTTCTTTGAAACTCTTATAGCTAAGAGAGTTGAATTTGATCAACATATGGAGAAGACTACCTCGAAAGGAAATTCTATTTGTGTTGTTAGCTCCGGAACATTGACTTTGGGTTAGTAGAACCTTTAGTTCGGATCTCGAGGCTTCTGGACTCATTTTGGGCTATTAGGTTTCTTTTTGGTAAAAGTTGATTTTCGGGAGTGGGGCCTATTTTTCATCAAAACGATCTTCGTTGGAAATTTCATTGAATCCATTGAGTCTGGAATCCATTTTTGGTAGGGTAGCATATCTAGTTTGTACTCACGAGGTTCCAAACAAATCCCGAGGGTCTATCCAATGACTTTTTAAGTTGTGAAAACTGCTGGCTTTTTTGTTGTTGCTATTGCAGGGTCATTTAACCCTTTTCCTAAGAGGACGGGTGGCTGCCTACGTGGGCTCGTGTATGTAGTGGCCCCATAGCATATGCAATAAAGGGTCACTTGACCTCACCTCCCTATATGCTTCACGAATGCGTGGCCCAGGCTGTTTACGCGAGCTCACGTACACATTGGCCTGCTCGCATCCGTAAAAGCCAATGGCCTGGCACTATATATTTCTCCAACTTCATTTTCTTCTCCAAACAATCCTAATTCTCCATTAAATTTGAGCTTCAAGAGCTGGTTCAAAGCTTCTTTTTCATATCAAATATTTCGGGTAAGTTCCTCGTACTTCCTCGCTCCTTTTCCTATCATTAATTCACGTTTATCTTCCATTTAATCTGTTGTTTTCCATATTCGAATTTCCTGATCAAGTGTACTTTCAGGGATGGTTTAGACACCTAAATGAGTTCTGTTCACGTTCAAATTTTGGGCATGGGTTTAGAAATTCGTTGCGAACATAATCGTAATTTTTGTTTTTTGTTTTGTCACGTAGGCCAAGAGAGCATTTTTTGAACCAAAATCTGTCCTGAATGTTTGTATAACAATATAGGAGTCGATTTTCATGTTTTGATGTGTAGATTGTGTTTATGATAGCGTGGTAGTATTCCGAGGCTATCCAAAAAGGAAAGGCACATGATTAATGATTCATCTTGCAGTTCAGCCCTGAGGTAGGTTACGATTTCTATATTTTAGACATGGTTTAGTTAGATTTTATATGTTATGAGTTTCATGAACGTTAGGGTAGGTTTTAGGTTAGAATTAGGCTTCAATCCTATTTTTTGCTTCTTTTGGACATTTTCGGGACTATAAAATAGTACTATCATGTTTATCCTTAGTTTAAGGGCTTGTAGATTTGTTGTGGCTAGCCTAGAATCCTTAGAGTAATTTTAGGAGGTTTTAGGGGTAGAGTAGGTGCCTTGTTTTATTTTTCATATTATAGTTCTATTTTTCCATCATTATTTACCATTAAATTGTGTAACTATGGCCCGAGGCCATATCTTTGGACTGGACGAAGTTCTAGGTGAGTACCTTGTTTGGAGGGTGCCTTGGCCCTATTTTTTGTTATATTTCTGCATTTACTTGGGTACTATACTGCATGCATTCCTTTTCCACGTTCATGGACTTGCCACATAAATGGGTTTCTAAGAAAGAATGGTTGGTTTTCGAGTTATAAAAGAGGTTTTCACTATTACTACGCATTTCAAAGTTTTAAAAAGGATTTGTACTATTTTACTATTTATTTCAAATTTTAAAGCTAAAATGCCTTCTTTTTTTACTGATTTAAGTTCCGTGGAGGGCTTTTCTACTTACTGCATGTCTGATGCTGGGATTTTGGACTCATATTTACTTACTGCATGTTCGATGCTAGAATTCCAGACTCATATTTACTTATTACACGTCCGATGCTGGGATTCTGGACTCATGTTGTATCGGCCACATACTGCACACATCCATCTCATGCTGCACCATATTTGTATGCTGATTGATTGTACTCTGAGTGCTTGGTTTCCTTATTATTATTCTCTTCACCATCTGGTAGATTACGACTTTTTTTAGTTGATAACTAGATTTAGGTGGATCCTTGTTGTAAAACCCCAGAACTCTCTAGCCTAGACTCAGTTCAGAGAACCAAAAAAAAATAATTTTTCCAACTGTCAGCCGGAATCACGAGTCGATTCCACGACCCATGGAAATTTCCATGAGTCGTGGACTGGACCTGTGGAATCAGATCAGAAGCCTGAAGATTTATCTGAGAACCACGATTGGGTTCTACGGCCCGTGGAAGGATCCACGAGTCATGAACCCGTCATTGGACCAGACCTGAGGCATGACTTGCCTCTAAGAACCACGATTGGGTTATACGACCCGTGGAAGGATCCATGAGTCATGAACCCAAGTCGTGGAACCAATTCCAGTAGCCCCGACCTGAGCGTCAACAGCTACCCAGGATCCACGAGTGGGCTCCATGACCCGTGAAAGTTTCCACGAGTCATGGACCACACTCGTAGAACCCAACTCTAGTAGCCAAGATTTCCAGACCCAGGGACCACGAATGGGTTCCACGAGCCGTGGAAGTTTCCACGAGTCGTGGTTCCCAACCGTGAAACCTGAGTCGCAAATTTTGGCAGTTTCTTTTTAATTTTCTCAGGGGTATTCTAGACTTTTCCTACCTCTTTTAAGGCCTAAGCTACGTCATTTTGGTTATTATAAGTCTAATTAATGAACCAAAAACTACTTAAATCACCTATTCTCCTAAAAATCACTAGACTTAGAAAGAAAAGGAGAAAAAGAGGAGCCGGTTTTCTCTCAAGAACAAGCAGGAGGTCTTTTTCAAGCTCAACCCTATATCCAAAGATTCCCTCCCTAGATTCTTCTCCAGGTATGTGGGATTTCATCAATGGGTTCCTTTCACCTATTGAGTCCCTAGTTTCATCCAGTTCTTCAGTTCTCCATGAATTTGTTTAGACCTAGGGTTCCTAATTCTTAGATTCATTGTAATTCAGATTCTACTATTTATATGATATTATATTCATGGTTCTTGGAGAGTTAGTATAGTCACATGTTCAGGACTCAGAAGCCCTAGCTTTTTTTAATCTCAGCATGCCTAAATTATACTTGCTAGGTAGATAATTCAGACCATCATGTTTCAGATTTTGAATGTCATCAGTTCAGATAAAGTTGTTGCATTCTCAAATGTTTATCAGTATTTGAGTTATCCAGTATTTCAGCTTGCATTTCATTGCTTACTTTTCCGTTCGGAGTAGACTTAGTACCGAGCAAATGATGGGATGAAGGCTTAGCTATTAGATCAGGCTAGGACCTTTAGTAGCAGTCCCCCAATCCCAGAACTACGGCGCCACCATAGGAGTAAAGAGGGGTCAGCTGTCAGGTTAGGCTACATACCTCTGTCCCTTGTGGACATTAGTTTAGTGGATCCACGTCAGCTTTGTTTATACCCTTGACATGGTATGAACACCCTTTCATCCAGGGTTACAGGTTGGCCCCATAGTTATCTTAGCTTGGGGCATATCAGTTAACAGTATCTCCGATAGTTAGACTCATATTGCATTGACCATGTACTCAGTATATATTTCAGTTATTCAGCTCAACATATTGTATTATATGTTCATGTTAGTACTTGGTCATTATATCCAGCTTATTATCTAGATTATGCTTCAGTATGTATTTCCATGTTCAGTCTTATGTTGTTCAGCTTAGACCATATCCCGCATGCTTTGTACATTTAAAGTACTGACACATACTTTTGTGTTACAACATTTCATGATGTAGGTTTAGGCGCTCAGCATCCAGACCGCGCTTAGATCGATTCCTAGTCCTCACTTAGTAACTTCATTGGTGAGTCCTCATGGCTCGAGGATGATACACATTCTTTATCTTTCAATCTTCACTTTTCAGTTTCAGATTATTAGGGTTAGCTGGGGGCATGTCCCAGCAACTCATATCAGTTAGAGGCTTTCAGACATAGACTAGATTCAGCTATTGGGATGTTAGTGTTGTTTTCAGTCATCACTATACTCTACATATATTATTATATATTCAGACTTGTTTTGGGCTTTTCCCCACTTCAGATATTAAACTATTTTCAGCTTCTGCACAGTATATGCTATTAATTGAAATTGTCTAGATATGACAGACCTTGGGTTAGCTTGGGGTCACTTGTGACACTAAGCACTGTGTTACATCTAGGGAGTATCCTCGGGGCGTGACACTTGTAGTTAGCTTACTTTCCTATATCTTATAATATATATTGTCTTTATAAGCTGGGCTGGCTTATGATGCCTACTAATTACCTTGTAATTTTGGTACTCATACTACACTCTACATCTCTTTTCGATGCAGCACCTAGTACGAGCCACCCTCAGTGATCATCCTCTCGTTCGTGGTGAGCTCTTGTTTAGATCGTGGTGAGCTCCCAATATTTGGAAACCTTTACTACTTTCCATCTATCCTTCTCTCTATATTTTGTAATTTGGATAGACAACACTTGTTGTATAGCTTTATCCCATACTCTAGATGCTCATGTACCGGTGACACTAGGTCCGAGGTTGGATCTTGTATATATTTGTTTTTCCAGTCACTTTACGACTATTTTTGTATATGTAGTACTGTTGGTATATATCTATGTTGTTGGTCCCTATTCTATTATGTTCTCTCTTCTACTTTTCTTATTTAACTGCTTTGTTATAGTATAGCTTTCTCTTGGGTTGTCTTACCTACTGGAGGGTTTGGTAGGCGCCATCATAGCCCGATTTTGGATCGTGACATGATTGTTTTACCCTTTACGACACTTGTGAAATCATGTGTGAATGCACCCGCGGTCGCCCATGGCAACTTGTTGCGCACATGTACCAATTCTTTAAGAAAATGAGTTTCTAGTCTCATATGGCCCCGTCTGCGAAGGCATGGATGATCGCCCTTGGCAATTTATGACACACAAATGTTTAATAGTTAGGCAGTGTTTTAGCTATCTTGTGCGTTGGTACCTGCGAAACGTAGGTGCCATCCTGCGCTGCGTAGGTCAGTTCGCACATCATGGTAGATTTTTGCTCTTCCGGTCATCTTTGTAACTTATCTTCCATTTTTAGCTCATTTGGGTTCAAATCTATTTTTTTCTTCAATCGATCAAGAGTGTCTGCACATAAGACAATAAAGGAAATAAAGGCATAAGATCCTTCTAAATCACATCAAATCAAGACAATAATTCATGAATAAGAGCTAAATAAGTTGGTAGATTACCAACTTATCAAACCCCCAAACTTGAACTATTGCTTGTCCTCTAGCAAAGCACACATATGGGAAAGGCTTGACACAAAATTCTCAAGACACAAGAATTGCACAAAGGATTATATTGACTCAAAGACTCAAGAAAATAATCAATAAAGGACTCAAAAGAAAGGACACTCACTCATTTGGTACCACCACAAGCTCAGGGCAAATGCGTATTTCAAAACTCTTATCAAGAGACTTCAATTTTCATTCAAAATTAGGGGATTTGTCATTCAAAACAAGATCATTAAGCTTCTCAAGTCACTGGCATGGACCTTCAAGGTTTGCTTCAAAATTCGCCACACAACTTGTCTCATTCATTCCTCTCAATTGAAATCAAGACTCCATTATTCACTTCAAGGATGCAATGACACTCACCACAAGAGAGAATCTCACTCAGAATCATACAATTCACAATATAGGGATTATAAGAGAACATGAACACTCTCACTCTCTCAAAGAAGTTCAAGTGCACACACATCGAACCATAAGCTTGCCCTTTATGTAATTCATCACTAATGTAGAGTTGCAAAGCTCGGAATCGCTAAGGACTTGCGAGTAACTACGCAGGCTAGGGTTAAGGTGAGGATTTCATTTGGCTCAAGTGACTAAACCACCCTAACTCTATCATAAGTATTCACGTGCATTTGCTCACATATTTGATTCACTCCAACTTATTTCTCCCTCTTACAATCCCATTTTTCTCCTACAAACCATTAATCTAAACACCTTTGTCTTTCGCTTATGATATAACATCACCCAATTCTTTCTTTCTTTTAGCCATTCTTTCTTTAGAACAATTACTTCTCAAGATAAGCATATGGTGCTACCTCACAAATTTAAGCTCAATTTCTCCTTCTATCATCAACAATGCATACATCTTCAAACTTAGGTTTTTACCTACATCACATTCCATTTTTCATTCATATTCCCTCCCAACTTAGGCTTTTATCCTACACTTGTATTTCTATCCATTAGGGAGGAATGAGTGCCAACAAAGTGGATTCAAGGAGGTTAAGGTATGTAACATGGGTGGCAAGGAACGATTAAGGCTCAAAGGGGTTAACTAGGATCAATGTTGAGGGTAGGAACTTTTGGGTAAAGTGACTATTCAAAAGAGGGCCTAAGGTCATCTTCCAAGCTAAACAATGTCTAGGATTTAACCTTGAATCACATTTGGGGAAAGTTCTAGATGACATGCAAACACAAGAACTAGGTAGACCTTACCACACAAGGCATCACAACACATGAAGTTCACAATGTGTCTTAAAATCAATAGGAATGAATGACTTTTGACATGTTATTCTGAGTTCTACACACTCATTTGTGAATCAATCAAGCCAAATGGAGAATGTGCAAGTCATGACAAGAGAATGCTTTTTCAAAAAAAATATTTTCCCCTCTTTTCTCAACTTTTCAACTTCTTTGCCAAGAAATTTTTTTAGTGGTCCTATTTCAGACAAGTGCTACAAAAGACTTAAAATAAAATTAAACTTGGCATTTTTCCTTAAGAAAGTTTCCTCTCAATCTATCTATCATAGGGAAATTTCATCCGGTTCGACACATAAAACAAAGAAAAGACAAATTTGGTCCTAGAAAGAACCGTAGCATGAAAAAAACCCTTGTAGTTTATTCAAAACTAACTTCTATTTACAATGGCGATGTTTGAGTTATGTGCTTATGGATCAATGGTGAATGAGGCCTGCATAGGCACTAAGCACATTTGCAAAGCACGGTAGTGAAAAATTTGTTCTGTAGGACTAACCCGACAATAAGGCAACTCACATTCACATGAATATAAAAAACATCAAGACAAACAAGGGCACAATATAAAGCATAAGGCAAGAAAATAAAGGCCTGATAAGAGAAATATCACATAATCCAAATCATGCCCTACAAGGGTCAAATCAAATTGTCTAAAACAGAAAGTAAAGGCTCAAAAAGGGCATCAAAACAACATCTCTAGCCTGACAAGGGAAACAATCAGCCAGCACACAAATAAATGCACCCCCAAACTTAAAATCAACATTGACCTCAATGCGCAATAAAAAATATAAAAGGTAAGGTGCACAGACTCCCTGAGCATGCTACTCATCCCCGTCCTTCTCCTGGGTTGTGTCAGAACTGGGGCCTACTCCTTCCATATGGGAGTGTGATGTCTGCTGAGACTCTAATAGCGCCTGCTGGAGCTCTGCATCATGCTCCCCTTCCTCGCCTCACAAAGCAGCAAAAAAATCATCTACAGGGCCAGGAGTCCTGAAGGGTGCAACCATAGCCACATCAAGTGAACTCAAGTCTATGGCTTACATATGTGACTTTCTCTTAGCTTTGTCGACATCAACCCGGATAGAAGTAACATGTGCTCCACTACCTCAACCCTCTTGAAAAGCTTGCCCAAATTTGCCATGACATCCTTCATGGTATCCTTAACCATTTTCTGAATAATTCTTGGCAGCCTCTTACCCAATGAGTCCAACTGGGACTTCTGAGAGTATGTTATATTGACTAGATTTTGAAGGCCAATAAGGGCTGAGAATGAAAGAAATGGTGAAGGCTTAGAAGGTGCATCCTCCAGAGGATTTCCTGACATTGCAGGAGTAGGAGTGCTAGACACTGATTGCGCTGGAGAAGAGGTACCCATGTCAAAATCTGTATCAGAGGTCCCTAAATCCCTAATGCCCTATAACTTTCTCTTTTTAATCTTAGGAGCATCTACGTCTGTCTTTAATTTTAATATCGACCACCCCAGTAGTAGCAGTAGATTTATCAAAGTCAAAGTAAGGGATGGAAGCTCTGGCATACAACTTGCTAATAAGGACTGGATATGGCATTGAATTAGAGGCTTGACGTGCCTTTTTCTTGATCACCACTGATGTTATTTCACTAAAGTTCACATGCACCCCCAATATTATGTAAGAAATTAAGATGGCCCCCTCATGAGTGACTTTCTTATTATTTTTGGATGGGAGGAAGTGGAAGAGAATAAAGTCATATCAAAGCATAGCTTTGAAGTGGAGGTCTTAACAAGGAATGACACCTCAAACACTAACTCATAGAGGATCACCGGGGGCAATAATCTTTGCAGCCCAATCATGCGACAAACTCTTACCTTTAGCCATATATTCAGTCCCTGAGGCAATCGGGGTGCCCTTGTAAATAGAGTTGATGGCAGCAGGAGTGATATCAATATTTTTTCCTCTAACCATGATAGAGTCCAAGCAAGGAAAATCCTCAGTATTGCCAGAACGTTTCATTAAATTTTGTTTGGCTTGGTAAGCTACATAGAACTCAAGGACCACTTCCGGGTAATATTCTCCCGGGACTTCCAAGAATGGCGACCAATCTCTCTGAGCAAATTAGTTGGTGATGTTTGGGAACTCATCCCCAAGACCCTCTAAGTTTAAGCTCTTCTCTGGTGTGAAGGACCGGTTGGCTTTGTATTTGATGTACAAGGGCCTCATGCCCTCCATACCAAACTTAGTGCACTCCTCCTCATTGATTTGACCTGGGGGAGCCTCAGGAGCAACCTCAGGAAATTTCTTCTTCCCTTGGAGCTGGGCGTCTTCTTTGTGCTTCTGTCAGAGGTACCCCCTGCTGGAAGACATGATCTTAAAAAGGAATGTGAGTCCCAAGGAAAACAAAACAAAAATATTTTTGTATTTTTTTCAATAATGAAGGACATAAATACTACAAGAATTTAATGAAATAAAAAGAAATTGAATGCACAAAGAAGAAAATGGCACCAGGTAAACCACTGGCATGTGCATTTTACATGCATTTTTGCAAGTGGAAGCTCACTGCTTGCATGTGAATTTTCACATTCTAGGTAGAATACCTGGGTTCAGGGCATTGCATGTGTGACAGAATATGTTCACATGCGTTAACATACAGCATGCATGTGCTTTCGACGCTGCTGACAATAAATTGGAAGTTTATACTTCCATCTGCGTTGCCACCTATGGTTCTCAGGTGAAGACTTATGTCACGTATGTGGAACGCATGTGGGAGGCAGTGGGAAGTTTTTAATTGTCCACCTTCATTTGCATTGCACATGCATTTCACAAGGCAACACCTGTGGCACACAAGTGTTCACAGGCCAGAAATGAACTGTAACAACACTAAGGCAAACCAACAGTTGACCACTTTTTAAGTTATTTGGGTACTTAGACTTCCCTAAAAAACTTCACAAATATACTAGACCAAGACATTTACAAGTTACGTATGCTCAATGACTTTCCTTAAGAAGGATGTTACCCCATCTATCATCAGGAACATTAAGTGATATGACTAGCATGAAGAGCATAATCAAATGCAACAATATTCACTCTCACTCAACCAAAGCACTCACCGAAAAATTCATAATCAATTATACTACTCAAGAGCACAATGATTCACAATCTCAGCCCAATCACAATAATATTTCAAACAACCCTATAGTAGTGATGATTTTCCCTTAAGAATGACGTCACCCAATCTATCATTGGGCCAAATTATGCATCACCAACGAGTGGGTTACTCAAATTTCACCCCAAAACTCAAAATTGTAGGCTAAAATTCATCACAAACAACATGTATAATCCTAAAAATAAGATCTACCAAGTTTTTCACATCCATAACAACAATAAGCCCCAAAATTTTAGGTTAAAAAATCAGATCTCAAGCACAAATATAATATGGTAGAATTCAAGTTGCATGCTTCACAAATAATACTCCCAAAACACTTAAAAATAATGATTTCACGTAAGCCAGCATATCATAAGTGAAAAAGATGGAGTGAGAAGTGAAAATTGAAGCTGTGAAGGCCTACAATAGTGACCCATGAAATTTTTCACCAAAAAAGGTGTGCAGCGGTGGTGGTTTTGATGATGGAGCAGTGGAGAAAAAGTGTTACAATATGGGGAAGAGTTGGGAGAGTTGAGGGAGTTTTAGGGGAGAGTTTGAAGGATTTTGGGAGAATTATGGTAGAAAAAGAAGAATGAAGCGCGACTTAAGGGTGAGAAAAAGACGTGGGTCGCATTCAGGTTGATACAGGTTAATGGGTAGGTCAACAAATTTAAAAACCATATCTGCGCCTACGGCACCACATGCGTTTCACCCTTGGCGACTTGTATTTTGCATGTGGTTCCGCAGGTGACATTTTTCACATTGGTTGGGACCTGCAATGGCACGTGCATGCCATGGGTCCACATGTGTAATTTCCCCCCTGCATCACAGGTGCCTTCGATTTTAATTTTTTCTTCAGTTCACTGCCAATGGGGTACGATGCCACTTGCATCTGCGAGTTGTCACATGCGACATGCAAGAGGTGGAACACATCCTCTCAGGGAATTTTTTACACTTAGCTATTTTTATATCTCCATGCATTCCTAAAACATACCAAAAATAACAAAAATTTGAAGTAACTAAATCAAAAACACTTGGGTTGCCTCCGAAGAGGCGCTTAATTTTACATTGCAGCACAATGATAGTACCTCAAGTATTAATCATTGTCCTGGGTCATGCCAATATGATTGCCACAATCCTATCCAAAACTCCGTAAGTACTTTCTCATGATCATCATTAGCTCCTCCTTTTGACAAGCTAGCAACACCATAAATATGGGCAATGGAAAAGTGTCATTAGTACCCATGTGCATATCCACCAAATTTAGTGGCTTAGGCATGATAAATCTTTCGGGATCCCTCTTCCCTCGACCATCATAAAGAACAAGCTGATCACTTGGTGGTTCACCTTTAATCTCATCTCCATAAGGACCTTAAACCAACTCATCCTTGTTGGCAATCACTGACACAACTCAATATTCATCTGCGGGCTTCATTGGTTGGTATACATTGAATGTGACTTCCTCGCTCTCCACCCAGAATTTAAGTTCTCCTAACTCTACATCAACAAGAGCCCTTCCGGTGGACAAATATGGGCGCCCTAAAATGATGAGCACCTCAAGGTCAACATCATAATCTAGGACCACAAAATCTGCCGGTAAGATGAACTTGTTCACTTTAACCAACACATCAAATAAAATGCCTACCGATTGCTTTATTAAATGGTTGGTCATTAGCAACCTTATCAGCATTGGCTTAGGAGACCCCAAACCTAGATTTTTGAAGATCGTGAGGGGAATTAAGTTGATGCTTGCCCCAAGGATGTATAAGGCCTTTTGAATAAGTAAACACCAATAGTGCAAGGGATAGTAAAAGTGCCTGGATCTTCTCTCTTGGGGGACAAATTACTCGTCATGACTGCACTACAATTATGAGATACTTCCACCATCCCCACATTAATTGCTCTTTTTTTTAACATCTTCTTCATGAGTTTGGCATAGCCTGACATTTGCATTAGAGCGTTAACCAAAGGAATGTTTATAGATAATTTGCTGAATATGTCCACAAATTTCTTGAACTTAATATTCCTTATTCTTGATTAATCTCTGAGGATACGAAGGGGGACCTTTAAGCAATTGTCTTGGCTCACTAGGGATTTACTCCTCTTTATCCTCCTCTATTCAATTGCAACTTAAGGAGCCAATTCACTCTTTTACCTCTCCTCATTCAGGCTTTGATCATCAACAATCACATTGGGTGCACTAAGCTTTACCCCAATCTCTAGATTTTGCATTACAAATTTTTTTAATCTCGACCTCTTTTCCTAGCTTCTCATTCTTTTCGAACACAACTTCTTTGGTTGGTTTGCCTACTCCATCGAGCACTACTAAAAATAGCTAAAAAAATGGAAACAAAAGCAACGGACAGCGTCGCTCCAAGAAAGTGATGGCAAAAGCAACGCTGTCCGTCGCTTTTCTATTTTTTTTAATTTATAATTATTTTTTACAAAAGTGATGGACAACGCTTCTTTTTTCATTGCTTTGTTTCGTAGATTTTTGGGCCAAAATTATTTACATATTTGTTTTTTAATATAAGCGACGAACAATGTCACAATTATTAAAAACAATTAAAAAATAATTTTAAAATAAAGACGCTCTCTGTCGCTTTCTTTAAATTTTAATTTATATTAAAAAATAGAAAAGTGATGGACAACGTTATTTTTTCCGTTGCTTTTTTGTCAAATGTTAGTCAACTTATTTTTAAAAAGTGATAGATGAAAGCGACGTTGTCCATCGCTTTTTAAAAAATATAGTGACCCAGATTGAGTCACTCCTCCATTTTTCTCTTTTTTCTTCTCTTCTCTCTTCTCTTCTCTCTTTCTCTCCACCATATTGTCTCCACACCCCTCCACAATGTTGTCGTTGCCTCCTTCTTCTCCAGCCGCCATGTCGCCTCCTTCTTCCTCCATTATTAATTTTCAGGTTAGGGCCAATTTAAAACTTCAAGGTTAGATCTTTTATTTATTTTTTCAATTACATTGCATTTATTTTAGGTTAATATTAGATTAAGAACATTGTTAGTTGTTATGAAGATTAGAACTTGAATTGGTAGTATTTAAAATTTCAAGCTAGGGTTTTTTTGATATTTTTTGTTATTAGCAAGTTTGTTAGTTTCGAATCTTGAAATTATTTTTTACCATTTATTTTAAGTTAATATTTGATTATGAACATTGCTAGAATCTTGAATAATGGTTATGAACATTTTATAATTCATATAATCGAATTTGTGAACTTGAATTTGATTTTAGGTTGAATTTGAGAAGTTTAAACTTGAATTTGATTTTAGAATTTGTGAGCATACTAAATGCCTTAGGCTCTTCATTTTAAGTTGACTTTCTTGAATTTAATAGTAAATTTGAAAATATTGAATTAGTTTATATGGTTGGGTTATAATCTTGAATTAGTTTTCAACTTTAGGTTGTTGAATTAGGTTTTTGAATTTGATAGTGAATTTGAAAAATTTGAATTAGTTTATATTGTTGGGTCATAATTTTGAAAATATTATTACTGTGAGGAATAGGTATCCGATGCCACGTATAAATGATTTGTTTGATCAGCTTCAGGGTTTTCCTATGTTTCCAAAGATAGATTTGAGGTCAGGCTACCACCAGTTGAGGATTAGGGTGGAGGACATCCCCAAGACAGCATTTAGGATATGTTATGGCCACTATGAGTTCCTGGTGATGTCTTTTGGGTTGACTAACGCCCCAGCAGCTTTCATGGATCTGATGCACATGGTGCTTAGCCCGTATTGGACTCATTTGTGATAGTCTTCATAGATGACATCTTGATATACTTATGGAGTAGAGATGAGCATGAGCAGCACTTGAGGATTATACTCCAGACTTTGAGAGATCATTGACTTTATGCCAAGTTCTCAAACTGCGAGTTTTGGCTTCAGTCAGTTGCATTCCTCGGGCACGTGGTGTCTAAGGATAGGATTAGAGTGGATCCGGGTAAGATTTCAGTTGTTCGTGATTGGACGAAACCTACTACTCCTACTATGGTCCACAACTTTATTAGGTTAGCAGGGTACTACAAATGGTTCATCGAGGGATTTTCTTACATAGAAGCACCCTTGACTATGCTGACTAGGAAGGATGTCCCATTTTAGTGGTCAGATCAGTGCGAGGATAGTTTTCAGAGGCTTAAGGCCTTGTTGACTTCAACTTCTATGTTGACTTTACCGATTGAGGGCCAGAGTTTCTCCGTGTATTGTGATGCTTCTGGGGTCGGTCTTGGTTGTGTATTGATGCAGCAGGATCGTGTGATAGCATAAGCATCGAGGCAGCTGAAGGTTCACAAGCGCAACTACCCCACTCATGACTTGGAGTTGGCGGCGGTAATCTTTGCGCTCAAGATCTGGAGGTACTACTTATATGGAGTTCATTGTGAGATACTTACCGATCATCATAGTCTTCAGTACATTACGAGTCACCGAGAGCTAAACTCGAGGCAGAGTAGATGGATTGAGCTACTGAAGGACTATGATTTTACTATTCTTTATAATCTGGGCAAGGCAAATGTGGTAGCGGATGCCTTGAGTCAGAAGATGGTGAGTATGGGCAGCCTAGCTTCACTTTCAATTTCTGAGCGACCGTTGGCCTTGGACATCTAGTTCTTGGCTAACCATTTAGTTAGGCTTAACCTATCGGATCTCATCAGATTCCTTTCTAGCGTTGAGGTTTGGTCTACCCTAGTTGATCAGATTCAGAACTGACAGTTTGAGGATCAGAGATTGTGTGACCTTCGTGATCAGGTTTTTCAGGGTGAGGCTGATAAGTCAGTAATCTACCAAATTATTGAGCCTATATCCATGAATTATTGCTATGTTTTGAATCGATTTAGAGGTTCTTATGACCTTTATTGATGTCTATGCAGGTACTTTTGATAGAAGATGAAGAAAAAGGATATGGACCCAAAAAGATCCAAAAAAGAGTTAAATGTGAAGAGTTGAGAAGAGCTGAAGAATCTGAACCAAGATGCGGTGGTCGTGCGACATGCACAAGCCGAGGTGCGGTTCGCACCTCCTCCACATGAAGCTGCTAAAGTTGCTGAAGATTCTGCAAAGGAGTGTGGTTGCTGTGTGACGCACACACCCCGTGGTGCAAAATGCACCACCTTTGCACAAAGCTAACTAATGCTGCTGAACTCGTTAGTATAATTGAAGTACGTGTGTGATACGCACATTGCAACGTGCAAACTGCACGTCGCATCGCACATCTCCCAAAAGGGAAAACTTATCCTAATTTTATGTGATGACTTGGGAACATATAAAAGGCCATTTTAGGCTTAATTTGTATATACAATACTTTAGACTTGATTATTAGAGATAGTTTTTTGCTATGTAAACAATTCTCCACCTCCATTGAGATAGGGTTTTTAAACCAGAGCTCTTGGTTAACAATTTGTGTGCCTAATTTGATCCTAGAACTTGAAGATTTAGCTATAATAGAGGGGATGTTGACTTACCCAGATGGTATCTCCTCTTCTATCACCATGAGTGGCTAAATTCTCTTGTCTAGGGGTGTATTGATGATGTGTGCTTAGCTAATGGGTGTGGGTGTTGTTAATTCATCTTTATAATTGCCTATTTGACATGGGTCTAGTAATTTCACCAAGTTTTAACAATAAAATTGATGGTTGCAAACATTAGTTTACTTTACTTGACTATGTGATTGCTTGAAAGAGGATTCCATGGTTGTGGATGTGAAATTTCTAGTGGGTACTTGGGAATCAATCTAGATTTGAGGCTAGAAATAGCTCTTATCATAGGAATCTCCCATTTAAGGGTCTATGATAGAGATAGTGTGACCTCCCCAAGCATATGTTGGTTGATTGTTGATCAAACCAATGGTGTTCTACCCGAAATCATTGGAAATGTGGATGTTGATCGAGGGATAAACATTCCACATCTCTAACCAACGCTACTTGTGTCAAATAGCAAAAATAGAAGTGAATTGATGATCACCCTATCCCATACCCCATCGGATGTGCATCCCTAGTCTTTTAAATCACTTGGTACACCCATCTTTAGTTTTATTACTTTTTGTTGAATTGTGTTAGTAGTGACAATTTTCCGAATTCCCCCCATCCTTTTACTTTTTGTTTAAGCAATTACTCTCAACTTGAAATCAACTCATACAATCTCTAGTTGGCTAAGTCAAGTCCCTTGGGTACGACCTCGACATCCTTTGGGTTTATAAATTTTATTTTGCTGCACGATCATCGTGGCCTCCTAATTGGAGAGTACGATTTGAGTGTTCATCAAAAATGACGCCGTTGCTGGGGACTTGAGTGTTAGCTATTTTTGATTGTTGTTTTAAAGTCACCTTGAGAGTACTTGTTTCTTTTAATTTTGTTTGTTGTTTGTGTTGCGATTAAGCAAGCTAGCCTATGAACGAAGCCGATGAAAATGAGAGCTTTGACGTCTTCATGAAAGCCGATGAGGCTGAGCCTATGATGCAAGGGGGTTTAGGTGCAATCTGCCTACCCCCCACGGTGGAAAATATTGTTTTTCATGTGACTAGCACCATGTTCCACTTAATCCAAATGAAA
Source organism: Jaltomata sinuosa (assembly GCA_003996215.1). Taxonomy (NCBI): domain Eukaryota; kingdom Viridiplantae; phylum Streptophyta; class Magnoliopsida; order Solanales; family Solanaceae; genus Jaltomata; species Jaltomata sinuosa. Next base: position 1,101,195 of record QJPP01007469.1, on the reverse strand, counting down.
GGTCTATTTTGTGGAGCAGCATATGAAGATGCCAACCGGCATATTCAGAATTTTTTGGAGATTCGCCAACCGTTCATCTTCCAATATATCTCCCAAAATTCCATATGATTGCGCCTATTCCCTTTTTCCTTGACGGGGGAAGACACGACGTGGTTGGAAGAATTGCCGGATGACTCTGTCATATATTGGGCCGAGTTGGTTGAGGCATTTACCTCAAGATTCTTTCCTACATCTCGAATGATGAAGCTAAGAGGTGAGATTACCAACTTTAGGCAACTCCCGGATGAGCCTCTTCATGAAGTTTGGCTAAGATTCAAAAAGAAGCTTCTCTTGTGTCCAAATCATGAGTTATCAAACAATGTGCTGCTACAAAGCTTATATCGATTATTAAACTCTATGAACAAATCGGTGGCTGATAATCTTAGAGGTGGTACCAACATGGACTTAGAGTTTCCCATAGCCTAGACTTTGTTAGAGCGAATGACAAAGACCAATCAAGCTTGGCATACAAGAGAAGAAGATGTGTCAACTTCGGGAATGCCCTCAACAATCTTAACAAATGAAATGAGAAAGAAAGATGAGGAGCGAGATGAAGTTTTGGCAAAAATGATGACTCAAATCAATTTGATGGCCAAGCATGTAATGGGAGCTGGTGTTGTTAAGAAGGTGAATGCAGTGAGTACACCAGAGATCAAAGTGAATGATGTTGAGCTTATGACTGAGGTTGATGGTAAGCTATGCTTTGTGTCGGTGGGTTCTTGCCCCGAGTATTATCGCCCAAGGGAGGAGAATCAAGGTTGGATTAGAGACAAAGAGAGGGATGGCAATTAGCGTGATAGAGACAAGTATGGTGATCGCTTCAATCACTGGAGTTCTAATCCTTACATTCCCCCAAAGAAATCTGATTCTCTCTACCAACCGGTCACAAGCAACCCTGGCCAATCCAAGTTAGAGGACATGCTGTCCTTGGTTCTTAAAAAGGTGGACACGACAAATTCGGGAATAAGTGAGCTAAAGAGTGAGGTTTCAACACTTCACCAAACTGTGAGCTCCCACAGTGCTTTGATCAAGCACCTTGAGGCCCAAATGACCCACCTTTCAAGACAAATGAACTCGAGGATGAAAAGGACGTTACCTAGAGACACGATCGCCAAACCAAAAAATGATTAAGGATTGAGGTAGCATCGTCATGCTGCGATGTTAAATCAGGCATTGCTTGGGAGGCAAACCAAGTTTCTTTATTTGTTTTTGGGTATCTTTTATTGTTTTTGATGTTATGTTGTAGGGAATGCATGGATGAAAAATACTGAACAAGGGAAAGCAATGAAAAAGGGGTCGTGCGGTGGATTGTGTGTACCGCACAAGCAAATGTGCGTGTCGCACAGCCTATCGCTTGCCACTACAGTAGACCTGAAGGAAATCTAAAAAATGGGAGGTGATGTGTGGGGGCCATATGGACCGCACGAGCCAAAGTGCGCATCGCACCACCACCGCACGATGAAACAGATACCTAGGCAAATCCAGGGGTGAAATAGGAGGCGTGTGCGATACGCCATGTAGTTCGCACCTTGCCTGGTGCGAATCACATGTCACGGTGCACGGAAGGTAAATTTGAATTTTAATTGACCTAACCCATTGACCGGCCCAACCCCGAGGTGACCCGGCTAATTTTTCTTCTTTTTCTTTTAAAAATGCCTCTTCTCTTCTTTTTCCACCATCTTTCTCCACAACTCCCAAAATTCCCTCTCAAAATTCTCTCTAAACCCTCAAACTCTCCAAAAATCTTCTTCTCCTCTTACCCAATATTCTCCGCTATGCCTCCACTGTCGCCGCCGTTATTCTCTGGAAAGGTCTTGTGGGTCACCATTGTTGGAGCTTAAAAAGATTCGATTTTCACTCTTTCCTTCATAATATTCACTTGTGGTAAGTTCCCTGACGTTAAATAGTTGTTTTTATGATAGTTGAGAACTCATAATGTGAAGAATTCTTAGTAGAATTGCCATCTTGATTTTGGGTGGGATCCAAAAATTTTGGGTCCCCAATTTTGAGTTATTTTGATGGTACCTCTTAGTGTCAACTTGGTAGATTGTAAATCTTGAATATGCATATTGATTGGTAGTAATGTTTAGCCTTGAAATCTATGTTGGGGTGAAGTCTGAGTGATCCACTTGTGACTTGTTCTTGATTTGGCCCGATGATAGATTGGGTGATGTCGTTCTTAAAGGAAAATCGTCGTTTGTTATGAGGTTTTTATTGATAGCTGATTATTGATGTTGAATGTTGTTGATTGTATGCCTGTGATCCTTGTTGAAAATCTATTTGGGACGTATAATCTTGTGAGGGAGGGGAGTGATTGTTGCTATGCTTATTGGTGCCCATTGTTGCAAGAAGGGCTTGATGTTCCCGATGATAGATGGGGTAATGTCCATCTTAAGGGAATTCGTTGAGTCCTTTATTGCTTGTTTGTTGTGTCAATGAAAATTCGGGGAAGTTTGAGTACCCAGATGTTAAGATCGTAATTCCTTTTCCCCTTTTGTTTAATGTGATTTGGTTGTTGTGTGTTACAAAGTGCCGAAGCACATCTTTCTCTATGAATCGTGTACGTAACTCACAAGAACACAAGGAATTAAAAATTCCATTTGTTCCATTATGTATTTCACATATGATGCATAGATCTTGATGTGCGGGGCGCACAAGGTATCACACTAAGTTGAAAAAAGAAGCAGGTCACTGATCTGAGGGGCGACGTGTGGTGTGACATGCACTTCTGGTGGTGGTGATACCGAGGGAAGCCCATCGCGAAAATGATTCCTTTTCTATTGCGGTCTTGATCACCAAGTTGTGTGTTAAAGCTGATCTTCCTATTCTTCCTTGTGACAAGTTCACTCATGGCATCAGGGTTATTGATCTTGACAAGAAGACAGACAGAGATGCCCCAAGATTCAAGAAGCAAAGGACTGAGCAGATGAGTGAGCTTGACAGTGATGAGCTTGGTGCTGGCGTTAGCACTTCATCTCCCTCTCGGACCACTTCCGAAGCACGACCACATGCTACCACACCCTCTATGACCAAGAGTGGGCTGCAAGATATGGTGGAAAAGACTCATAATCATTAGAAGCAGCTGGCTGACTTAGCCATAAAATTTCCCGGAATGATCAATAGGGCAGTCACGAATGCAGTAAAGAAGGTGGTAGAGAGCTTGAACACATTATGCAAGCGGGTTGATGTCATGGAGGGGGCAATCTCTAAACTTCAGAAAGATGTCGACAAAGCCAAGGGTAAAGGCCCAGTAGTGCATGAAGATGTGATGACATTACCTCCACCTCAGAAGATCCCCGGCCCCTTAGATGACTTATTTGCTATCTATGCTGATGAGGAGCTGCCCGGTAGTGAGTATCAAGAGTTGGATGACAACGAGAACCCTGATTTTCAGCAGGCTCTTCGGGATTCAACTCTTTCTGCAAACTTCTGATGGGGTGGTGCTGGCCCGAGTGGCAAGATTATTGAAAAAGAGATTGTTTCTGCTGATTGTGATGATGAGGATCAAGTCCTCCAGGGAGTTCCACCCTTTTTCCCATTGCACTATGAGCATTGAGGGAAATGTTTCTTTTATGGGGAGGGGTGGCTTTACTTACTTGCTTATGGTGCTCGTTAGTGAGCTTGAGACAATTTATTGCCTTTGTCGGGCCTAGTTGACATTTCTGCTTAGTTTTATTAGGCCCTTGTCGGGCACATTTTGGATGATGATTGTGATGCCTTGTTTTCTTTTCTTTAGATTATGTTTTTGTTTTACTTTGAGCTTAATTGTGCCATCGTTGGGCTTGAATTTTATTGATTGTGTGCCAGGTTGGTCTTACATGCCCTATTGTTCCACTACACATGCCTTACAAATGTGTTAAATGCCTACGCTGAGGCTTGTTCTTGAATGAAATCATGAGCGCAAAATTCAGTTGTCGCCGTGTTAATAGTAGTGTTGAAATAAACTCCGAGGATTTTCTTAATACCACGGTTCTTTCCCAAGGAGCAAAAGTTTTGATTATTTTCTTTTACTTTTTTTTGTTTTTGTGTGTCGAACCGGGTTGGTGTTTTCCTATGATAGATTGAGAGGAGACTTTCTTAAGGGTAAATGCCATGTTTTAATTTAGAATTGAGTCTGTAAGTGCTCGTCTCAAAATAGGCCCACCAAAAAAAATCATGGTAATTTATTGTTGAAAATGAAAGGAAGAAGGGAAATGAATTTTTGAGGAAAAGCATTCTCTTGTCATGACTTGCACACTCTCACTTAGGCTTGATTGACTCACAAACGAGCGTGTAATGAACTCGGAATAGCTTGTCAAAATTCATTTGCCCCAATTATTGTGGGACTAATGAATGAAGTCTTGTAGCATGATGCTTTGTGTGGTGAGGATGTACCTTGATTCTTGTGCATAAGTTTCATCTAGAACTTGCCCCAAATGTGATTCAAGGGGAAATTCTAGGTGTAACCGAGCTTGGAAGATGACCTTAGGCCCTTTTTGATAAGCCACTTCACCCAAATGACTTCCCAATGACATCAAATCCTAGTGAACCCCTTTGAGCTTGTGACCGTTCTTTGGTTTGACCTTTTTGGAACCTCTATCTTGGCACCCATCCTCCCTAATTACTTGAAAATGAAATGTAGGCTAAAAACCTAAGTTTGGGAGGGGGGGGGGAACAAAAACAACATAGGCAAATTCCTAAGTTTGGGGGTGCATATGATTAAATGAGGAGAAGAAAGGAAGTGCACTTCAAGTGCAAGGTAGCACCTTAAGTTCAAATTGAAAATTGCTCCAAAATATCAATCCAATGAGCAAATTAAAAAGCAAAAAATTGGTGCTACCAAGTAAAGGTGATATAAGGTGTGAATGATCATGAGTTAAAAAGGAGAAGTCTTGGGTTGTGCGAGGGAGGAATAAGGTGAAGTTGAAATGGAAAAATGTGAGCGGTGTTCGAAATGAGAACAAAGAGCATTAGGGAGGTGTAGTAACTTGAACCAAATGATATCCTTACCTTAGCCCTAGCCAACATCGTAACCCGCAAGTCCTTGGTAATTCTAAGCTTGGCTACCCTACATTAGTGGCGATTTACATGAAGGGCAAGCCTATGGTTCAATGCATATGCACTTGAACTTCCTTGAGAGAGTGAGAGTCTTCTTGGTTCTCTTATAATCCCGTGTTTTAAGAATTGAATGATTGTGAATGGGATTCTCTCTTGTGGTGAGTGGCATCATGCACTCGAATTGAAGCATAAAGTCTCTATTTCAATTGAGGGGAATGAATAAGACAAGTTATATGGCGAATCTCGAGGCAAACCTTGACGGTCCATGCCAATAACTTGAGAAGCTTAAATGTCTTATTTTGAATGGTAAATTCCCTTGATTTTAAATGAGAAATGATGTCCCTTTGAAAAAGGTTTTGAAATGACTAATTGCCTTGAGTTTGTGGTGGTCCAAATTGAGATGAGCATAGTAGTTGAGTCCTCTGATTGAGTCTTTTGTTTATTTATTTTTCTTAAATTTTTAGTGTATAGTAGTCTTTTGTGTAGGTGAGCAGTCCTATATTATGCCCTTCAATGACATTGTCTTTCGACCGTACGACATTACTGGAATTCCTTGCCTTGTAAGTATCTTGCTTGAGGACAAGCAATAGTTCAAGTTTGGGGGTTTGATAAGTCGGTAATCTACCAACTTATTGAGCCTATATCCATGAATTATTGTTATGTTTTGAATCGATTTAGAGGTTCTTATGACCTTTATTGATGTCTATGCATGTACTTTTGATAGAAGATGAAAACAAGGATATGGACCCAAAAAGAGCCAAAAAGGAGCTAAGTGTGAAGAGTTGAGAAGAGCTGAAGAATCTGAACCAAGATGCAGTGGCTGTGCGACACTATCACTCCCTGAGTAAGGTTACTCCCTAGGCGTAACACGGGACTTAGGACCACAAGGATCCCAAGCTAACCCTTGGTCATAGCATTCTTAAGCAATACATAAAGGAAACATAGCGGAAGCATCAAGGATAAAGATAACATAGCATAAGATACATAGTCGAGTCAAGAGATACGACACCCCCGAAGGGTTACGTACGGTCTATGTTTGAAAGCCACTAATCATAATATAAGGAGTTTCTAGTACAAGACCCTAGATAACTCAAAGTATAGAAATGAAAATCCAACAAAGCTAGAAACATAACTAGTCCTCAACATAAGAGGACTCACCAACAGCTGTCCGAGTATGGCCGGGAAACTCTAGCCATGAATTTGAGGAGGTACACCTGAATCTGCATCATCAAAGGATGCACCGCAATATATGCGTCAGTACTATAGGATGTACCGAGTATGTAAGCGATGCATGAACATGATAAATAGTTTCAAACATGTTGAGTTTGCTTTTACAATCGAAATCATACTTTAAAGGTAAAACTGGATGCAAATGACTCTATGAAACACCATAAGCTGAAAACATGATCGTAAACAAAAGTCTAAAATCTGAATAAGAGTCAAGTACATCTTTAAAGCATAAACTGTTTATGTGGGAGGTTCTCTAACTGACATAGATCATGTGAGCTACATGGAATCCTATGTATTTTCCCCATCGAGAGGACCCAATATACCTTGCCAGAGTATTAAGGCATGACTGTGGCGTGATCACTAAAATATGATGGCCAACAGAGGGGACTTGAAAACCTACGGGCGCACATAGTTCTGGGACTAAGGGTACTCTCACCCAGTCCAACTCGATGCTAAATACTACTCCCAAAACATATACATATAGCTCATATGATACTGAGGCATATTTGATGCTCAAAATTGTTCATAACTAGTGACATATCTGATGTCAAAACTGTTCATAATTGGTGACATATCTGATGTCAAATCTTTTTATAACTGGTGACATATCTGATGTCAAGACTGTTTATAAAAGGTGACATATCTGATGTCATGCAATTCAAAATCATATATCCAAAGAATGTGCATAGCCATAACTTAAAACATGCTTTTCTTTCTAAATTCATACTTGAATAATTAGGCATGCAATTTCATAAATACATAAAGGTCATGATATCTAATCATGCCAAGTTTCTCTTGGAAACATGCAATTTTATAGTTTCATGCTAGAAATCAATTCTCATACTTGGGCTTTTAAAACCAATGAAAGAATCATGAACAAATCATGTAAAATCAACAAGAAACCATGAAATTAAACATAGAAACTAATTTCATAAACTTTCCCCAAATTTAGATCAAAACTCTAATTTCATAATTTCATAATTCAACATAAGAATTGGGGATTTTGGGCACAAGGGTGAGAGGAACCCATTGTTTAAGACCCACATACCTTAGAAGAAGATAACCCACTTCAATGGAAAAGACTTAGGAGGCTTGAATTGGAGCTTGGAGACTTGAAGCTTGAGGAAGAAATTTTTTTCTTTTGGGAGGTGAATGAATGATTTAGGAGGAACTTAGGGTAATAAGGGTGAAAACCCTACTTGGAATAGCCAAAATGACCTCACTTAGGAGTTAAAAGGGTGAGTAATGACTAAAATACCCCTGGGAAATAATTTAGAAAAGTTGTTGAAGAGTTGACTTCAAGTGACCACGGGTGGATTTCACGGACCGAAGACCAAACCATGGTTCGTGGTTTCCATCCGTGGTTTCTGGCCAAACCAACAGGCCGCAGAAGCAGTTCTACGTGTCAACAGGACAGACCCGTAGAACAAATGATGGGTCATCGTCTTGAGTCATCATTGTTGGGGACTTAGCTGATCCCTAAATCGAACCACGAGTCAAAACGACGGTCCATCATTCAAACGACGAGCCATAAAAGTGAGTCGTGGAACTTGAGGGATTTGCCATACCTCTGATCTGTGTTCCACGAGTGGACAGGACGGAGCCATGGTTTGAACCATGGTCCGTAGAACCCACTCATGCTTCTAGACTATAGGCTGAACCAAACAGGCAGGAATCACAGTTCCATTCCATGACCCGTGGTTCGAACCACGGTCCGTGGTTTGGACCCGTCATTCCTGAAACATGGAATTTTTCTGGGATTTCAACTTAGATAGCTGGTTTTATTTCTGGGGTTTTACAATATCCCCCCCTTGGGATCATTCATCCTTGAATGAAGGCTAAACAAGGGAAAACTTAAGAGAAAATAGCCCAACTAGCAACAGAACATGGAAATCAAAGAGTAAACATAAAACCTGAACTTTTCAACTTGAAAACATGATGAACTAACTTCATAAAATATGGATGCATGCTAGAATCATGAGAGGAACTGTTGGAATAGAATCGGAGGGACATACTAAGGAAAAAAACTAGTACCTCAAGCTGGAACTGAGTCGGAAGGAAAGAGATGAGGATATTTTGCCTTCATGGCCTCCTCCGCTTCCCAAGTAACACCTTCTACAAGTTGATTCCTCCAAAGGACTTTCACCGAAGCGACTTCTTTGTTTCTCAACCTCCGAACCTGATAATCAAGTATCTCCACAGGAACCTCCTCATAAGTGAGACTATCCTTCACACCCTCATATTCTAAAGGAACAATCAAGGTTGGATCACCAACACACTTCTTCAATAAGGAAACATGGAAAACTGGATGAACAACTTCCAACTCTGTTGGCAACTCCAACTCATAATAAACGCTACTAACTCTCCTCAAAACCATATAAGGACCTACACAATAGGGACTGAGCTTTCCTTTCTTGCCAAATCTCATCATACCCTTCATGGGTGACACCTTAAGGAAAACCCAATGATCAACCTCAAATTCCAACTCCCTTCTTCTCACATCCGCATAAGATTTTTGTCGACTATGAGCGGTCTTCAACCTTTCCCGATTAAGCTAAACTTTTGCCATAGTCTCATGAACCGAATTTAGGCCAATCAAGGTTGCCTCACCAACCTCGAACTAACCAATAGTAGATCTACACCTTTGGCCATAAAGTGCCTCATATAGAGCCATCTGGATGCTAGAGTAGAAGCTGTTGTTGTAGGAAAATTCGATAAGAGGTAAGTGATCATCCCAATTACTTTTGAAATCAATCACACAAGCTCTCAAAATATCTTCCAAAGTCTAAATAGTACGCTCAGTCTGGCCATCCGTTTGAGGGTGTAAAGCTGTGCTAAGCTTCACCTTAATACCAAGACCTTTCTGAAATGACTTCCAAAACTGAGATGTAAATTGAGGACCTCTATCAGAAATGATAGACAAGGGAACACCATGCAATCGGACTATTTCCCAAATGTAGAGTCTAGCATAATCATCTTCTGTATCCGTAGTTTTAATATCCAAGAAATGGGATGACTTAGTCATCCGGTCAACGATCACCCAAATGGAATCATGTTGCCTTCGAGTACGAGGCAACCCAGTAATGAAGTCCATATTGATTGCTTCCCATTTTCAAGTGGGAAGGTCAATATCTTAAAGCATACCACCTGGCCTTTGATATTCTACCTTTACATGTTGACAGTTGGGACACTTAGCCACAAACCCAGCTATGTCATTCTTCATACCATTCCACCAAAAGCCTTCCCATAGATTACGCTACATCTAGTGGCACCCAGATGAATGGAATATGTAGAACTGTGGGCCTCAGACACAATCTGCTATCTCAACCCATCAACATCTGGCACACATAAGCAACCCTGATAACGAAGACCATCTCCCCCTTGGGAGAAAACCTCAACCCTTTGCAGATGAAATGCACCCTTAAGCTGAAGTAGAACTGGATCATTGTCTTGCTTTGCCTTCACCTCAGCCACTAAGGAAGATTCGGAACCATTTTGCACAATCACACCACCTTCGGTCGAGTCCATAAGGTAAACTCCCAATCGAGCAAGACTATGAACCTCTTTAACCAATTACTTCTTTCGCTCTTCAATAGAAGCTACACTTCCCATGGAAAATCTACTCAAAGCATCCGCCACAACATTGGCCTTACCCTGATGGTAAAGCACACTTATATCATAATCCTTAAGAAGCTCAAGCCATCTCCTTTGTCGCAAGTTTAATTCCTTTTGAGTGAACATATACTGAAGACTTATGATCGGTGAATACATCCACATGCACACCATACAAGTAATGTCTCCAAATCTTCAAAGCAAAGACCACGGCTGCCAACTCAAGGTCATGAGTAGGATAGTTCTTCTCATGAGTCTTAAGTTGTCTCAAAGCATAAGAATTCACCTTACCACGCTGCATCAGAACACATCCCAAACCAATCGTAGAAGCATCACAATACACTACAAAATCATCTAAGCCCTCGGGTAAAGCTAACACTGGAGCGATGGTCAATCTAGTCTTCAGTTCCTGAAAGTTCTTCTCACACAAGTTGGAACACCTAAACTTTACCTTCTTCTGAGTCAATCGGGTCAAAGGGGTAGCAATAGACGAAAAGCCTTCCGCAAACCTCCTGTAGTAACCAACCAAACCCAAAAAGCTCCTAATATCAGACGGAGAAGTAGGTCTAGGCCAGTTCTTTACTGCCTCTATCTTTTCAGAATCAACTCGAATACCATCTTTAGTTACAATATGACCCAGAAAAGCAATAGACTGCATTCAAAACACACACTTGCTAAACTTAGCAAACAACTGTCTATCCTTAAGAGCTTGCAACACAACCCTCAAGTGATCTGCATGCTCCTCCTCACGCCGAGAGTAGATTAGTATATCATCAATGAAAACAATCACAAACATATCCAAATACTGTTTGAATACACGGTTCATCAAATCCATAAAAGACGCAGGAGCATTCACTAGACCAAAACACATCACAATAAATTCATAATGACCATAACGAGTTTTGAAGGCTGTCTTTGGAATATCACACTCTCTAAAACAAAGCTGATGATAACTGGATCTAAGGTCGATCTTGGAGAAGAAACCAACACCCTGAAGCTGATCGAATAAGTCATCAATCCTAGGAATGGGATACTTATTATTGATTGTGACCTTGTTCAACTGATGATAATCGATACACATTCTAATCGAACCATCCTTCTTTCGAACAAATAAAACTGGGGCAGCCCAAGGAGAAATGCTAGGCCTGATGAAACCTTTATCAAGAAGATCCTTCAACAGGTCTTTCAACTCCTTAAGTTCTACAGGAGCCATTCTATAGGGTAGAATAGAGATAGGATTCGTATCCAAAAGAAGATCTATCCCAAAGTCTATCTCCCGCTTGGGAGGGACTCCTGGCAAATCTTCGGGAAACACTTCTGGAAACTCATTCACAATAGGAACAGACTGAAGGGATAAGGTTTCAGACTCCGTGTCCATGACCCATACTATGTGATAAACATACCCCTTTGAAATCATCTTCCTAGCCTTAAGATAAGATATGAAATGACCTTTCGAGGAAGGGGGACTACCTTTCCATTCTACAACGGGTTCATTAGGAAACTTGAAACTGACAACCCAAGTACGACAATCAACAGAAGCATAACATGCATACAACCAATCCATACCAAGAATGATATCAAAATCAGTCATCTCCAACTTTACTAGATCCGCTGAAGTGACTCTATAAAGGACTGAGATAGGGCAATTTCAATAGATTGTTTTGGCTAAGACTGATTAACCAATAGGAGTAGAAACACAAAAGGGTTCTAAAAGCAATTCAGGACATACTTCAAATTTGCATGCTATATAAGGGGTCAATAAAGATAAGGAAGCACCGAGATCCAACAAGGCATACAGATAAAGAGAGAAGACTTTCAACATACCAGTAACCACATCTGGGGAACTCTGCTGATCCTGACGGGAGGACATAGCATAAAGACAGTTTTGGCACTGACCAACAGAACTAGAAGTTGCACCCTGCGAGGCTGGTCTACCTCCTGAAGTTGTTGGGGTAGGTTGAGTCCTACCTCCCTGTCCCTTCCTAGCTGAAGGGAAATCTCTGATACGATACCCAGTCTGACCACACCCATAACAACCCTCTCTACCAGCTGGGTAGGAAGACCCCTTAGTACAAGCTGGGTAGGAAGACCTCTTAGCAATACTACCTTAAGACTGGGAATAGGAACCAGATCTTCTACCACCCTGATCATGACGAGGCTTCTGAGCCTGGGTGGGAGCACTAGAAGAAGAATGATCAGATCCCAATGAATTCTTCTAGAAAGAAGAGCGATTTCGACCTCCATACCTGTGCTGACCAAAACCTGATCCCTCGGACCTAACCTTGTTGTTCTCCCTTGCTATATCCCTAAGCTTGTCACCCTCAATCTTATGGGCATGATTCATGAGTCGAGAAATGTTCATATCGCTCAATAAAAAAGTATACCTACATTCTTTAACCACCTCAGAAACCCCATATATAAACTTTTTCATTTGATCATGCGGGTCCGCTACCATGGAGGGAGAATATCTAGACAACTGAGTGAACTTCAGACTATACTCTTGCACTGACATTGAACCTTGTCTCAAGTTAACAAATTCTTCCACCTTTGATTGTCTCAACTCTCAGGGAAAGAACCTATCAAGGAAGGCTCTCTCAAAAGACTCCCAAGTCATGGGGATCGCATCCCTCACCCTAACCTCTTTCCATTGAGTGAACCAAATATGAGCCACATCCTTGAGTTAATAGGATGCAAGCTCAACACAATCAACCCCAGCCACTTGCATAATTTCAAAGATCTTCTTCACCTCATCAATAAAGTTGAGTGGGTCCTCACTCACTTTTGAACCCCAAAATTCAGGTGGGTTCATTCGGACAAAGTCACGAACTCGGGCCACTACCCCACCTTAAGGGTAGACTGGGGCGGGAGCCGGCTGATTGGCCTGAGTGGTCAAAGTTTGGCTAGCAAGTAGATGGCATTTCTGAACTCCTCATTTGTGACAGTGGTAATCGTAATGGGAGGGACAGCATTCTGAGTGGCTCAGGGAGGCATAGCACGTCGAGGAGGCATAATCTGAAATTTACAAGATGAGGATTAGAGGAATATAAGAGTTAAGCTCTATCACATGACATGATCATGAAAGGAGTGAAGTTTTCTAAGACATCTCATAGCTTCCCTCTTATATGTGTGGCGCACTTCACACACATTAAAAATACTCTAATCAATGCGGCTTTCATACATCCTACGACTCTTGAACCTGAGGCTCTGATACCAAGTTTGTCATGCCCCGAGGTTACCCCCTAAGCGTAACATGGGACTTAGGACCACAAGGATCCCAAGATAACCCTTGGTCATAGAATTCTCAAGAATACATAAAGGAAACATAGCGGAAACATCAAGTATAAATACAACATAGCATAAGAGAGATAGTTGAGTCAATACATACGACACTCCCGAAGGGTTACATACGATCTATGTCTGAAAGCCTCTAATCATAATATAAGGAGTTGCTAGGACAAAACCCTAGCTAACTCGAAGTACAAAAATGAAAATCCAACAAAGCTAGAAACATAACTAGTCCTCGACCTAAGAGGACTCACCAACAGCTGTCTGAGTGTGGCCGGGAAACTCTAGCCACGAATATGAGGAGGTACACCTAAATCTACATCATCAAAGGATGCTGCACAAGATATGTGTCAGTACTATAGGATGTACCAAGTATGTAAGTGATGCATGAACATGATAAACAGTTTAAAATATGTTGAGTATGCTTTTACACAAATGACTCTATGAAACACCATAAGCTAAAAACATGATCGTAAACAAAAGTCTGAAATCTGAATAAGAGTCAAGTACATCTTTAAAGCATAAACTATTTTTGTGGGAGGTTCTCTAACTGACATAGACCATGTGAGCCATATGGAATTTGATGTATACGCTCCATCGAGAGGACCCAATATACCTTGCCACGATATAAAGGCATGGCTGTGGCGTGATCACCAAAAAAACTGATGTCCAACAGAGAGGACTTTCAAACCTATGGGGCACGTAGTTCTGGGATGAAGGGTACTCTCACCCAGTCCAATTCGGTGCTAAATACTACTCTCAAAACATATATGTATAGCTCATATGATACTGGGGCATATCTGATGCCCAAAACTGTTCATAACTAGTGACATATGTGATGTCAAAACTGTTCATAACTGGTGACATATCAGATGTCAAATCTATTCATAACTGGTGACATATCTGATGTCAAGACTGTTTATAAAAGGTGACATATTTGATGTCATGCAATTCAAAATCATACATCTAAAGAATGTGCATAGGCATAACTTCAAACATGCTTTTCTTTCTAAATTCATACTTGAAGAATTAGGCATTCAACTTCATAAATACATAAAGGTCATGATATCTAATCATTGTCGTGGGTCATGCCAATACAATTGACACAATCCCATCCAAAACTCCGTAAGTACTTTCTCATGATCATCATTAGCTCCTCCTTTTGACAAGCTAGCAACACCGTAGATGTGGGCAATGGAAAAGTGTCAGTAGTACCCATGTGCATATCCACCAAATTTAGTGGCTTAGGCATGATAAATCTTTCGGGATCCCTCTTCCCTCGACCATCATAAAGAACAAGCTGATCACTTGGTGGTTCACGTTTAATCTCATCTCCACAAGGACCTTAAACCAACTCATCCTTGGTGGCAATCACTGACACAACTCAATATTCATCCGCGGGCTTCATTGATTGGTATACATTGAATGTGACTTCCTCACTCTCCACCCAGAATTTAAGTTCTCCTAACTCTACATCAACAAGAGCCCTTCCGGTGGACAAATATGGGTGCCCTAAAATGATGAGCACCTCAAAGTCAACATCATAATCTAGGACCACAAAATCTTTCGGTAAGATGAACTTGTTCACTTTAACCAACACATCAAATAAAATGCCTACCGATTGCTTTATTAAATGGTTGGCCATTAGCAACCTTATCAGCATTGGCTTAGGAGACCCCAAACCTAGATTTATGAAGATCGCGAGGGGCATTAAGTTGATGCTTTCCCCAAGGATTTATAAGGCCTTTTGAATAAGTAAACACCAATAGTGCAAGGGATGGTAAAAGTGCCTCGATCTTCTCTCTTGGGGGCCAAATTACTCGTCATGACTGCACTACAATTATGAGATACTTCCACCATCCCACATTATTTGCTCTTTTTTTAACATCTCCTTCATGAGTTTTGCAAAGCCTGACATTTGCATTAGTGCGTTAACCAAAGGAATGTTTATAGATAATTTGCTGAATATGTCCACAAATTTCTTGAACTTATTATCTTCCTTATTGTTGATTAATCTCTGAGGATACGAAGGGGGACCTTTAGGCAATTGTCTTGGCTCACTAGGGATTTACTCTTCTTTCTCCTCCTCTATTCAATTGCAACTTAAGGAGCCAATTCACTCTTTTCCCTCTCCTCATTCAGGCTTTGATCATCAACAATCACATTGGGTGCACTAAGCTTCACCCCAATCTCTAGATTTTGCATTACAACTTTTTTTAATCTCGACCTCTTTTGCTAGCTTCTCATTCTTTTCGAACACAACTTCTTTGGTTGGTTTGCCTACTCCATCGAGCACTACTAAAAATAGCTAAAAAAAATGGAAACAAAAGCAACGGACAGCGTCGCTCCAAAAAAAGTGATGGCAAAAGCAATGCTGTCCGTCGCTTTTCTAATTTTTTTTAATTTATAATTATTTTTTACAAAAGCGATGGACAACGTTTCTTTTTTCATTGCTTTTTTCATAGATTTTTGGGCCAAAATTATTTACATATTTATTTTCTAATATAAGCGACGAACAATGTCACAATTATTTAAAAAAATTAAAAAATAATTTTAAAATAAAGACGCTCTTTGTCGCTTTCTTTAAATTTTAATTTATATTAAAAAAATAGAAAAGTGATGGACAACGTTATTTTTTCGGTTGCTTTTTTGTCAAATGTTAGTCAACTCATTTTAAAAAAGTGATAGATGAAAGGTACGTTGTCCATCGCTTTTTAAAAAATATAGTGACCCAGATCGAGTCACTCCTCCATTTTTCTCTTTTCTCTTCTCTTCTCTCTTATCTTCTCTCTTTCTCTCCACCATATTGCCTCCACACCCCTCCACAATGTTGTCATTGCCTCCTTCTTCTCCAGCCGCCATGTCGCCTCTTTCTTCCTCCATTATTAATTTTCAGGTTAGGGCCAATTTAAAACTTCAAGGTTAGATCTTTTATTTATTTTTTCAATTACATTGTATTTATTTTAGGTTAATGTTAGATTAATAACATTGTTAGTTGTTATGAAGATTAGAACTTGAATTGGTAGTATTTAAAATTTCAAGCTAGGGTTTGTTTGATATTTTTTGTTATTAGCAAGTTTGTTAGTTTCGAATCTTGAAATTATTTTTTACCATTTATTTTAAGTTAATATTTGATTATGAACATTGCTAGAATCTTGAATAATGGTTATGAATATTTTATAATTCATATAATCGAATTTGTGAACTTGAATTTGATTTTAGGTTGAATTTGAGAAGTTTAAACTTGAATTTGATTTTAGAATTTGTGAGCATACTAAATGCCTTAGGCTCTTCATTTTAAGTTGACTTTCTTGAATTTAATACTAAATTTGAAAATATTGAATTAGTTTATATTGTTGGGTTATAATCTTGAATTAGTTTTCAACTTTAGGTTGTTGAATTAGGTTCTTGAATTTGATAGTGAATTTGAAAATTTTGAATTAGTTTATATTGTTGGGTCATAATCTTGAATTAGTTTTCAACTTTAGGTTATTGAATTAGGTTCTTGAATTTGATAGTGAATTTGGAAATTTTGAATTAGTTTATATTGTTGGGTTATAATCTTGAATTAGTTTTCAACTTTAGGTTGTTGAATTAGGTTCTTGAATTTGATAGTGAAATTGGAAATTTTGAATTAGTTTATATTGTTGGGTTATAATCTTGAATTAGTTTTCAACTTTAGGTTGTTGAATTAGTTCTTGAATTTGATAGTGAATTTGAAAATTTTGAATTAGTTTATATTGTTGGGTTATTGTAATGACCATTTTGGTCATTTTCGCATTTACGCCTTCTTTGTACTATTAGAGCCCTCTTGTAGCAGCCCAAGTCATTTATGGCTTACTGGGACTGGTTGTTTGGTGCCCTGGCCATTCATTTGGTCGTTATGGCCATTTTCCTATTTTAGAGCTTAAACTTAGGAAATTATGAACTTCGGTTAATATTCTTGGTAAACGCACTTGAAATTAAATTCTGACAGTTTTGTTAGCTCTGGAGCGTGGATTTTGGTCTGGATGGATCCTTGGTCGGGGTCTGGGAGCTTTCGGTTAGGTTTTGGATGAGTTTTTTTGTTTCTAGCCAAGTTGAACTTGAAAGTTTGACTTTGGTCAACATTCAAAGAAGACGGCCTTGGATGGAAATTTTGACCACGGTGTTAGCTCAGAAATGTCGACTTTAGGCTAGAGGGACCTTTGGTTTGGATCCCGAGGCTTCCGGACTCATTTTAGGCCACGAGGTTCCGTTTTGGAAAGTTTGGCCTAAATTTGGTTCTTGGGTGTGTGGCCACTTTTTGTGCTATCGACCTCCGTTGGGATTTTTGTTGATTTTTTTGAGTCTGGAATACTATTTTTACTCAAATATCTTGGATCATTTGCATTCGCGGGACCCCAGATGTGTTCTAGAGGGTTCATCGTAGAAAATTTCAATGTTGGGTTGGCTGTTGGCAAGCTATCGCTGTCATGGCACAACTTGGCCTTCGCCTACGCATGGTCTGGCTACCTACACAAAGGGAAAATTCAGCCGCTCATGCCTTGGCCTTTGCCTACGCGTAGGCCAGCCGCCTACGTGAAGGGAAAGGCCAGCGTTCATTTTTCTTAGCCATCACCTAGGCGACGCCTTAGCTGCATACGCGTAGGCATGGCATCCTGCCCCTCTTTTTGGCCTTTGCCTAGGCGATACTAGGCCGTGTTCGCTTAGGCAAGGGCCAACAACTATTTATGCTTTGTCCATTCATTTTCCAGCCTTCTTTCTCATATAATCCCAACTCAAAAACATAGATAATCTCTACAAAGTGCCTTGTACTGATCATAACTTTGAAAACTCAATTAGTCATCAAGAACTCTTGCTCCCTCGATTAATTGGTAAGTTGTTCTTCCCCATGCTTGCTTCTTCTCCATTTGTTGAAAACTCCATTGTTGTAAATTCTCAAAGCTTTTGAAATGCCTTGTAGAATCTGTTTCTTGTGATTGCATGCTTTATGGGCTCGTTCAATTCACTTTCTTAGCGTATTTCCTCTTGTTGTGGTAAGTAATTCTTGTCCAATTTCTGGTTTTTCGTTCTAAGATTCCCTCTTTCGTTCCTTGACATGTAGGGGCTGTTTTAGCTCGAAATTCATGCCCGAATTCTTCAATTTTTTAGGCATGTACTCTTATGATCATTTCGATCATTTGGTACTCATTCATTTCCGGCTGCGGGTTGCAGTGCCCACCGGCCCACTGATAACCCGAAATTCAACCCGGCTATGATTATAGCAATATGGGTATCATTAGTCTCGTTTTAACTCATAGTTTATGTTTTTGATAGTTTGATTTCCATTTGGAGCTTCTAGGAGCAGTCAGGCTTGGACATCGTCATTCCAGCAGCTTGTCGTTTGACGATAAGTAGGTTATGGTATAACCTCTCAAGACTTTGCATATAAAGGATAAAATAATAGTATTTGGCATCCTTGGGTTGGGTTTATTAGCTTGGCACCAGACCTTGACCACTTTTCCATGTCTGTCTCGTTTCTTTCCTCCGTTGTGTGTAGTATTCTTCATAGAATGATATTATCACCCTTGTGGTCCTGTCTGGCCTTGTATTGACAATGGACCATAGATAGTGGGTTATTTGGGGGTATCAGTGAGTCCCAAACATTGTTATCGTGATATTAGGCTGGTTATCTATGTTGTAGAGCAATTAGAGCCTATGCAGGGCCAATAGGTTGATTGTGAGCCGTTGGGCTGCTATTTGGGATTAAGCATGTCATTTCCATGCATGTAAAGGGATTTTTCGCATATTTTTGTATGATTTTGGCTTTGGGCCCACTACTTATAGATTTCTAAACATTGCATGGCCCTGGGGGCCCTTTTTCGGCTAAAGTGACTTTAAAATGGTTTGGGCTTGACTTTGTGGATCTTCTTGGGGTAAGAAAAGTTAAAAGAGAAATTTATCACATTTTTCCTACTACTACTAGACTCGGCAGGGCCATAGTTCTAGATTGACTTTTCATTTACTTGAGATGATATTAGACTCGGTCAGACCGAGCACCAAAGCTATTTTACTACTATTTTAGATCCGATTATATCCGGGCACCCTTGATGGGTTTTTGAGACTTATTTCATTATTTTAGACCTGGACCGAGTCTGGGAATGCATATTAAAGATTTTGAGCTATTATCTTGGATTCGAACCCACTCCAGATGAGGTTTTCGAGATTGAGATTTAGTATGTGGTCGAGGACCTCCATGGACCTTGTCGATCTGGACCAGGGGTTTTGGGTTGTATGCCGGAGAAGGGGTATATGGTGAAGTAGAGGTATATGGGCAATGTATTTCCATGAAACCTACCTGCTGAGCCCTTTAGGCATCGAAGGAGGTACATACAGAGTTATTGTTCCACCTAGATATCATCATGCATCATACCATTTATTTATGTGAGGTTCTACTCTTGTTTGTTGTTTGCTGAGTGTACGCTTTGGTAGTATGGGATGCCAGAGGGTTTGTCTTCACTTGTCTGTGTTCCTCGGGTGTATGGGCGCCCGTTGGGACTATAGGTAGGCTTATTATTGCTTAGTCGAGTTTTTATTCCTTATGTTGATTTCTTACTACGATTTGGGTATTGAAGTAGTACTTGTATCTTGACTTGGTTCTTATTCTTGTATTCGAGCATGCTATTGTCTTTATGTTTCCTCCTTCCCTTTTTACTTGAGGATACTGGTATACCACCCATCTTTCTAAAACTTCTTATATATATTGTTATTATGAGGATCCCAGGTGCGTCTTTTCTTACTTTCACATGTGCCTGTAATGTATATTCTAGTAGCTGGCCATGTATGTTATTTTTTATTGTCTTCTTTCTGTGCTAGATTCTGTGTAGTTCTTCATTGCTTTTTGTGACTACTTGCTTCTACTCTGCTTATTACTACTCTTTTATATTATATGTTCCCACTCGTCCTATGATACCTACTGGGTACCATTTTCTTTGCATTTGGTGCTCATACTGCACTCTACATCTTCTGGTGCAGATCCTAGTGTAGGCCCTTGTCGTTAGCTCATGGCGATCATGCGAGGAGACTTTTGGACCATCCAGTCCGAGGGTGAGCTCTTGTTGACCAAAGATTGACTTTAGTTTATCTTTTGTATTTTGTAATCTCATACTACTCGGAGACATTATGTATATATTATTTTGGATCCTTTGTACCCCTTATATGTAGTTCTGACTTTTACATACTATGATACCAGTTCTTGGGTTGGTTTTAGCTTCCTTGTATACTTCTATTGTTACTTTTCTTCTAGTATAACCCTTACTTCCACTTATAATACCAGTTCTTTCGCTTACTTGTTAGATAGTAGCCCATTACTAACTGTTCCAGGCTACGAGGATTGGTTTGCCTACCAGGGGGTCTTAGGTGCCATCATGACCGAGAAATCAAGTCATGACAACTTGGTATCAGAGCCTAGGTTCACCGGTTTCATCAGTATAGGAGCCAATGTTTAGTAGAGTCTTGCGTATTGGGGCGAAGATGTATGTACTCAATCTTCGGGAGGCTATAGTGATATCTTAAGAAATATGACTCTCTTATTACTTCTATACCATGCGTAGTCCTTGGAGTTTCTTTAAATTTCACTTGTTCTAGTTCATTCTTTCATAGATGGTTCGTATGAGGTCATCGACGTCAGGCAAGGATGAGCCTCCGACTCCATCACTCCTGACACTAGCTAGGGGTCGAGGATGTCTCTGAGCAGCGACACCTGCTAGAGCTGCTAGAGTTGAGATAGAGCCCGAGCATGAGTACGAGACAGAGTTAGTTCCTAAGCAGCAGCATATGGTCCAGGGGCAGCCCAGGTACCACCAGCTCCAGTGCCAGCTTCATTATCAGCCCCAGCTCAGTCTTAAGATATTCGAGGTTTACTTTTACATCTTTTGGGTATGATTATATAGAGGCCTTCTGAGGTAGAACATACATCCGCTCAGGGAGCATCCCTGGGTACACTGAGTTCAGGAGCGCAGCCTGTTACTGTGGCTCTCTATGCTGAGGTTATTCCGGTCCCATTAGTTTCACAACATCTTTCTCCTCACCCAGCTATGACAGAGACAGAGCAGAAGGTATTGGGTAGGTTTTTGAGATTGTCACCTCTGAGGTTTGCTGGTCCTTCTGGTCAGGATCCACTTAATTTCATTACTACCTGTGATAAGATGTTGCACTATCTCGGTTTACTGGAGACTCACGGTGTTGGTTACACTACATATCAGCTAGAGGGCCCAGCTAAGTTATGGTGGAGGGCCTAGGTTGCTTGCAAACCATCATCGTCACCTCCATTGACTTGGTCCGAGTTTTATGAGGTCTTCATGGCCAAGTTCTTGCCACAGAGCAACAGGGAGCATCGTAGGGAGCAGTTCACTAGACTTATGCAGGGTTGTATAATCGTGTCGGAGTATGAGACCCTTTTCCATCAGCTTTCTCTATTTGGGGCCATGATTATGCCTACCGAGCCTGAAAGAGTCTATAGATTTGTTTGGGAGTTGTGGTCAGAGTTTAGAGAGCCATCTAAGATATTGGGTACTAGTGGCCGATCATTCCAGGCTATTACCGACTATGCCTGCACAGTAGAGGACTTGCATCATCATGACCCTAGGGCCAGAGATAAGAGGCCTCGACATCAGGGTGGCTACAGTTGTTCTCGTTAGGGTGGTAGAGGTTTATGAAAGTGGGGCCGAGGTTATCAGTCACAGGAGCACCAGGGTCAGTCTAGTAGGTTGGTTCATGATTCACTTTATTCTTCTGGTGGGTCTCAGTTTGAGCTTGGTCAGGGTAGCCAGCAAGGCTATAGTGGTCAATCGTCGAGAGGTGCAGCTTCTAGGGCATCAGGACGTGGTGTCCATACAGGTTCTTCTAGTTTATATGGCTAGTCTAGGATGTCATGGCCTTGTTATGATTGTGGTGTAGTAGGTCATTATGCCATAGATTGCCCCTAGCGGGGTATAATTTAACCTGCCGCTCAACCGGCTTAGCCTATTCTCTCAGTTCAGCCATCGGCTCAAGGAGGCGGTAGTCAGGGTAGAGGTCGTGACCCATGGGGTAGGATAGATGGTAGGGATGGCAGTCAGTTAGTTGGCGGTCGTTGTCAGTTCTATGCGGTCCCTAGGAGACCGGAGGTAGAGGCCTCGGATGTTGTGATTATAGGTATGATTTCTATTGGTCGTTGCCCAGCCTTTGTATTATTTGATCCTGGATCCACTTATTTGTATGTATCTGCCTACTTTATGCCTTGTTTAAGGTTGTCTAGTGAGCCGTTATCTGTGCATGTATCTGTTTTGACCCTACTAAGAGATTCTTTAGTTGTGGATCAGATTGTGAGGGCTTGCATGATTTTGTGGGTGATTTGGAAACTTGGGGGGTGATATGTTGATACTTGATATGATAGATTTCGATGTGATTCTTGGCATGGATTGGTTATCCCCTCACCGTGCAATTTTGGATTGCTATGCCAAGACCGTTACCATAGTCGTGCCCGGCATATCCCCGATTGTGTGGCAGGGTTCTATCAATCATGCACCATCTGTGATCATCTCTTTTATTCAAGCTAGGAAGTTGATCTCTCGCGAGTGCTTGACTTATCTAGAATATATTCGTGATGCTAGTGTCGACCCTTCTTCCATTAAGTCCGTTCCTGTGGTTAGAGACTTCCTAGATCTGTTCCCTACCGACCTGCCAGGCCTTCCACCTAAGAGATATATTGATTTTGCTATTGAGTTAGAGCCGGACACCAGGCCCATTTCCATTTCTCTTACTGTATGGCTCCAGCTGAGTTAAGGGAGCTTAAGGAGGAGCTCCAGGACTTGTTAGCTAAGGGATTCATTAGGCCAAGTGTTTCTCCTTGGGGTGCTCCTGTTCTGTTTATTAAGAAGAAGGATGGTTCGATGTTACTGTGAGGAATAGGTATCCGATGCCGCGTATAAATGATTTGTTTGATCAGCTTCAGGGTTTTCCTATGTTTCCAAAGATAGATTTGAGATCAGGCTACCACCAGTTGAGGATTAGGGTGGAGGACATCCCTAAGACAAAATTTAGGATATGTTATGGCCACTATGAGTTCCTGGTGATGTCTTTTGGGTTGACTAACGCCCCCGCAGCTTTCTTGGATTTGATGCACATGGTGCTTAGCCCGTATTTGGACTCATTTGTGATAGTCTTCATAGATGACATCTGGATATACTTACGGAGTAGATATGAGCATGAGCAGCACTTGAGGATTATACTCCAAACTTTGAGATGTCATCGACTTTATGCCAAGTTCTCAAACTGCGAGTTTTAGCTTGAGTCAGTTGCATTCCTAGTGCACGTGGTGTCTAAGGATAGGATTAGAGTGGATCCGGGTAAGATTTCAGTTGTTCGTGATTGGCCAAAACCTACTACTCCTACTAAGGTCCACAACTTTATTAGGTTAGCAGGGTACTACAAATGGTTCATCGAGGGATTTTCTTCCATAGAAGCACCCTTGACTATGCTGACTAGGAAGGATGTCCCATTTTAGTGGTCGGATCAGTATGAGGATAGTTTTCAGAGTCTTAAGGCCTTGTTGACTTCAACTCCTATGTTGACTTTACCGATTGAGGGCCAGAATTTCTCCGTGTATTGTGATGCTTCTGAGGTCGGTCTTGGTTGTATATTGATGCAGCAGGGTCGTGTGATAGCATAAGCATCGAGGCAGCTGAAGGTTCACAAGTGCAACTACCCCACTCATGACTTGGAGTTGGCGGTGGTAATCTTTGCGCTCAAGATCTGGAGGCACTACTTATATGGAGTTCATTATGAGATATTCACCGATCATCATAGTCTTCAGTACATTACGAGTCACCGAGAGCTAAACTCCAGGCAGAGTAGATGGATTGAGCTACTGAAGGACAATGATTTCACTATTCTTTATAATCTGGGCAAGGCAAACGTGGTAGTGGATGCCTTGAATCAGAAGATGGTGAGTATGGGCAGCCTATCTTCACTTTCAGTTTCTGAGCGACCGTTGGCCTTGGACATCCAGTTCTTGGCTAACCATTAGGTTAGGCTTAACCTATCGGATCCCATCAGAGTCCTTGCTAGCGTTGAGGTTTGGTCTACTCTAGTTGATCAGATTCAGAACTGACAGTTTGAGGATCAGAGATTAAGTGACCTTCGTGATCAGGTTTTTTAGGATGAGGCTGATAAGTCAGTAATCTACCAACTTATTGAGCCTATATCCATGAATTATTGCTATGTTTTGAATCGATTTAGAGGTTCTTATGACCTTTATTGATGTCTATGCAGGTACTTTTGATAGAAGATGAAGAACAAGGATATGGACCCAAAAAGATCCAAAAAGGAGCTAAATGTGAAGATTTGAGAAGACCTGGAGAATCTGAACCAAGATGCGGTGGTCGTGCGACATGCACAAGCTGAGGTGCGGTTCGCACCTCCTCCACATGAAGCTGCTAAAGTTGCTGAAGATTCTGTAAAGGAGTCTGGCCGTTGTGTGATGCACACACCCCAAGCTACAAAATGCACCACCTTCGCACAAAGCTGACTAATGATGCTGAACTCGCTAGTCTAATTGAAGTATGTGTGCGATACGCACATTGCAACGTGCAAACTGCACGTCGCATCGCACACCTCCCAAAAGGGAAAACTTATCCTAATTTTATGTGATGACTTGGGAATATATAAAAGGCCATTTTAGGCTCAATTTGTATATACAATACTTTAGACCTGATTCTTAGAGATAGTTTTTTGCTATGTAAACAATTCTCCACCTCCATTGAGATAGGGTTTTTAATCCAAAGCTCTTGGTTAACAATTTGTGTGCCTAATTTGATCCTAGAACTTGAAGATTTAGCTATAATAGAGGGGATGTTGACTTACCCAGATGGTATCTCCTCTTCTCTCACCATGAGTGGCTAAATTCTCTTGTCTAGGAGTGTATTGATGATGTGTGCTTAGCTAATGGGTGTGGGTGTTGTTAATAAATCTTTATAATTGCCTATTTGACATGGGTCTAGTAATTTCACCAAGTTTTAACAATAAAATTGATGGTTGCAAACATTAGTTTACTTCACTTGACTATGTGATTGCTTGAAAGAGGATTCCATGGTTGTGGATGTGAAATTTCTTGTGGGTACTTGGGAATCCATCTAGATTTGAGGCTAGAAATAGCTCTTATCATAGGAATCTCCCATTTAAGGGTCTATGCTAGAGATAGTGTGACCTCCCCAAGCATATGTTGGTTGATTGTTGATCAAACCAATGGTGTTCTACGCGAAATCATTGGAAATGTGGATGTTGATCGGGGGATAAACATTCCACATCTATAACCAACGCTACTTGTGTCAAATAGCGAAAATAGAAGTGAATTGATGATCACCCTATCCCATAAGCAACTCCCCATCGGATGTGCATCCCTAGTCTTCTAAATCACTTGGTACACCCATCTTTAGTTTTATTACTTTTTGTTGAATTGTGTTAGTAGTGACAATTTTCCGAATTCCCCCCATCCTTTTACTTTTTGTTTAAGCAATTACTCTCAACTTGAAATCAACTCATACAATCTCTAGTTGGCTAAGTCAAGTCCCTTGGGTATGACCTCGACATCCTTTGGGTTTATAAATTTTATTTTGCTGCACGATCACCGTGGCCTCCTAATTGGAGAGTACGATTTGAGCGTTCATCAAAAATGGCGCCATTGCTGGGGACTTGAGTGTTAGCTTTTTTTGATTGTTGTTTTGAAGTCACCTTGAGAGTACTTGTTTCTTTTAATTTTGTTTGTTGTTTGTGTTGCGATTAAGCAAGCTAGCCTATGAACAAAGCCGACGACAATGAGAGCTTTGACGGCTTCATGAAAGCCGACGAGGCTGAGCCTATGATGCAAGGGGGTTTAGGTGCAATCTGCTTACCCCCCACGGTGGAAAATGTTGTTTTTCATGTGACTAGCACCATGCTCCACTTAATCCAAATGAAAGGTCTATTTGGTGGAGCAGCATATGAAGATGCCAACTGGCATATTCAGTATTTTGTGGAGATTCGTCAACCGTTCATCTTCCAATATATCTCCCAAAAGTCCATCTGATTGCGCCTATTCCCTTTTTCCTTGACGGGGGAAGACACGACGTGGTTGGAAGAATTGTCGGATGACTCTGTCACATCTTGGGCCGAGTTGGTTGAGGCATTTACCTCAAGATTCTTTCCTACATCTCGAATGATGAAGCTAAGAGGTGAGATTACCAACTTTAGGCAACTCCCGGATGAGCCTCTTCATGAAGTTTGGCTAAGATTCAAAAAGAAGCTTCTCTTGTGTCCAAATCATGAGTTATCAAACAATGTGCTGCTACAAAGCTTATATCGATCATTGAACTCTATGAACAAATCGGTGGCTGATAATCTTAGAGGTGGTACCAACATGGACTTGGAGTTTCCCATAGCCTCGACTTTGTTAGAGCGAATGAAAAAGACCAATTAATCTTGGCATACAAGAGAAGCAGATGTGTCAACTTCGGGAATGCCCTCAACAATCTTAACAAATGAAATGAGAAAGAAAGATGAGGAGCGAGATGATTTTTTGGCGAAAATGATGACTCAAATCAATTTGATGGCCAAGCATGTAATGGGAGCTGGTGTTGTTAAGAAGGTGAATGCAGTGAGTACACCAGAGACCAAAGTGAATGATGTTGAGCTTATGAGTGAGGTTGATGGTAAGCTATGCTTTATGTCGGTGGGTTCTTTCCCCGAGTATTATTGCCCAAGGGAGGAGAATCAAGGTTGGATTAGAGACAAAGAGAGGGATGGTAATTGGCATGACAGAGACAAGGATGGTGATCACTTCAATCACTGGAGTTCTAATCCTTACATTCCCCCAAAGAAATCTGATTCTCTCTACCAACCGGGCACAAGCAACCCTGGCCAATCCAAGTTAGAGGACATGCTGTCCTTGGTTCTTAAAAAGGTGGACACGACAAATTCGGGAGTAAGTGAGCTAAAGAGTGAGGTTTCAACACTTCACCAAACTGTGAGCTCCCACAGTGCTTTGATCAAGCACCTTGAGGCCCAAGTGACCCACCTCTCAAGACAAATGAACTCGAGGATGAAAAGGACGTTACCTAGAGACACCATCGCCAAACCAAAGAATGATTAAGGATTGAGGTAGCATCATCGTGCCGCGATGTTAAATCAGGCGTTGCTTGGGAGGCAACCAAAGTTTCTTTATTTGTTTTTGGGTATCTTTTATTGTTTTTGATGTTTTGTTGTAGGGAATGCATGGATGAAAAATACTGAACAAGGGAAAGCAATTAAAAAAAGGGTCGTGCGGTGGATTATGTGTACCGTACAAGCAAATGTGTGTGTCGCACAACCTATCGCTTGCCACTACAGTAGACCTGAAGGAAATCTAAAAAATGGGAGGTGATGTTTGGGGGCCATAGGACCGCACGAGCAAAAGTGCGCGTCGCACCACCACCGCACGATGAAACAGATACCTGGGCAAATCCAGGGGTGAAATAGGGGGCGTGTGCGATACGACATGTAGTCCGCACCTTGCCTGGTGCGAATCACATGTCACGATGCACGGAAGGTAAATTTTAATTTTAATTGACCTAACCTGTTGACCGGCCCAACCCCGAGGTGACCCAGCTAATTTTTCTTCTTTTTCTTTTAAAAATGCCTCTTCTCCTATTACCCTCTCAAAATTCCCTCTCAAAATTCTCTCTAAACCCTCAAACTCTCCCAAAATCTTCTTCTCCTATTACCCAATCTTCTCCGCTATGCCTCCACTATCGCCGCCATTATTCTCTGGAAAGGTTTTATGGGTCACCATTGTTGGAGTTTAAAAAGATTCGATTTTCACTCTTCCCTTCATAATATTCACTTGTGGTAAGTTCCCTGACGTTAAATAGTTATTTTTATGATAGTTGGGAACTCATATTGTGAAGCATTCTTAGTAGAATTGCCATGTTGATTTTGGGTGGGATCCAAAAATTTTGGGTCCCCAGTTTTGAGTTGTTGTGATGGTATCTCTTAGTGTCAACTTGGTAGATTGTAAATCTTGAATATGCATATTGATTGGTAGTAATGTTTAGCCTTGAAATCTGTGTTGGGGTGAAGTCTGAGTAATCCACTTGTGACTAGTTCTTGATTTGGCCCGATGATAGATTGGGTGATGTCGTTCTTAAAGGAAAATCATCGTTTGTCATGAGGTTTTTATTGATAGCTGATTATTGATGTTGAATGATGTTGATTGTATGCCCGTGATCCTTGTTGAAAATCTATTTGGGACGTATAATCTTATGAGGGAGGGGAGTGATTGTTGCTATGCTTATTGGTGCCCATTGTTGCAAGAAGGGCTTGATGTTCCCGATGATAGATGGGGTAATTTCCATCTTAAGGGAATTTGTTGAGTCCTTTCTTGCTTGTTTGTTGTGTCAATGAAAATTCGGGAAAGTCTGAGTACCCAAAATTTAAGATCGTAATTCCTTTTCCCCTTTTGTTTAATGTGATTTGGTTGTTGTGTGGTGCAAAGTGCCGAAGCACATCTTGCTCAATGAATCATGTACGTAAATCACAAGCACACAAGGAATTAAAAATTCCATTTGTTCCATTATGTATTTCACATATGATGCATAGATCTTGATGTGCGGGGCGCACAAGGCATCGCACCAAGTTGAAAAAAGGAGCAGGTCACTGATCTGAGGGGCGACGTGTGGTGTGACATGCACTTCTGGTGGTGCGAATCACACCAGCATCACACCTGAGTTAAAAAAATCCCTAAAGGTTCTGTGGGCTTGTGCGATAGCACATGCGACGCGCACTCCTCCTGGTGTATTTCGCATGTGGTCCACACAAGACAACAGTTACCTACTTTGTATTTCTAATCCATTGCATTCCATCATTTGTAGTTGTTAACTTCTTTTTAGGCTGTGTTTTTTTCTCTTGACTCACAATCTCTGGTTGTAGAATATGTCTTCTAACAGGCGACACATAGGGAGCCAACCTAGACAAAGGTCGGCTGCAAAAGAAGTAAGGCTCCATTTTGGAGTAGAGGGCATGAAAGCCTACTACACTTGGGATAAAAACAAAACTTCTAATGTGGAGTAAAGCTTTAATTTGGGGGAAGTTGGAGACGAGCTGCCCAATATGCACCATCAGTTTGTTGTTAGAGAGTGGCACCATTTCAAGACGTGCCCGGAGGATACTCTGAAGAGATAGTCTGGTAATTCTTTGCAGCTTACCAAGCCATACAAAATTCCAAGGTCTATAAAGGTCTCAAGGAAAAATTCCCCAATCTAGATGATGTCACCGTCCGACAAAAGAAAGTGTTTGTCACCCCTGCTGCCATCAATGCTATCTATTAGGGACACCCAATTGATCCTGCACCAGCCCTCATGGCTAGATTAATGGCCGAACCAAAGCCATACCAAGAGACTTCCCCCATCATTGCTCTGGGTACCCCTGTGTGGTCCACCATGGGAGGAGATATCCTGAGAAGGTCCTTGGTATTTGAGGATCGCCTTTGGTATAATCTAGTTCGCAACCATGTTCTTCCCTCTCAGAATGACCAAAAGATAACGCAAGAGGGTGTCATCCTTATTGCGACCATCATGACTGGAGAGCATGTCAACTTTGGGGAAGTAGCAGCAATTGTGATACCGAGGGAATCCCATCGCGGAAATGATTTCTTTCCTATTGCGGTCTTGATCACCAAGTTGTGTGCTAAAGCTGATGTTTCTATTCTTCCTTGTGACAAGTTCACTCATGCCATCGGGGTTATTGATCTTGACAAGAAGATAAACATAGATGCCCCAAGATTCAAGAAGCAAATGACTGAGCAGATGAGTGAGCTTGATAGTGATGAGCTTGGTGCTGGCGTTATCACTTCATCTCCCTCTCGGACCA
Organism: Jaltomata sinuosa; assembly: GCA_003996215.1. Taxonomy (NCBI): domain Eukaryota; kingdom Viridiplantae; phylum Streptophyta; class Magnoliopsida; order Solanales; family Solanaceae; genus Jaltomata; species Jaltomata sinuosa. The sequence continues at coordinate 1,071,111 of QJPP01007469.1, read as the reverse complement.
CTTCTGAAGCACGACTACATGCTACCACACCCTCTATGACCAAGAGTGGACTGCAAGATATGGTGGAAAACACTCATAATCATTAGAAGCAGCTGGCTGACTTAGCCATAAAATTTCCCGGAATGATCAATAGGGCTGTCAAGAATGCAGTAAAAAGGTGGTAGAGAGCTTGAACACATTGTGCAAGCGGGTTGATGTCATGGAGGGGGCAATCTCTAAACTTCAGAATGATGTCAACAAAGCCAAGGGTAAAGGCCCGGTAGTGCATGAAGATGTGATGACATTACCTCCACCTCAATAGATCCCCGGCCCCTTGGATGACTTATTTGCTACCTATGCTGATGAGGAGCTGCCCGGTAGTGAGTATCAAGAGTTGGATGACAACGAGAACCCTGATATTCAGCAGGCCCTTCGTGATTCCACTCTTTCTGCAAACTCCCGATGGGGTGGTGCTGGCCCGAGTGGCAAGAATATTGAAAAAGAGGTTGTTTCTGCTGATTGTGATGATGAGGATCAAGTCCTCCAGGGAGTTCCACCCTTTTTCACATTGCACTATGAGCATTGAGGGAAATGTTTCTTTTATGGGGAGGGGTGGCTTTACATACTTGCTTATGGTGCTCGTTAGTGAGCTTGAGACAATTTATTGCCTTTGTCGGGCCTAGTTGACATTTCTGCTTAGTTTTATTAGGCCCTTGTCGGGCACATTTTGGATGATGAATGTGATGCCTTGTTTTCTTTTCTTTAGATTATGTTTTTGTTTTACTTTGAGCTTAATTGTGCCCTCGTTGGGCTTGAATTTTATTGATTGTGTGCCGGGTTGGTCTTACATGCCCTATTGTTCCACTACCCATGCCTTGCAAACGTGTTAAATGCCTACGCCGAGGCTTGTTCTTGAATGAAATCATGAGCGCAAAATTCAGTTTTCGCCGTGTTAATAGTAGTGTAGAAATAAACTCCGAGGATTTTCTTAATACCACGGTTCTTTCCCAAGGAGTAAAAGTTTGGATTATTTTCTTTTTCTTTTTTTTTGTTTTTGTGTGTCGAACCGGGTTGGTGTTTCCCTATGATAAATTGAGAGGCGACTTTCTTAAGGGAAAATGCCAAGTTTTAATTTAGAATTGAGTCTGTAAGTGCTCGTCTCAAAATGGGCCCACCAAAAAAAATCATGATAATTTATTTTTGAAAATGAAAGGAAGAAGGGAAATGAATTTTTGAGGAAAAGCATTCTCTTGTCATGACTTGCACACTCTCACTTTGGCTTGATTGACTCACGAACGAGTGTGTAATGAACTCGAAATAGCTTGTCAAAAGTCATTTGTCCCAATTGTTGTGGGACTAATGAATGAAGTCTTGTGGCATGATGCTTTGTGTGGTGAGGATATACCTTGATTTTTGTGCATAAGTGTCATCTAGAACTTGCCCCAAATGTGATTCAAGGCAAAATTCTAGGTGTAACCGAGCTTTGAAGATGACCTTAGGCCCTTTTTGATAAGCCACTACACCCAAATGACTTCCCAATGACATCAAATCCTAGTGAACCCCTTTGAGCTTGTGACCGTTCTTTGGTACCTTGTTAACACCTTGACCTTTTTGGAACCTCTATCTTGGCACCCATCCTCCCTAATTACTTGAAAATGGAATGTAGGCTAAAAACCTAAGTTTGGGAGGGGGGAACAAAGACAACATAAGCAAATGCCTAAGTTTGGGGGTGCATATGATTAAATGAGGAGAAGAAAGGAAGTGCACTTCAAGTGCAAGGTAGCACCTTAATTTCAAATTGAAAATTGCTCCAAAATATCAATCCAATGAGCAAATTAAAAAGCAAAAAATTGGTGCTACCAAGTAAAGGTGATATAAGGTGTGAATGATCATGAGTTAAAAAGGAGAAGTCTTGGGTTGTGCGAGGGAGCAATAAGGTGAAGTTGAAATGGAAAAATGTGAGCGGTGTTCGAAATGAGAACAAAAAGCATTAGGGAGGTGTAGTAACTTGAACCAAATGAAATCCTCACCTTAGCCCTGCCAACATCGTAACCCGTAAGTCCTTGGTAATTCTGAGCTTGGCTACCCTACATTAGTGATGATTTACATAAAGGGCAAGCCTATGGTTTGATGCATATGCACTTGAACTTCCTTGAGAGAGTGAGAGTCTTCTTGGTTTTCTTATAATCCCGTGTTTTTAGAATTGAATGATTGTGAATGGGATTCTCTCTTGTGGTGAGTGGCATCATTCACTCAAATTGAAGCATAAAGTCTCTATTTCAATTGAGGGGAATGAATAAGACAAGTTGTATGGCGAATCTCGAGGCAAACCTTGACGGTCCATGCCAATGACTTGAGAAGCTTAAATGTCTTATTTTGAATGGTAAATTCCCTTGATTTTAAATGAGAAATGATGTCACTTTGAAAAAGGTTTAGAAATGACCAATTGCCTTGAGTTTGTGGTGGTCCAAATTGAGATGAGCATAATAGTTGAGTCCTTTGATTGAGTCTTTTGTTTATTTATTTTTCTTAAATTTTTAGTGTATAGTAGTCTTTTGTGCCTTGATTGAGCCTTAGCATAATTCATTCCTTGCCTTGTAAGTATTGCTTGAGGACAAGCAATAGTTCAAGTTTGGGGGTTTGATAAGTCGGTAATCTACCAACTTATTCAGCCTATATCCATGAATTATTGCTATGTTTTGAATAGATTTAGAGGTTCTTATGACCTTTATTGATGTCTATTTAGGTACTTTTGATAGAAGATGAAAACAAGGATATGGACCCAAAAAGATCCAAAAAGGAGCTAAGTGTGAAGAGTTGAAAAGAGCTGAAGAATCTGAACCAAGATGCAGTGGCTGTGCGACACTGTCACTCCCCGAGTAAGGTTACTCCCTAGGCTAACACGGGACTTAGGACCACAAGGATCCCAAGCTAACCCTTGGTCATAGCATTCTCAAGCATAAATAAAGGAAACATAGCGGAAGCATCAAGGATAAAGATAACATAGCATAAGATAGATAGTCAAGTCAAGAGATACGATACCCCCGAAGGGTTACATACGGTCTATGTTTGAAAGACTCTAATCATAATATAAGGAGTTGCTAGGACAAGACCCTAGATAACTCAAAGTATAGAAATGAAAATCCAACAAAGCTAGAAACATAACTAGTCCTCAACCTAAGAGGACTCACCAACAGCTGTCCGAGTATGGCCGGGAAACTCTAGCCATGAATATGAGGAGGTACACCTGAATCTGCATCATCAAAGGATGCACCGCAATATATGCGTCAGTACTATAGGATGTACCGAGTATGTAAGCGATGAATGAACATGATAAATAGTTTAAAACATGTTTAATTTGCTTTTACAATCAAAATCATACTTTAAAGGTAAAACTGGATGCAAATGACTCTATGAAACACCATAAGCCTAAAACATGATCGTAAAAAAAAGTCTGAAATCTGAATAAGAGTCAAGTACATCTTTAAAGCATAAACTATTTCTGTGGGAGGTTCTCTAACCGACATAGATCATGTGAGCTACATGGAATCCGATGTATATTCCCCATCGAGAGGACCCAATATACCTTGTCAGGGTATAAAGGCATGACTGTGACGTGATCACTAAAAAATGATGGCCAACAGAGGGGACTTGCAAACCTATGGGGGCACATAGTTCTGGGACTAAGGGTACTCTCACCCAGTCCAACTCGATGCTAAATACTACTCCCAAAACATATACATATAGCTCATATGATACTGGGGCATATCTGATGCCCAAAATTGTTCATAATTTGTGACATATCTGATGTCAAAACTGTTCATAATTGGTGACATATCTGATGTCAAATATGTTCATAACTATTGACATATCTGATGTCAAGACTATTTATAAAAGGTGACATATCTGATGTCATGCAATTCAAAATAATATATCCAAAGAATGTGCATAGCCATAACTTAAAACATGCTTTTCTTTGTAAATTCATACTTGAAGAATTAGGCATGCAATTTCATAAATACATAAAGGCCATGATATCTAATCATGCCAAGTTTCTCGTGGAAACATGCAATTTCATAGTTTCATGTTAGAAATCAATTCTCATACTTGGGCTTTTAAAACCAATGAAAGAATCATGAACAAATCATGTAAAATCAATAAGAAACCATGAAATTAAACATAGAAACTAATTTCATAAACTTTCCCCAAATTTAGATCAAAACTCTAATTTCATAAGTTCATAATTCAACATAAGAATTGGGGATTTTGGGCACAAGGGTGAGAGGAACCCATTGTTGAAGACCCACAAATCTTAGAAGAAGATAACCCACTTCAATGGAAAAGACTTAGGAGGCTTGACTTGGAGCTTGGAGACTTGAAGCTTGAGAAAGAAATTTTTTTCTTTTGGGAGGTGAATGAATGATTTAGGAGGAACTTAGGGTAATAAGGGTGAAAACCCTACTTGAAATAGCCAAAATAACCTCACTTAGGAGTTAAAAGGGTGAGTAATGACTAAAATACCCCTGGGAAATAATTTAGAAAAGTTGTTAAAGAGTTGACTTCCAGTGACCACGGGTGAATTTCATGGACCGAAGACCAAACCATGGTTCGTGGTTTCCATTTGTGGTTTCTGGCCAAACCAACAGGCCGCCGAAGCATTTCAATGCGTAAACAGGATAGACCTGTAGAACAAACGATGGGTCATCGTCTTGAGTCATCATTGCTGTGGACTTAGTTGATCCCTGAATCGAACCATGAGTCAAAATGACGGTCCGTCATTCAAACGACGAGCCATAGAAGTGAGTCGTGGAACCGGAGGGACTTGCCACACCTCTGATCTGTGTTCCACGAGTGGACAGGACGGAGTCGTGGTTTGAACCATGGTCCGTAGAACCCACTCGTGCTTCTAGACCAGAGGCTGAACCAAATAGGCAGGAATCACGGTTCCATTCCATGACCCGTGGTTCGAACCACGGTCCGTGGTTTGGACCCGTCATTCCTGAAACATGGAATTTTTCTGAGATTTCAACTTTGATAGCTGGTTTTATTTCTCCTTGGGATCATTCGTCCTCGAATGAAGGCTAAACAAGGGAAAACTGAAGAGAAAATAGCCCAACTAGCAACAGAACATGGAAATCAAAGAGTAAACATAAAACCTGAACTTTTCAACTTGAAAACATGATGAACTAGCTGCATAAAATATGGATGCATACTAGAATCATGAGAGGAACTGTTGGAATAGAATCGGAGGGACATACTAAGGAGGAAACTAGTACCTCAAGCTGGAACTGATTCGGAAGGAAAGAGATGAGGATATTTTTCCTTCATGGCCTCCTCCGCTTCCCAAGTAGCACCTTCTACAAGATGATTCCTCCAAAGGACTTTCACCGAAGCGACTTCGTTGTTTCTTAACCTCCGAACCAGACAATCAAGTATCTCCACAGGAACCTCTTCATAAGTGAGACTATCCTTCACACCCTCATATTCTAAAGGAACAATCAAGGTTGGATCACCAACACACTTATTCAATAAGGAAACATGGAAAACTGGATGAACCACTTCCAACTCTGTTGGCAACTCCAACTCATAATCAACGCTACTAACTCTCCTCAAAACCATATAAGGACCTACAAAATGGGGACTGAGCTTTCCTTTCTTGCCAAAACTCATCATACCCTTCATGGGTGACACCTAAAGGAAAACTCAATCATCAACCTCAAATTCCAACTCATTTCTCCTCACAGCCGCATAAGATTTTTGTCGACTCTAAGCGGTCTTCAACCTTTCCCGATTAAGCTAAACTTTTGCCATAGTCTCATGAACCGAATCCGGGCCAATCAAGGCTGCCTCACCAACCTCGAACTAACCAATAGTAGATCTACACCTTTGGCCATAAACTGCCTCATATAGAGCCATCTGGATGCTAGAGTGGAAGCTGTTGTTGTAGGAAAACTCGATAAGAGGTAAGTGATTATCCCAATTACTTTTGAAATCAATCACACAAGCTCTCAACATATCTTCCAAAGTCTAAATAGTACGCTCAGCCTAGCCATCCATCTGAGGGTGTAAAGTTGTGCTAAGCTTCACCTTAATACCAAGACCTTTCTGAAATGACTTCCAAAACTGAGATGTAAACTTAGGACCTCAGAAATGATAGACAAGGGAACACCATGCAATTGGACTATTTCCCAAATGTAGAGTCTAGCATAATCATCCTCTGTATCCGTAGTTTTAGTAGCCAAGAAATGGGATGACTTAGTCATCCGGTCAATGATCACCCAAATGGTATCATGTTGCCTTCGAGTACGAGGCAACCCAGTAATGAAGTCCATATTGATTGCTTCCCATTTTCAAGTGGGAAGGTCAATATAATAAAGCATACCACCTGGCCTTTGATATTCCACCTTTACCTGTTGACAGTTGTGACACTTAGCCACAAACCCAGCTATGTCCTTCTTTATACCATTCCACCAAAAGACTTCCCATAGATCACGTTACATCTTAGTGGCACCCAGATGAATGGAATATCTAGAACTGTGGGCCTCAGACACAATCTGCTATCTCAACCCATCAACATCTGGCACACATAAGCGACCCTGATAATGAAGACCATCTCCCCCTTGGGAGAAAACCTCAACCCTTTGCAGATGAACTGCACCCTTAAGCTGAAGTAGAACTGGATCATTGTCTTGCTTTGCCTTCACCTCAGCGATTAAGGAAGATTCGAAACCATTTTGCACAATCACACCACCTTCGGTCGAGTCCATAAGGCAAACTCCCAACCGAGAAAGCCTATGAACCTCTTTAACCAATTACTTCTTTCCCTCTTCAATAGAAGCTACACTTCCCATGGAAAATCTAATCAAAGCATCCACCACAACATTGGCCTTACCCTGATGGTAAAGTACACTTATATCATAATCCTTAAAAATCTCAAGCCATCTCCTTTGTCGCAAGTATAATTCCTTTTGAGTGAACATATACTGAAGACCCTTATGATCGGTGAATACATCCACATGCACACCATACAAGTAATGTCTCCAAATCTTCAATGAAAAGACCACGGCTGCCAACTCAAGGTCATGAGTAGGATAGTTCTTCTTATGAGTCTTAAGTTGTCTCAAAGCATAAGCAATCACCTTACCACGCTGCATCAGAACACAACCCAAACCAATCGTAGAAGCATCACAATACACTAAAAAATCATCTAAGCCCTCGGGTAAAGCTAACACTGGAGTGGTGGTCAATCTAGTCTTCAGTTCCTGAAAGTTCTTCTCACACAAGTTGGACCACTTAAACTTTACCTTCTTCTGAGTCAATCGGGTCAAAGGGGTAGCAATAGAAGAAAAGCCTTCCACAAACCTCCTGTAGTAACCAACCAAACCCAAAAAGCTCCTAATATCAGACGGAGAAGTAGGTCTAGGCCAGTTCTTTATTGCCTCTATCTTTTGAGAATCAACTCGAATACCATCTTTAGTCACAATATGACCTAGAAAAGCAATAGACTGCATTCAAAACTCACACTTTCTAAACTTAGCAAACAACTGTCTATCCTTAAGAGCTTGCAACACAACCCTCAAGTGATCCCCATGCTCCTCCTCATGCCGAGAGAAGATTAGTATATCATCAATGAAAATAATCACAAACATATCCAAATACTGTTTGAATACACGGTTCATCAAATCCATAAAAGATGCAGGAGCATTCACTAGACCAAAACACATCACAATAAATTCATAATGACCATAACGAGTTTTGAAGGCTGTCTTTGGAATATCACACTCTCTAACACAAAGCTGATGATAACTGGATCTAAGGTCGATCTTGGAGAAGAAACCAGCACCCTGAAGCTGATTGAATAAGTCATCAATCCTAGGAATGGGATACTTATTCTTGATTGTGACCTTGTTCAACTGATGATAATCGATACACATTCTAAGCGAACCATCCTTCTTCCGAACAAATAAAACTGGGGCACCCCAAGGAAAAATGCTAGGCCTGATGAAACCTTTATCAAGAAGATCCTTCAACTGGCATTGCAACTCCTTAAGTTCCACAGGATCCATTCTATAGGGAGGAATAGAGATAGGATTCGTATCCAAAAGAAGATCTATCCCAAAGTCTATCTCCCGCTTGGGAGGGACTTCGGGCAAATTTTTGGGAAACACTTCTGGAAACTCATTCACAATAGGAACAGACTGAAGGGATAAGGTTTCATACTCTGTGTCCATAACCCACACTATGTGATAAACATACCCCTTTGAAATCATCTTCCTAGCCTTAAGATAAGATATGAAATGACCTTTCAAGGAAGGGGGACTACCTTTCCATTTTACAACGGGTTCATTAGGAAACTTGAAACTGACAACCCAAGTACGACAATCAACAGAAGCATAACATGCATAAAACCAATCCATACCAAGAATGATATCAAAATCAGTCATCTCCAACTTTACTAGATCCGCTGAAGTGACTCTATAAAGGACTGAGATAGGGCAATTTCAATAGATTGTTTTGGCTAAGACTGACTAACCAATAGGAGTAGAAACACATAAGGGTTCTAAAAGAAATTCAGGACATACTTCAAATTTGTATGCTATATAAGGGGTCACAAAAGATAAGGAAGCACCGAGATCCAACAAGGCATACACATCAAGAGAGAAGACTTTCAACATACCAGTAACCACAGTTGTCTGAGTGTGGCCAGGAAACTCTAGCCACGAATCTGAGGAGTTACACCTAAATCTACATCATCAAAGGATGCAGCACAAGATATGCGTTAGTAATATAGGATGTACCGAGTATGTAAGTGATGCACGAACATGATAAACAGTTTAAAATATGTTGAGTATTCTTTTACAATCGAAATCATACTTTAAAGGTAAAACTGGATGCAAATGACTCTATAAAACACCATAAGCTAAAAACATGATCGTAAACAAAAGTCTGAAATCTGAATAAGAGTCAAGTACATCTTTAAAGCATAAACTATTTATGTGGGAGGTTCTCTAACTGACATAGACCATGTGAGCTACATGGAATCTGATGTATATGCCCCATCGAGAGGACCCAATATACCTTGTCAGGATATAAAGGCATGACTGTGGCGTGATCACTAAAAAAACTGATGTCCAATAGAGGGGACTTTCCAACCTATGGGGCACGTAGTTCTGGGACTAAGGGTACTCTAACCCAGTCCAACTCGGTGCTAAATACTACTCTCAAAACATATATGTATAGCTCATATGATACTGGGGCATATCTGATGCCCCAAAACTGTTCATAACTAGTGACATATCTGATGTCATAACTGTTCATAACTGGTGACATATCATATGTCAAATCTATTCATAACTGGTGACATATCTGATGTCAAGACTGTTTATAAAAGGTGACATATTTGATGTCATGCAATTCAAAATCATCCATCCAAAGAATGTGCATAGCCTTAACTTAAAACATGCTTTTCTTTCTAAATTCTTACTTGAAGAATTAGGCATTCAATTTCATAAATACATAAAGGTCATGATATCTAATCATGCCAAGTTTCTCTTGAAAACATGCAATTTCATAGGTTCATGCTAGAAATCAATTCTCATACTTGGGATTTTAAAACCAATGAAGGAATTATGAACAAATCATGTAAAATAAATAAGAAACCATGAAATTAAACATAGAAACTGATTTCATAAACTTTCCCTAAATTTAGATCAAAACCCTAATTTCATAAGTTCATAATTCAACATAAGAATTTGAGATTTTGGACACAAGGGTGAGAGGAACCCATTGTTGAAGACCCACATACCTTAGAAGAAGATAACCCACCTCAATGGAAAAGACTTGGGAGGCTTGACTTGGAACTTGGAGACTTGAAGCTTGAGGAAGAACTTTTCTTCTTTTGGGAGGTGAATGAATGATTTAGGAGGAACTAATGGTAATAAGGGTGAAAACTCTACTTGAAATAGCCAAAATGACCTCACTTAAGAGTTAAAAGGGTGGATAATGACTAAAATACCACTAGGAAATAATTTAGAAAAGCTGTTAAAAAGTTGACTTCCAGTGACCACGGGTGGATTTCATAGACGGTTGACCAAACCACGATTCGTGGTTTCCATCCGTGGTTTCTGGCCAATCCAATAGGTTGCATAAGCATTTCTATGGGTCAACATGATAGACCCGTAGAACAAACGATGGGTTATCATCTTGAGTCGTCATTGGTGGGGACTTAGCTGATCCCTGAATCGAACCATGAGTCAAAACGACAGGCTGTAAAAGTGAGTCGTGGAACCTGAGGGACTTGCCACTCCTCTGATTTATGTTCCACGAGTGGACAAGACGTACCCATGGTTTAAACCATGGTCCGTAGAACCCACTCGTGGTTCCAGACCAGAGGCTGAACCAAACAGGCAGGAATCACGGTTCCATTCCACCACCCATGGTTTGAACCACGGTCCGTGATGCACACATTGTAATATGTGTGTGATGCGCACATTGTAATATGTGAACCACTGGTCTAATTGAAGTAGGTGTGTGATGCGCACATTATAATATGTGAACCACACGTCGCATCACACACCTCCTGAAAGGGCAAACTTGTCCTAATTTTATGCGATGACCTGGGAACATATAAAAGGCCATTTTAGGCTCAATTTTTATATACAATACTTTAGACCTGATTCTTAGAGATGGTTTTTTGCTTTATAAACAATTTTCCACCTCCATTGAGTGAGGGTTTTGAATCCAAAGCTCTTGGTTAACAATTTGTGTGCCTAATTTGATCCTAGAACTTGAAGATTTACCTATAATGGAGGGGATGTTGACTTACCCAGATGGTATCTCCTCTTCTCTCACCATGAGTGGCTAAATTCTCTTGTCTAGGGGTATATTGATGAAGGGTGCTTAGCTAATGGGTGTGGGTGTTGTTAATTCATCTTTATAATTGCTTATTTGACATGGGTCTAGTAATTTCACAAAGTTTTAACAATAAAATTTATGGTTACAAATATTAGTTTACTTTACTTGACTATGTGATTTCTTGAAAGAAGATTCTATGATTGTTGCTATGCTTATTGGTGCCCATTGTTGCAAGAAGGGCTTTATGTTCCCGATGATAGATGGGGTAATGTCCATCATAAGGGAATTCATTGAGTCCTTTCTTGCTTGTTTGTTGTGTCAATAAAAATTTGGGGAAGTCTGAGTACCCAGAAGTTAAGATCGTAATTCCTTTTCCCCTTTTGTTTAATGTGATTTGGTTGTTGTGTGGTGCAAAGTGTCGAAGCACATCTTGCTCTATGAATCGTGTACGTAACTCACAAGAACACAAGGAATTAAAAATTCCATTTGTTCCATTATGCATTTCACATATGATGCATAGATCTTGATGTGCGGGGCGCACAAGGCATCGCACCAAGTTGAAAAAAGGAGCAGGTCACTGATCTGAGGGGCGACGTGTGGTGTGACATGCACTTCTGGTGGTGCGAATTACACCAGCATCACACCTGAGTTTAAAAAATCCCTGAAGGTTTTGTGGGCTTGTGCGATAGCACATGCGACGCACACTCCTCCTGGTGTATTTCGCATGTGGCCCACACAAGACAACAGTTACCTACTTTGTATTTCTAATCCATTGCATTCCATCATTTGTAGTTGTTAACTTCTTTTTAGGCTATGTTTTTGTCTCTTGGCTCACAATCTCTGGTTTTAGAATATGTCTTCTAATAGGCGACACATAGGGAGCCAACCTAGACAAAGGTCGGCTACAAAAGAAGTAAGGCTCCATTTTGGAGTAGAGAGCATGAAAGCCTACTACACTTGGGATAAAAACAAAACTTCTAATGTGGAGAAAAGCTTTAATTTGGGGGAAGTTGGAGATGAGCTGCCCAATATGCACCATCATTTTGTTGTTAGAGAGTGGCAGCCATTTCAAGACGTGCCCGAAGGATACTCTAATGATTTAGTCTGGTAATTCTTTGCAGCTACCAAGCCATACAAAATTCCAAGGTCTATAAAGGTCCCAAGGACAAGTTCCCCAATCTAGATGATGTCACCGTCCAAGAAAAGAAAGTGTTTGTCACCCCTGCTGCCATCAATGCTATATATTAGGGACACCCAATTGATCCTGCACCAGCCCTCATGGCTAGATTGATGGCCAAACCAAAGCCATACCAAGAGACTGCCCTCATCATTGCTCTGGGTACCCCTATGTGGTCCACCATGGGAGGAGATATCTTGAGGAGGTCCTTGGTCTTTGAGGATCGCCTTTGGTATAATCTAGTTTGCAACCATCTTCTTCCCTCTCAGAATGACCAAAAGATAACGCAATAGGGTGTCATCCTTATTGCGACCATCATGACGGGAGAGCATATTAACTTTGGGGAAGTAGCAGCAATTGTGATACCGAGGGAAGCCCATCGCGGAAATGATTCCTTTCCTATTGCGGTCTTGATCACCAAGTTGTGTGCTAAAGCTGATCTTCCTATTCTTCCTTGTGACAAGTTCACTCATGCCATCGGGGTTATTGATCTTGACAAGAAGACAGACAGAGATGCCCCAAGATTCAAGAAGCAAAGGACTGAGCAGATGAGTGAGCTTGACAGTGATGAGCTTGGTGCTGGCGTTAGCACTTCATCTCCCTCTCGGACCACTTCCAAAGCATGACCACATGCTACCACACCCTCTATGACCAAGAGTGGGCTGCAAGATATGGTGGAAAAGACTCATAATCATTAGATGCAGCTGGCTGACTTAGCCATAAAATTTCCCGGAATGATTAATAGGGCAGTCAAGAATGCAGTAAAGAAGGTGGTAGATAGCTTGAACACATTGTGCAAGCGGGTTGATGTCATGGAGGGGGAAATCTCTAAACTTCAAAAAGATGTCGAGAAAGCCAAGGGTAAAGTCCCGGTAGTGCATGAAGATGTGATGACATTACCTCCACCTCAGAATATCCCCGGCCCCTTGAATGACTTATTTGCTGCCTATGCTAATGAGGAGCTGCCCGGTAGTGAGTATCAAGAGTTGGATGACAACGAGAACCCTGATTTTCAGCAGGCTCTTCGTGATTCCACTCTTTCTGCAAACTCCCGATGGGGTGGTGTTGGCCCGAGTGGCAAGAATATTGAAAAAGAGGTTGTTTCTGCTGATTGTGATGATGAGGATCAAGTCCTCCAGGGAGTTCCACCCTTTTTCCCATTGCACTATGAGCATTGAGGGAAATGTTTCTTTTATGGGGAGGGGTGGCATTACTTACTTTCTTATGGTGCTCGTTAGTGAGCTTGAGACAATTTATTGCCTTTGTCGGGCCTAGTTGACATTTCTGCTTAGTTTTATTAGGCCCTTGTCGGCACATTTTGGATGATGATTGTGGTGCCTTGTTTTCTTTTCTTTAGATTATATTTTTGTTTTACTTTGAGCTTAATTGTGCCCTCGTTGGGCTTGAATTTTATTGATTCTGTTCCGGGTTGGTCTTACATGCCCTATTGTTCCACTACCCATGCCTTGCAAATGTGTTAAATACCTACGCCGAGGCTTGTTCTTGAATGAAATCATGAGCGCAAAATTCAGTTGTCGTTGTGTTAATAGTAGTGTAGAAATAAACTCCGAGGGTTTTCTTAATACCACGGTTCTTTCCCAAGGAGCAAAAGTTTTGATTATTTTCTTTTTCTTTTTTTTGTTCTTGTGTGTCGAACTGGGTTGGTGTTTCCCTATGATAGATTGAGAGGCGACTTTCTTAAGGGAAAATGCCAAGTTTTAATTTAGAATTGAGTCTGTAAGTGCTCGTCTCAAAATGGGCCCACACAAAAAAAATCATGGTAATTTATTTTTGAAAATGAAAGGAAGAAGGGAAATGAATTTTTGAGGAAAAGCATTCTCTTGTCATGACTTGCACACTCTCACTTTGGCTTGATTGACTCACAAACGAGTGTGTGATGAACTTGGAATAGCTTGTCAAAAGTCATTTGCCCCAATTATTGTGGTACTAATGAATGAAGTCTTGCAGCATGATGCTTTGTAGATGTACCTTGATTTTTGTGGATAAGTGTCATCTTGAACTTGCCCCAAATGTGATTCAAGGCAAAATTCTAGGTGTAACCGAGCTTGAAAGATGACCTTAGGCCCTTTTTGATAAGCCACTTCACCCAAATGACTTCCCAATGACATCAAATCCTAGTGAACCCCTTTGAGCTTGTGACCGTTCTTTGGTACCTTGTCAACACCTTGACCTTTTTGGAACCTCTATCTTGGCACCCATCCTCCCTAATTACTTGAAAATGAAATGTAGGCTAAAAACCTAAGATTGGGAGAGGGGAACAAAAACAACATAGGCAAATGCCTAAGTTTGGGGGTGCATATGATTAAATGAGGAGAAGAAAGGAAGTGCACTTCAATTGCAAGGTAGCACCTTAATTTTTCAAATTGAAAATTGCTCCAAAATAACAATCCAATGAGCAAATTAAAAAGGAAAAAATTGGTGCTACCAATTAAAGGTGATATAAGGTGTGAATGATCATGAGTTAAAAAGGAGAAGTCTTGGGTTGTGCGAGGGAGGAATAAGGTGAAGTTGAAATGGAAAAATGTGAGCGGTGTTCGAAATGAGAACAAAGAGCATTAGGGAGGTGTAGTAACTTAAACCAAATGATATCCTCACCTTAGCCCTAGCCAACATCGTAACCCGCAAGTCCTTGGTAATTCTAAGCTTGGCTACCCTACATTAGTGGCGATTTACATGAAGGGCAAGCCTATGGTTCGATGCATATGCACTTGAACTTCCTTGAGAGAGTGAGAGTCTTCTTGGTTCTCTTATAATCCCGTGTTTTGACAATTGAATGATTGTGAATGGGATTTTCTCTTGTGGTGAGTGGCATCATGCACTCGAATTGAAGCATAAAGTCTCTATTTCAATTGAGGGGAATGAATAAGACAAGTTGTATGGCGAATCTCGAGGTAAACCTTGACGGTCCATGCCAATGACTTGAGAAGCTTAAAGTCTTATTTTGAATGGTAATTCCCTTGATTTTAAATGAGAAATGATGTCCCTTTGAAAAAGGTTTTGAAATGACCAATTGCCTTGAATTTGTGGTGGTCCAAATTGAGATGAGCATAGTAGTTGAGTCCTTTGATTGAGTCTTTTGTTTATTTATTTTTCTTAAATTTTTGATGTATAGTAGTCTTTTATGCCTTGATTGAGCCTTAGCATAATTCATTCCTTGCCTTGTAAGTATCTTGCTTGAGGACAAGCAATAGTTCAAGTTTGGGGGTTTGATAAGTCAGTAATCTACCAATTTATTGATTCTATATCCAAGAATTATTGCTATGTTTTGAATCGATTTAGAGGTTCTTATGACCTTTATTGATGTCTATGCAGGTACTTTTGATAAAAGATGAAAACAAGGATATGGACCCAAAAAGAGCCAAAAAGGAGCTAAGTATGAAGAGTTGAGAAGAGCTGAAAAATCTGAACCAAGATGCAGTGGCTGTGCGACACTGTCACTCCCCGAGTAAGGTTACTCCCTAGGCATAACACGGGACTTAGAACCACAAGGATCCCAAGCTAACCCTTGGTCATAGCATTCTCAAGCATACATAAAGGAAACATAGCGGAAGCATCAAGGATAAAGATAACATAGCATAAGATAGATAGTCTAGTCAAGAGATACACACCCCCGAAGGGTTACATACGGTCTATGTTTGAAAGCCTCTAATCATAATATAAGGAGTTGCTAGGACAAGACCCTAGATAACTCGAAGAATAGAAATGAAAATCCAACAAAGATAGAAACATAACTAGTCCTAAACCTAAGAGGACTCACCAACAGTTGTCCGAGTATGGCCGGGAAACTCTAGCCATGAATCTGAGGAGGTACACCTGAATCTGCATCATCAAAGAATGCACGGGAAGATATGCGTTAGTACTATAGGATGTACCAAGTATGTAAGCGATGCATGAACATGATAGATAGTTTAAAACATGTTGAGTTTGCTTTTACAATTGAAATCATACTTTAAAGGTAAAACTGGATGTAAATGACTCTATGAAACACCATAAGCTGAAAACATGATCGTAAACAAAAGTCTGAAATATTAATAAGAGTCAAGTACATCTTTAAAGCATAAACTATTTCTGTGGAAGGTTCTCTAACTCACATAGACCATGTGAGCTACATGGAATCCGATGTATACGCCCCATCGAGAGGACCCAATATACCTTGCTAGGATATAAAGGCATGAATGTGGCGTGATCACTAAAAAAACTGATGTCCAACAGAGGGGACTTTCAAACCTATGGGGCACGTAGTTCTGGGACTAAGGGTACTCTCACCCAGTCCAACTCGATGGTAAATACTACTCCCAAAACATATACATATAGCTCATATGATACTGGGGCATATCTGATGCCCAAAATTGTTCATAACTAGTGACATATCTGATGTCAAAACTGTTCATAATTGGTGACATATCTGATGTCAAATCTGTTCATAACTGGTGACATATCTGATGTCAAGACTGTTTATAAAAGGTGACATATCTGATGTCATGCAATTCAAAATCATATATCCAAAGAATGTGCACAGCCATAACTTAAAACATGCTTTTCTTTCTAAATTCATACTTGAAGAATTAGGCATGCAATTTCATAAATACATAAAGGCCATGATATCTAATCATGCCAAGTTTCTCTTGGAAACATGCAATTTCATAGTTTCATGCTAGAAATCAATTCTCATACTTGGGCTTTCAAAACCAATTAAAGAATCATGAACAAATCATGTAAAATCAATAAGAAACCATGAAATTAAACATAGAAACTAATTTCATAAACTTTCCCCAAATTTAGATCAAAACTCTAATTTCATAAGTTCATAATTCAACATAAGAATTGGGGATTTAGGGCACAAGGGTGTGAGGAACCCATTGTTGAAGACCCACATACCTTAGAAGAAGATAACCCACTTCAATGGAAAAGACTTAGGAGGCTTGACTTAGAGCTTGGAGACTTGGAGACTTGAAGATTGAGGAAGAAATTTTTTTCTTTTGGGAGGTGAATGAATGATTTAGGAGGAACTTAGGGTAATAAGGGTGAAAACCCTACTTGAAATAGCCAAAATTAACTCACTTAGGAGTTAAAAGGGTGAGCAATGACTAAAATACCCCTTGGAAATAATTTAGAAAAGTTGTTAAAGATTTGACTTCCACTGACCACGGGTGGATTTCACGAACCGAAGACCAAACCATGGTTCGTGGTTTCCATCCATGGTTTCTGGACAAACCAACAGGCCGCATAAGCATTTTTACCCGTCAACAGGATAGACCCGTAGAACAAACGATGGGTCATCGTCTTGAGTCATCGTTGCTGGGGACTTAGTTCATCCCTGAATCGAACCACGAGTCAAAATGATGGTCCGTTATTCAAACGACGAGCCATAGAAGTGAGTCGTGGAACCTGAGGGACTTGCCACACCTCTGATCTGTGTTCCACGAGTGGACTAGATAGAGCCGTGGTTTGAACCATGGTCCGTAGAACCCACTCGTGCTTCTAGACCAGAAGCTGAATCAAACAGGCAGAAATCACGGTTCCATTCCATGACCCGTGGTTCGAACCACGGTCCGTGGTTTGGACCCGTCATTCCTGAAACATGGAATTTTTCTGAGATTTGAACTTAGATAGCTGGTTTTATTTCTGGGGTTTTACAATATCCCCCCCTTGGGATCATTCGTCCTCGAATGAAGGATAAACAAGGGAAAACTTAAGAGAAAATAGCCCAACTAGCAACAGAACATGGAAATCAAAGAGTAAACATAAAACCTGAACTTTTCAACTTGAAAACATGATGAACTAACTTCATAAAATATGGATGCATGCTAGAATCATGAGAGGAATTGTTGGAATAGAATCGGAGGGACATACTAAGGAGGAAACTAGTACCTCAAGCTGGAACTGAGTCGAAAGGAAAGAGATGAGGATATTTTGTCTTTATGGCGTCCTCCTCTTCCCAAGTAGCACCTTCTACAAGCTGATTCCTCCAAAGGACTTTCTCCGAAGTGACTTCTTTGTTTCTCAACCTCTGAACCTGACAATCAAGTATCTATACAGGAATCTCCTCATAAGCGAGACTATCCTTCACACCCTCATATTCTAAAGGAACAATCAAGGTTGGATCACCAACACACTTCTTCAATAAGCAAACATGGAAAACTGGATGAACCATTTCCAACTCTGTTGGCAACTCCAACTCATAATCAACGGTACTAACTCTCCTCAAAACCATATAAGGACCTACAAAATGGGGACTGAGCTTTCCTTTCTTGCCAAATCTCATCATACCCTTCATGGGTGACACCTTAAGGAAAACCCAATCATCAACCTCAAATACCAACTCCCTTCTCCTCACATCCGCATAAGATTTTTGTCGACTCTGAGCGGTCTTCAACCTTTCCCGATTAAGCTAAACTTTTGCCATAGTCTCATGAACCGAATTTGGGCCAATCAAGGCTACCTCACCAACCTCGAACTAACCAATAGGAGATCTACACCTTTGGCCATAAAGTGCCTCATATAGAGCCATCTGGATGCTAGAGTGGAAGTTGTTGTTGTAGGAAAACTCGATAAGAGGTAAGTGATCATCCCAATTACTTTTGAAATCAATCACACAAGCTCTCACCATATCTTCCAAAGTCTAAATAGTATGCTCAGCCTGGCCATCCGTCTGAGGGTGCAAAGCTGTGCTAAGCTTCACCTTAATACCAAGACCTTTCTGTAATGACTTCCAAAACTGGGATATAAACTGAGGACCTCTATCAAAAATGATAGACAAGGGAACACCATACAATCGGACTATTTCCCAAATGTAGAGTCTAGCATAATCATTTGTTGTATCCGTAGTCTTAATAGCCAAGAAATGGGATGACTTAGTCATCCGATCAACGATCACCCAAATGGAATCATGTTGCCTTTGAGTACGAGGCAACCCAGTAATGAAGTCCATATTGATTGCTTCCCATTTTCAAGTGGGAAGGTCAATATCTTAAATCATACCACCTGGCCTTTGATGTTCCACCTTTACCTATTGACAGTTGGGACACTTAGCCACAAACCCAGCTATGTCCTTCTTCATACCATTCCACCAAAAGACTTCCCATAGATCATGCTACATCTTAGTGGCACCCAGATGAATGGAATATCTAGAACTGTGGGCCTCAGACACAATCTGCTATCTCAAGCCATCAACATCTGGCATACATAAGCGACCCTGATAACGAAGACCATCTCCCCCTTGGGAGAAAACCTCAACCCTTTGTAGATGAACTGCACCCTTAAGCTGAAGTAGAACTGGATCATTGTCTTGCTTTGCCTTCACCTCAACCACTAAGGAAGATTTGGAACCATTTTGCACAATCACACCACCTTCGGTCGGGTTCATAAGGCGAACTCCCAACCGAGCAAGCCTATGAACTTCTTTAACCAATTACTTCTTTCCCTCTTCAACAGAAGATACACTTCCCATGGACAATCTACTCAAAGCATCCTTCACAACATTGGCCTTACCCTGATGGTAGAGCACACTTATATCATAATCCTTAAGAAGCTCAAGCCATCTTCTTTGTCGCAAGTTTAATTCCTTTTGAGTGAACATATACTGAAGACTCTTATGATCGGTGAATACATCCATATGCACACCATACAAGTAATGTCTCCAAATCTTCAAAGCAAAGACCACGGCAGCTAACTCAAGGTCATGAGTTGGATAGTTCTTCTCATGAGTCTTAAGTTGTCTCAAAGCATAAAAAATCACCTTACCACGCTGCATCAGAACACAACCCAAACCAATCCTAGAAGCATCACAATACACTACAAAATCATCTAATCCCTCGGGTAAAGCTAACACTGGAGCGGTGGTCAATCTAGTCTTCAGTTCCTAAAAGTTCTCACACAAGTTAGACCACTTAAACTTTACCTTCTTCTGAGTCAATCGGGTCAAAGGGGTAGCAATAGAAGAAAAGCCTTCCACAAACCTCCTGTAGTAACCAACCAAACCTAAAAAACTCCTAATATCAGATGGAGAAGTAGGTCTAGGCCATTTCTTTACTGCCTCTATCTTTTGAGAATCAACTCGAATACCATCTTTAGTCACAATATGACCCAGAAAATCAATAGACTGCATTCAAAACTCACACTTGCTAAACTTAGCAAACAACTGTCTATCCTTAAGAGTTTGGAACACAACCCTCAAGTGATCCGCATGCTCCTCCTCACGCCGAGAGTAGATTAGTATATCATCAATGAAAACAATCACAAACATATCCAAATACTATTTGAATACACGGTTCATCAAATCCATAAAAGATGCAAGAGCATTCACTAGACCAAAACACATCACAATAAATTCATAATGACCATAACAAGTTTTGAAGGTTGTCTTTGGAATATCACACTCTCTAAAACAAAGTTGATGATAACTGGATCTAAGGTCGATCTTGGAGAAGAAACCAGCACCCTGAAGCTGATCGAATAAGTCATCAATCCTAGGAATGGGATACTTATTCTTTATTGTGACCTTGTTCAACTGACGATAATCGATACACAGTCTAAGCGAACCATCCTTCTTCCGAAAAAATAAAACTGGGGTACCCCAAGGAGAAATGCTAGGCCTGATGAAACCTTTATCAAGAAGAACCTTCAACTGGTCTTTCAACTCCTTAAGTTCCACAGGAGCTATTCTATAGGGAGGAATAGAGATAGGATTCGTATCCAAAAGAAGATCTATCCCAAAGTCTATCTCCCGCTTGGGAGGGACTACGGGCAAATCTTTGGGAAACACTTCTGGAAACTCATTCACAATAGGAACAGACTGAAGGGATAAGGTTTCAGACTCCGTGTCCATAACCCACACTATGTGATAAACATACCCCTTTGAAATTATCTTCCTACCCTTAAGATAAGATATGAAATGACCTTTCGAGGAAGGGGGACTACCTTGCCATTCTATAACGGGTTCATTAGAAAACTTGAAACTGACAACCCAAGTACGACAATCAACAGAAGCATAACATGCATACAACCAATCCATACCAAGAATGACATCAAAATCAGTCATCTCAAACTTTACTAGATCCGCTGAAGTGACTCTATAAAGGACTGAGATAGGGCAATTTCAATAGATTGTTTTGGCTAAGACTGACTAACCAATAGGAGTAGAAACACAAAAGGGTTCTAAAAGCAATTCAGGACATACTTTAAATTTGCATGCTATATAAGGGGTCACAAAAGATAAGAAAGCACCGAGATCCAACAAGGCATACACATCAAGAGAGAAGACTTTCAACATACCAGTAACCACATCTGGGGAACTCTGCTGATCCTGACCGGAGGACATAGCATAAAGACAGTTTTGGCGCTGACCACCAGAACTAGAAGTTGCACCTTGCGGGGTTGGTCTACCTCCTGAAGCTGCTGGGGTAGGCTGAGTCCTACCTTACTGTCCCTTCCTAGCTGAAGGGAAATCTCTGATACGATACCCAGTCTGACCACACCCATACTAACCCTCTCTACCATCTAGGTAGGAAGACCCCTTAGCACAAGCTGGGTAGGAATACCTCTTAGCAATACTACCTTAAACTGGGAATAGGAACCAGATCTTCTACCACCCTGATCATGACGAGGCTTCTGAGCCTGGGTGGGATCACTAGAAGAAGAATGAATAGATCCTAATGACTTCTTCTAGAAAGAAGAGTGATTTCCACCTCTAGACATGTGCTGACCAAAACCTGATCCCTCGGACCTAACCCTCTTGTTCTCCCTTGCTATCTCCCTAAGCTTGTCACCCTCAATCTAATGGGCATGAGTCATGAGTCGAGAAATGTTCATATCACTCAATAACAAATCAGACCTATATTCTTTTTTCACCACCTTTGAAACCCCATATATAAACTTGTTCATTTGATCATGCGGGTCCGCTACCATAGAGGGAGAATATCTAGACAACTGAGTGAACTTCAGACTATATTCTTGCACTGATATCGAACCTTGTCTCAAGTTCAAAAATTCTTCCACCTTTGCTTGCCTCAACTCTCGGGGAAAGAACCTATCAAGGAAGGCTCTCTCAAAAGACTCCCAAGTCGTGGGGATCGCATCCCTCACCCTAACCTCTTTCCATTACGTGAACCAAATATAAGCCACAGCCTTGAGTTAATAGGATGCAAGCTCAACACAATCAACCCCATCCACTTGCATAATTTCAAAGATCTTCTTCACCTCATCAATAAATTTTAGTGGGTCCTCACTCACTTTTGAACCCCAAAATTTAGGTGGGGTCATTCTGACAAAGTCATGAACTCGGGCCGCTACCCCACATTAAGAGTGGACTGGGGCGAAAGCCGGCTGATTGGCCTTAGTGGCCAAAGTTTGAGCTAGCAAGTAAATGGCATTTCTGAACACCTCATTTATGACATCAGGAATCAGAATAGGAGGGACAGCATTCTGAGTGGCTCAGGGAAGCATAGCACGTCGAGGAGGCATAATCTGAAATGTACAAGATGAGGATTAGAGGAATATAAGAGTTAAGCTCTATCGCATGACATGATCATGAAAGAAGTGAAGTTTTCTAAGACATCTCATAGCTTCCCTCTTATATGTGTGGCGCACTTCACACACATTAAAAATACTCTACTCAATGCGGCTTTCAGACATCCTAGGACTCTTGAACCTGAGGCTCTGATATCAAGTTTGTCATGCCCCAAGGTTACCCCCTAAGCGTAACACGGGACTTAGGACCACAAGGATCCTAAGCTAACCCTTGGTCATAGCATTCTCAAGAATACATAAAGGAAACATAGTGGAAGCATCAAGTATAAAGACAACATAGCATAAGAGAGATAGTTGAGTCAAGAGATAAGACACTCATGAAGGGTTACATACGATCTATGTCTGAAAGCCTCTAATCATAATATAAGGAGTTGCTAGTACAATACCCTAGCTAACTCAAAGTACAAAAATGAAAATCCAACAAAGCTAGAAACAGAACTAGTCCTCGACCTAAGAGAACTCACCAACAACTGTCTGAGTGTGGCCGGGAAACTCTAGCCACAAATCTGAGGAGGTACACCTGAATCTACATCATCAAAGTATGCAACACAAGATATGCGTCAGTACTATAGGATGTACCGAGTATGTAAGTGATGCATGAACATGATAAATAGTTTAAAATATGTTGAGTATGCTTTTACAATCAAAATCATACTTTAAAGGTAAAACTGGATGCAAATGACTCTATGAAACACCATAAGCTAAAAACATGATCGTAAACAAAAGTCTGAAATCTGAATAAGAGTCAAGTAAATCTTTAAAGCATAAACTATTTCTGTAGGAGGTTCTCTAACTGACATAGACCATGTGAGCTACATGGAATCCGATGTATACGCCCCATCGAGAGGACCCAATATACCTTTCCAGGATATAAAGGCATGACTATGGCGTGATCACTAAAAAAACTGATGTCCAACAGAGGGGACTTTTAAACCTATGGGGCACGTAGTTCTGGGACTAAGGGTACTCTCACCCAGTCCAACTCAGTGCTAAATACTACTCTCAAAGTATATATGTATAGCTCATATAATACTGGGGCATATCTGATGCCCAAAATTGTTCTTAACTAGTGACATATCTGATGTCAAAACTGTTCATAACTGGTGACATATCAGATGTCAAATCTATTCATAACTGGTGACATATCTGATGTCAAGACTATTTATAAAAGGTGACGTATTTGATGTCATGCAATTCAAAATCATACATCCAAAGAATGTGAATAGCCATAACTTAAAACATGCTTTTCTTTCTAAATTCATACTTGAAGAATTAGGCATTCAATTTCATAAATACATAAAGGTCATGATATCTAGTCATGCTAAGTTTCCCTTGAAAACATGCAATTTTATAGTTTCATGCTAGAAATGAATTCTCATACTTGGGCTTTTAAAACCAATGAAGGAATTATGAACAAATCATGTAAAATAAATAAGAAACCATGAAATTAAACATAGAAACTTATTTCATAAACTTTCCCCAAATTTAGATCAAAACCCTAATTTCATAAGTTCATAATTCAACATAAGAATTGGGGTTTTTTGGCACAAGGGTGAGAGGAACCCATTGTTGAAGAACCACATACCTTAGAAGAAGATAACCCACTTTAATAGAAAAGACTTAGGAGGCTTGACTTGGAACTTGGAGACTTGAAGCTTGAGGAAGAACTTTTCTTCTTTTGGGAGGTGAATGAATGAATGATTTAGGAGGAACTTATGGTAATAAGGGTGAAAACTCTACTTGAAATAGCCAAAATGACCTCACTTAAGAGTTAAAAGGGTGGATATTGACTAAAATACCCCTGGAAAATAATTTAGAAAAGCTGTTAAAAAGTTGACTTCCAGTGACCACGGGTGGATTTCACGGACGGTAGACCAAACCACGGTTCGTGGTTTCCATCCATGGTTTCTGGCCAATCCAACAGGCAGCATAAGCATTTCTATGGGTCACCAGGATAGACCCGTAGAACAAACGATGGGTTATCATCTTGGGTCATCATTGTTGGGGACTTAGCTGATCCCTGAATCGAACCATAAGTCAAAATGATGGGCCGTAGAAGTTAGTCATGGAACCTGAGGGACTTGCCACTCCTCTGATTTATGTTCCACGAGTGGACAGGACAGACCCATGGTTTGAACCACGATCCGTAGAACTCACTCGTGGTTCCAGACCAGAGGCTAAACCAAATAGGCAGGAATCACGGTTCCATTCCACCACCCGTGGTTCGAACCACGGTCCGTGGTTTGGACCCATCATTCCTGAAACATGGAATTTTTCTGAGATTTCAACTTAGATAGATAGTTTTATTTATGAGGTGTTACATACACGTACAATCCAAGGTGCGGTTTGCACCTCCTCCGCATGAAGCTGCTAAAGTTGCTGAAGATTCTGCAAAAGAGTGTAGCCATTGTGCGATGCACATACCCCGTGGTATGAAATGCACCACCTTCGCATGAAGCTCACTAATGCTGCTGAAGTCACTGGTCTAATTGAAGTAGGTGTGTGACGCGCACATTGTAATATGTGAACCACATATCGCATCACACACCTCCTGAAAGGGCAAACTTGTCCTAATTTTATGTGATGACTTGGGAACATATAAAAGGCCATTTTAGGCTCAATTTTTATATAAAATACTTTAGACCTGATTCTTAGAGATGGTTTTTTGCTTTATAAACAATTTTCCACCTCCATTGAGTGAGGGTTTTGAATCCAAAGCTCTTGGTTAACAATTTGTGTGCCTAATTTGATCCTAGAACTTGAAGATTTACCTATATTGGAGAGGATGTTGACTTACCCAGATGGTATCTCCTCTTCTCTCACCATGAGTGGCTAAATTCTCTTGTCTATAGGTATATTGATGATGGGTGCTTAGATAATGGGTGTGGGTGTTGTTAATTCATCTTTATAATTGCTTATTTGACATGGGTCTAGTAATTTCACCAAGTTTTAACAATAAAATTGATTGTTGCAAATATTAGTTTACTTTACTTGACTATGTGATTTCTTGAAAGAGGATTCTATGGTTGTGGATGTGAAATTGCTAGTGGGTACTTGGGAATCCATCTAGATTTGAGGCTAGAAATAGCTTTTATTATAGGAATCTCCTATTTAAGGGTCTAAGCTAGAGATAGTGTGACCTCCCTAAGCATATTTTGGTTGATTGTTGATCAAACCAATGTTGTTCTACCCGAAATCATTGGAAATGTGGATGTTGATCCAGAGATAAATATTCCACACCTATAACCAACGCTACTTGTGTTAAATAGCAAGAATAGAAGTTAACTAATGATCACCCTATCCCATAAGCAACGCCCCATCGGATGTGCATCCCTGGTCTTCTAAATCACTTGGTACACCCATCTTTAGTTTTATTGCTTTTTTTTGAATTGTGTTAGTAGTGACAACTTTTCCAATTCCCCTCATCCTTTTACTTTTTGTTTAAGCAATTACTCTCAATTTGAAATCAACTCATACAATCTCTAGTTGGATAAGTCAAGTCCCTTGGGTACGACCCTGACATCCGTTGGGTTTATAAATTTTATTTTGTTGCATGATCATCGTGGCCTCCTAATTGGAGAGCACGATTTGAGCGTTCATAAGAGGCCAGCTATGCTACTCTAGATTCAGATAGGGTTCTGAGGTTTGATATTCGACTTTGTGTTCTGAGGGTTGGAGATTTGATTTAATTCATACTCTGTGAGGCACAATGTTCTAGATATTCTATATATCCTGGGGCAGCCAAGATGTATCGAGACTTAAGACAGCTTTACTGGTGGAGTGGTATGAAGCAGGACATAGCGGAGTTTGTATCTCGGTGCTTGAACTGTCAGCAGGTGAAGTTCGAGCAGATGAGACATGGTGGTTTGATGCAGCGACTTCCCATTCCTGAGTGGAAGTGGGAAGGGATTACTATGGATTTTGTAGTTAGGTTGCCTCTTACTTCGAGGGATTTCGATTCTATTTGGGTAATTGTGGACCAGCTAACTAAGTAAGTGCACTTCTTGCCAGTTCAGACTACTTGCAATGCAGAGGGGTTAGCTCAGATCTATATTTGTGAGGTTGTTTAGTTGTATGGGGTCCCAGATTCTATCATTTCAGACTATGGCACTTAGTTCTGGAGAGTTATTCAGAAAGATTTAGGTACAGAGGTTCAGCTTAGTATTGCATTCAACCCTTAGATAGATGGCCAGTCCGAGAGGACTATTCAGGTCTTGAAGGACATGCTTTTGGCCAGTGTTTTTGACTTTGGAGGTTCTTAGGATCAGTTTGTGCCTTTGGCTGAGTTTACGTATAATAATAGCTTCCATTCTAGCATCAGCATGGCACCCTTCGAGGCATTGTATGGTAGGCATTGCAAATTGCCGATTGGTTGGTTTGATAGTTTGAAGTCTAGGCCACAGAGTACAGATTTACTTCGAGATTCCTTAGATCGAGTCAGAGTGATTCAGGATAGGCTTCGAGCAGCTAAGAGTAGGCAAAAGAGCTACGCTGATCGTAGACTTCATGCCTTAGAGTTCAGTGTTGGTGATTTGGTATTCCTTTGTGTGTCGCCTATGAAGGGCGTGATGAGATTTAGTTGGTAGGGTAAACTTAGCCCCAGGTACATTAGGCTATTTGAGATTCTTCATAGGGGTGGTAGTATTGCCTATCAGTTAGCTTTGCCTCCGATGTTTTCAGCTATGCATCCAGTTTTACATGTATCAATATAACGATGGTATGTTCCAGATGAGTCTCATGTGTTGCAGTAGGACACGGTTTAGTTGGATGAGAGTTTGGCTTTTGTTGAGGAGTCGATTGCTATTGTGGCCAGGGATGTCAGGAGGTTGAGGTCTTGGGAGATTCCTATTAAAAAAGTTCAGAGGATGCACCATCCGGTCAAGGAGGCTACTTGGGAGACCGAGAGAGATATGCGAGCCCAGTATCTGCAGCTATTTGAACCTTCAGGTACCTCCCTATTCTTGACTTTCGAGGACAAAAGTCTTTTTTATTAGTGGATAATGTAATGACCTTTTTGATCATTTTTGCATTTATGCCTTCTTTGTATTGTTAGAGCCTTCCTGTAGTGGCCCCAAGTCATTTATGGCTTGCTGGGACCGGTGGTTTCGCGCCCTAGTCGTTCGTTTGGTTGTTATGGTCGTTTCCCTATTTTAGAGCTTAAACTTAGGAAATCATTGACTTCGGTCAACATTCTTGGTAAATGCGCTCAGAATTAAATTCCAACAGTTCTGTTAGCTCAAAAGCGTGAATTTTGGTTTAGATAGACCCTTGGTCAGGGTCTGGGAGCTTTCGGTTCAATTTTGGGTGAGTTTTTGTGTTTCTAGCCAAGTTAAACTTAAAACTTTTGTCAACATTCAGAGAAGACGGCCTTGGATGGAAATTCTAACCACGTTGTTAGCTCTGAAATATCGACTTTAGGCTAAGGGGACCTTTGGTTTAGGTCCCGAGGCTTCCGAACTCATTTTAGGCCATGGGGTTCCATTTTGGAAAGTTTGGCCTAAAGTTGGTTCTTGAGCATGGGGCCCACTTTTTGCGCTATCAACCTCCGTTGGGATTTTCGTTGATTCCGTTGAGTCTGAAATTTCATTTTAGTCAAATAGCTTAGATCATTTTCATTCGCACGACCCCGTATGTGTTCCCGAGGGTCCATCGGAGAAAATTTCCATGTTGGGTTGGCTGTTGGCAAGCTGTTGTTGTCATGGCACAGCTTGGCCTTCGCCTACGCGTGGCCTGGCCGCCTACGCGAAGGGTAAAGTCAGTCGCTCATGGATTGGCCTTCACCTATGCGTGGGCCGGCTGCCTCGCGAAGGGAAAGGCCAGTGCCCATTTTTCTCAGCCATCGCCTAGGCGATGCCTTGGCTGCGTACGTGCAGGCATGGAAGCCCGCCCCTCTTTTTTTTCCTTCACCTAGGCGATGCTAGGCCGCGTTCGCATAGGCACGAGCCAGCAACTATTTATTATTTAGCCATTCATTTTTCCATCCTTCTTTCTCAAACATTCCCAACTCAAAAACATAAAATACTCTCTACAAAGTGCCTTGTACTGCTCATAACTTGGAAAACTCAATTAGTCATCAAGAACTCTTGCTCCCTTGATTAATTGGTAAGTTCTTCTTCCCCAAGCTTGCTTCTTCTCCATTTGTTGAAAACTCCATTATTGTAAATTCTCAAAGCTTGGGAAATGCCTTGTAGAATCTGTTTCTTGTGATTTCATACTACGTGGGCTCATTTAATTCACTTTCTTGGCATATTTCCTCTTGTTGTGGTAAGTATTTCTTGCCCAATTTTCGGTTTTTTGTTCATAAATTCCCTCTTTGGTTCCTTGACTTGTAGGGGCTGTTTTAGCTCGAAATTCATGCCCAAATTCTTCAATTTTCTGGGCATGTACTCTTATGTTCATTGCGATCATTTGGTACTCATTCATTTACAGTCGCGGGTTGCGGGGCCACGGGACCGCCAGTAACCCAAAATTTGACCTGGCTATGATTATAGAAATATGGGTATCATTACTCTCGTTTTAACCCGTAGTTTATGTTGTTGATAGTTTGATTTTCATTCGGAGCTTCTCAGAGCGGTTCAGGCTCAGACATTGTCATTCCAGCAGCTTCTTGTTGGACGACAAGTAGGTTACGATATAACTTCTCTAGACTTTGCATATATAGGATAAAATTATGCTATTTTTCATCCTTGGGTTGTGTTTATTAGCTTGGCACCACAAACCATGACCGTTTTTCCATGTTCGCCTCTTTTTTTCCTCCGTTGTGTGTAGTATTCTTTGTAGAATGATATTATCATCATTGTGGTCTTGTGTACCCTTGTATTGAATTTGGACCATAGATGGTGGGTTATCTGGGGGTGTCCGTGAGTTTCTGACATCGTTATCTTAATTTTAGGTTGGTTATTTGTGTTGTAGAACAATTGGAGCCTGTGTAGAGCTGATAAGTTGATTGTGAGCTGTTGGACTGCTATTTGTGATTGAGCATGTCATTTCCATGCATGTAAAGGGATTTTTTGTCCATATTTTACTATGGTTTTGTCTTCGAGCCCACTATTTTTGGATTTCTAAACATTGCATGGCCTGGGGGCCTATTTTCGGGTAAAGTGACTTTAAAATGGTTTGGGCTTGACTTTGTGTATATTCTTGGGGTAAGAAGTTAAAAGAGAAATTTATCAAAGTTTTCCTACTACTACTAGACTCGGCAAGGCCGTAGTGCTAGATTGGCTTTTCATTTACTTGAGGTGATATTAGACTCGGTCGGACAGAGCACCAGAGCTGTTTTACTATTGTTTTACCCCGATTATGTTCGGGCACCCTTGATGGGTTTTTGAGACTTATTTCACTATTTTAGACCTGAATTGAGTATGGGCATGCATATTAGAGATTTTAAGGTATTAGCTTGGATCCGGACCTACTCTGGATGATGTTTTTGAGATTGGGATTTACTATGTGATCGAGGACCTCCATGGACCTTGCTGATCTAGACCAGGGGCATTGGGTTTCATGTGCCAAAGGATGGGTATATGATGGAGTAGAGGTATACGTGCAGTGTCCTTCCATAGAACCTACTTGTTGGGCCGTTTAGGCATCAGAAGAGGTACATACAGAGTTATTGTTCCACCTATATATCATCATGCATCATACCATTCATTTGTGTGAGGTTCCACCCTTTTTTGCTATTTGCTGAGTGTACGCTCTGGTAGTATGGGATGCTGGAGGTTTTTTCTTCACTTGTATGTGTTCCTCGGGTGAATGGGCACCCATTGGGGCTGTAGGTAGGCTTATTATTGCTTAGTCGAGTTATTAATCCTTATGTTGATTTCTTACTACGAATTGGGTATTGAAGTAGTACTTGTATCTTGACTTGGTTCTTATTCTTGTATTCGAGCATCATATTTTCTTTCTGTTTCCTCCTTTCTTTTTTACTTGAGGTTACCGGTATACCACTCGTCTTTCTAAAATGTCTTATATATATTGTTATTGCAAGGATACCAGGTGCATCTTTTCTTACTTTCACATATGCCTATAATATATATTCTAGTAGCTGGCCATGTATGTTGTTTTCTTTTGTCTTCCTTCTATGCTAGCTTCCGTGTACTTCTTCATTGCTTTCTATGACTACTTGCTTCTACTCTGCTTATTACTTCTCTTTTATCTTATATGTGCACAGTCGGCCTATGATACCTACTGGGTACCATTTGCTTCGCATTTTATGCTCATACTACACTCTGTATCTTCTGGTACAGATTTTAGTGTGGGCCCTCGCTGTTAGCTCATGGACACTCGTGCGAGGAGACTTTTGGACCATCCAGACTGAGGGTGAGCTCTTCGAGATCGGAGCTTGACTTTAGTTTATCTTTTGTATTTCGAACTCTCTTACTACTCGTAGATAGTATGTATATATTATTTTGGATGCTTTGTA
Source organism: Jaltomata sinuosa (assembly GCA_003996215.1). NCBI lineage: Eukaryota > Viridiplantae > Streptophyta > Magnoliopsida > Solanales > Solanaceae > Jaltomata > Jaltomata sinuosa. The sequence continues at coordinate 1,040,134 of QJPP01007469.1, read as the reverse complement.
CTCCTTATATATAGTTCCGGCTCTTATATACTATGATACCAGTTCTTGGGTTAGTTTTAGCTTTCTTGTATACTCATGTTGTTACTTTTCTTCTCGTATAACTCTTCTTTCTCTTATATTACTTGTTCTTCCGCTTACTTGTTAGATAGTAGCCCATTACTAACCGTTCTGGGGAACGGGGATTGGTTCGCCTACCGAGAGGTTGTAGGTGTCATCATGACCGAGAAATCAAGTCGTGACAGTTATAATATTGAATTAGTTTTCAACTTTAGGTTATTGAATTAGGTTCTTGAATTTGATAGTGAATTTGGAAATTTTAAATTAGTTTATATTGTTAGGTTATAATCTTGAATTAGTTTTCAACTTTAGGTTGTTGAATTAGGTTCTTGAATTTGATATTGAATTTGGAAATTTTGAATAAGTTTATATTGTTGGGTTATAATCTTGAATTAGTTTTTAAATTTAGTTTAGGTTATGAACGTCAATGAGTCTAATTTATAATTGAATCATTATATTTTTGTAGATGGATCATCATTTATGGATGTATGATATATATTATGAAAATGGTGGTGCTATTAAATCTGAATTTTTTTAAGGAGTTAGAGGTTTTATCGAGCATGTAATGTCACTAGACAACTATCAAAGTCATGATGTGGTTAGGTGTCCTTGTAGTAAATGCCGGTGCATGAAGTTTTTTAATCCAGATATAGTTATGGTTCATCTCTTTGTAATGGAATTAAGCCTAGATATTTTGTGTGGGTTGATCATGGTGAGAAAAATGGGTTGATGAATGGTATATTTTATTATTCGCTGCCTATGAATGAATATAATAGGGTTGAACATGATAGGTCTCAAGATGAAAGGGTTGAACACGATAGGGCGCATAAAATGGTTAATGATGCTTTCGGGCTTCAAGTTGGGATGGAACCCAAACATTCTTTAGAAGAAGCTCCTAATGAAGAAGCAAAACGCTTCTATAAACAATTACGAGAGGGTAAGTCCATTATGTGAAGGGAATCTGCATTCTGCTTTGTCAATTGCAGTTAGACTAGTATCAAATCAGATTGGAGTGATCCTCAAACACACATGGACTCTGTAGTTGATCTTATGGGGGAAATAGCTAATAATCTAGAGTTGAAGATACCTAAGAATTTCTATGAAGCAAAGAAATTGGTTTCCAAGTTAGGATTGTCATATGGTAGAATTAATTGTTGTGTAAATGGTTGCATGTTGTTCTATAAGTATGATGATCTTCTTGACAATTGTAAGTTTTTTGAACATGCTCGGTATAAGCGGACTCCCAATGGAAAGACGGTTCCAATTAAGGCGATGCATTATCTACCTCTTATACCTAGGTTAAAGAGGTTGTACGCTTCAATGAGTTCTGCCACACATATGAGATGGCACCGTGAAATTAGAAGGCCACCGGGTGTCTTGTCTCATCCATCAAATGGAGAAGCTTGGAAGCATTTTGATAGAACATATCCTAATTTTGTTAGATAACCAAGAAATGTTAGATTGGGATTGTGTGCAGATGGTTTCACACCATTCTCTAATAATGCTGCACTTTCTTCTTGCTGGCCTGTATTTCTTACTCCATATAATCTCCCACCTAAAATGTGTATGACAAATCCCTACATATTTCTAAGTTGTATTATCCCGAATCACCGCAGTCCAAAAAGTTTGATTGATTTTTATTTGCAGCCATTGATAGATGAGCTAAAACAATTGTGGTTTGACGATGTAGTGGCATACAATATATCAACTAAGCAAATTTTTACTATGCATGCTTCTTTAATGTTGACTATTAATTATTTTCCTGTGTATGAGTTGTTATCAGGTTGGATGACTTCTGGAAAGTTAACTTGCCCGCATTGCATGGAAAATTCTAACGCATTCACTTTAAAGAATGGCCAAAAATATTATTGGTTTGATTGTCACTGTTAGTTCTTGCCAATGGACCATGAGTTTAAAAATATGAAATGTGCATTCAGAAAGAATAAGGTTGAAAGTGATCCGCCAGCTCCATCACTTTCAGGATATCAGATTTGGGAGAGAGTTAGTCAGTTGCCTAATATTATAGATTTGGGAGAGATTTCTAGACTTCCTGGATATGGTGTTGAACATAATTGGACCAAACAAAGTATATTTTGGGAGTTACCATATTGGAAGGATAATCTTCTATGACGTAATCTTAATGTGATGCACATTGAAAAATATTATTTTGATAATTTGTTCAACACAGTAATGGATGTTAAGGGAAAGACAAAAAACAATCCAAAAGCTAGAATGGACATAAAGGAATATTATAGGAGAGAGGAGTTGTGGTTGCAGGAAATGAGAAACGGTAAAGTGGCTAAGCCCAAGGCAAGTTTTTCATTCACATTGGATGAGAGACGATAAATTTGTGAGTGGGTGAAGAATTTGAGAATGCCCTAGGGCTATGCTTCGAATTTGGGAAAGAGGATAGATATGGATGAAGGAAAATTGATTGGTATGAAAAGTCATGATTGTCATTTTTTCATGGAAACTTTGATTCCTATCGCATTTATCCACCTCCCCGACAAGATATGGAAACCAATCATAGAGATAAGTCTATTCTTCAAAGATTTGTGTTCTAACACTTTGTTGGAGAGTAGCTTGGAAAGGATGCAACAAAATATTCCTTTTTTCACCACTAAGTTGGAGAAGATCTTTCCATGTGGCTTTTTTGATGTGATGGAGCATCTTCCAGTTTACCTTATAGAAGAGGCACTCCTTAGGGGCCAAATTCAAACAAGGTAAATGTATTCATTCGAGAGGTAATGACCCTTTATTATTTTTGTTATTCTTTTCTAAACTTATTATATTAATTAGCTAACATGCAATTATATAGGACAATTGGCAAGTGCAAACAAACTATTAAGCAAAGGGGAAAGATCGAAGGATTAATTTGTGAAGCTTATCTTACAAGAAAAACTGCTCATTTTTGTTCTTACTACTTCGAGAATGAAGTACTATGTAAGACAAATAGGGTAAATCACAATGATGACAATGATGGTGATCCTATATTTGAGCCGATTTCAATATTTAATCAACCTGATAGAGGATCTAAAAAACATCAAAGGCGAAGTTTCACTAGTGTTGAAAAACAATCAGTTGTGACACATATTTTGCTCAATTGTCCCAAGATTCGACCATATCTTAAGTAAGTCTTACTGAATTATGTTATCGAATTACATGAATTTTAATACTAAGTGTTAAACTAACGAAATATCTCAATGTACACTTAATAGTAAATTCATAAGCATATGGGGTAATGATACCATATATACAAACTTTACAGATTGGCTGAAAAATTATTTAAGTGTGTAAAATCTCATTTATTAATTTATGCTTATTATTGAATCAACATGTAAAATATACTCATTTACTAAAATTTAATTTGTAGATTTTTTATGAACATAATACTCTCGAACATCCACAATTGGTGAGAGATGTTGCACTTGGGCCTGAAAGTTAAATTCAAACGATTACTAAGTATTGTGTGAATGGTTTCATGTTTCAAACTGAAGAAGTTTCTAAGTATAAGAAAACTAATAATAGCGGAGTGTGCATTGAAGGTGATGTCAACGATAATGGCCAAACTGTTGAATATTATGGTGTCATACAAGAGATTATTGAAGTTAGATATCCTGGTTGGCCGAAAAAAAAGATAGTGTTATTTTGTTGTAAGTGGTTTGATCCTTCACATAGAGGTACCAGGGTGAATCAACAACATAATATAATTTAAGTAAAGCACACGAGACAATATGGTCTCTATCATCCTTTTATCATTGCACAAAATATTAAGCAGGTGTATTACGCTCCATATCTGTTGTGCAGAGATAAGGTTGATTGGTGGGTGGTCATAAAAACAAAGCATGTGAGTATTTGAGATTGAGAATGCATTATATGTGGCATACCAGAATGATGTCGTAGTTGTTCATCAAGCAGTAGATGATGAGTTGGAAAATAATCTAGAACATCCTCAACACATATTAGAAGAAGTTTTTGATGATGAGTTAATTGTCATTGAAAATTTTGAGGGACAAATCACTGAGGAGAAAGAATGGGATGATGAAAATAAAACAACTGATGAGGAAGAATGGGAGACTGATGAAAATGAAACAAGTGAGAACGAAGATTGGGAGAATGTGGACTAGTATGTAAATTTGTTTATACTTATGATTATGATTTTAATTTCTTTAATACTTATGATTATGGTTTTCTTTAGTGCTTGTGATTTTCTTTATATATTTTAATGTGAATTTACATACATATGTCATCAGGTGATGGCAGATCGCACAACTTATGCCTTGGCAGTTTCTGAGAGACAACGGATGGAGAAAGATAAAGATATATGCAAGACCATTGAGTCTTTCAATGAACCGCTTAGATTGACTTTCTTTTAGTTTGCATTAGCTTTTTGACACTTTATTTATATATTTGTACTTCTTTTAAGTTTTGAAACACTTTGTAGGTCCTTTTGGTGGATCTTTTATGTGTTTAATGAATATTTTACTTCATATTTAGTTTGTTGTTGATGTTGTAGCTGCTTTATGAATGTTGTACCTGAAGAACAAAGCAACGGACAACGTCGCTTTTCTGGAAAAAAGAAAAAAAAAGTCATGGCTTTTTTATTTGCATTGGTGTCCATCATTTTTAAAGCGACGCTGTCCATCACTTTTTGAAAAGCGACTGACCACTTTCCCACGAAAGTGAGTCCATCGCTTTTGGCCAAAAAAGTGATGGACAGCGTCTCTTTGGCCATCTCTTTTTAGGCTTTTTTTAGTAGTGTGGCTATCATTTTTTGAGATCACATAAGTATCACTAGGAATGGTGCCTTTCAACCAGTGGTTCATTTAGGCTGATAGGTGGTTTATTTGAGCCTCCAAGTGCTTGATAGATGCAGAATGTGAGCTCATAGTTTGGTGAAGGGTACACACATAACTCTTGAAGTCTTTCACCCCATTGTCCGTAGACTCAACCTTTGTCAGCACACAACATATCTTCAATCTTAGAGCTATCAAGATCACTAACACTTGGTTGGAATAGAGAAGCATCTACCTTGAGTGGAGGTATATGGGTTGGAACTTTGGTGATTGTAGTGATCACCGTCTTTTTCATGATATCTCCAAGAACTATCACGATCTCTACCTTGCTCCCGATCTCTCTATTGGTTACCTCTCTCCCGATTCCAACCTTAATTCTTATCTAGAGGTAGCCAAGGGCCTTGATTTGCACCTTGGTACCCCAGACAAGAAACCGCCATCTAATAACACGCTTTTTTATCCATTGAGGTATAAACACCACCCTCATCATGACTTTTAGCACTATAAGCTCTAACAGTGTTTATGCTCTTAGTTCTGGCGCCCATGATGTGCTTAGCTAACAGCTCAATTTGGGTCATCATCTTAGACATGACCTCATCTCGCTCTTTCTCTTTCTTCCTCATTTCATTGGTCATGATGGAAAAGGTGACACCCGATGGCACCTCAACCTCTCTTGTGTGACACGCTCTATTCGTCTTTGTCATTCTATCTAAAAGAGCTGAAGCAAGACCATAAGTTTGATCCATGATAGATCCACTTGTAATATTGTTACCCATCAACTTGTTCATTGAGTCAAGTGCCTGATAAATATTTTGGAGAAGAAACCCATCCGGTAGACCATGGTTCGAACATAGAAATAACTTTTTCTTGAACCTTAACCATACCTCATGTAATAGTTAATAAGGCAATTGTAAGAAGTTTGTGATCTTATCGCGCAATTGCAACATCCTTGAAGGTGGGAAAAACTGGTCTAAGAAAGCTTTGACTAACTCATTCCATGATGTGATGGAGCCCTCGGAGAGCTCTTTTAGCTATGTAGTTTCTTCTCCCTTAAGGGAGAATGGAAACAGTCAAAGTCGGATTGATTCTTGGCTAATGTTTTGAATGTTGAATGGATGGAAAATCTCAACAAAGTTTCAAATATGTCGGTTTGCATCCTCATTGGTTCGCCCGCCAAAGAATCATTTTATTTGTATTAAATGCAGCATCATGCTCGTCACGTGGAAAACTGCATTTCCAATAGTTATAGGTAGTTAGATGGAACTAGAAGCACTATGAACAATCGATTCGTCCTCCATATCCATAAAGCCGTCCACGCTTCCGTGCGAACTAGAGTGGCTAATAAATCACCTAATCACAACACCAAAAACAACAAAAATGTACAAAGAACAAATGCTCAACTTAAGTGAATCAATAGACAATAAATGGAAAATCAAAAGCCAATCTCTGGCAACGGCGCTATTTATTATGACGTACAAAACAACTCTCCCGAAGGAGGTGGCTACAATCATAGAGGAAAATAATAAGTAACCCAATATGAGGTCGAGGTCAAATTCATGGAGATTGGAACAAACATTCACCACTAATTGTCAAGTTGATTCACGAGAGTAAGCAAAGTGTTCAAACAAGTAAATAAAAGTGAGGGAAAAGGTTTGGGAACTAAAATTTGAATTGTAACAAATTAACAATGCAAACACAATTGTTTTAATCAAGATTGGAAGGCTGGAGATCTTCCTCCAATGGGGTTGTGCAATAGGATAGGGGTTGATTATTTAAGAAAATTATCAATTACAAGAGCGGGTAGCTTTGGTTTTAATTATACTTAGTAGTTTTTCAACTCACTAAGCATGTATACTATGGTTACTTTTGAACCTCGTAGTTGGACAACAAACCAACCAAATTGGCTTAGGTGAGTCAAGTAATTTCTAGTCTTAACTTTTAGGTGGGAATTTTCTAAATCAAGCTATTCCAGCCTTAATTTATGGTGGAAATCTCAAATTCCCACTATTGAATCCTTACCCAATTAATGAACTTCTTCTTAAAGCAAGCACACAATTAGTAAGCTAAATTAATATTTGCAATCATCAATTTTATAATGAAACATGAAGGATTCAATAGATCCACACATAATAATCAATTATAAACCAAAATAATCAACACTCATTCCCAAATTCAAAAAAACATCATACACACAACCTAAGAATTAAATTTAGCTACTCATAATGAAGGAACAAGAGAATATACCAATTCGATTTTCAATAATTCCATTCATTCTTCAATAACTAGCTTCAAATTCCAAGATTTAATGTCAACAATGGTGTTTTTCACTACAAAGAAGAAGAAAACTTTACTCTAAGGTGTACTCTCTATATCCTCTTAATTGGGAATTAAAAACTATAATATATTCCTTGCAGAGATCCCTAAAAGGGTTTTGGAAGCTTTCCAATTATGCCATCAAAACTCTGGACCATTTTTCCCTCTTGCAAAACTATGTGCGAAGGCACCTGCGGTCGCCCATGGCGACTTGTGGTATGCAGGTGCCAATTCTTCAAGACAGTGAGTTTCTTGTCGAATGCAGCACCGTTTGTAAAGGCATAGGCGATCTCCCTTGGCAACTTGTAGCACACAGATGTTTGAAAGTTAGGAAGTATTTCAGTTATCTTATGCACTGGCACCTGCAAAACGCAGGCGCTGTCATGCACTGTGCAGGTCAGTTCACACATCATGGCAAATTCTTGCTCTTATGGTAATCTTTGAAACTTGGCTTCCATTTTTAGCTCATTTAGGTTCAAATCCTTTTCTTCCTTTATTTAATCAAGAGTGTCTACACATAAGACAATAAAGGCATAATATCCTTCTAAATCACATTAAATCAAGACAATAATTTATGAATAAGAGCTAAATAAGTTAGTAGATTACCAACTTATCACCCACATAGATGGAGCCGCAGGCAAAGCTTTTCACACTGCCCATGAGACATGGCACCTGCGTGTTACAAGTCTTTAAGGGAGACCGCAAGTACAAGTAGAAGTCAAAGCACAAGTGTCTCGAAGGGCAAAATGGTCCATAAAGCTATTGCATAATTGAGAAGCTTCTAAGACCCTTTTTGGAATCTGTGCAAGGATTTTACATCAAGTTTTTCCCCAATTAAAATATTGTTCCTAGAGTACAATTTGTAGTACATTCTAGAGCTTCTTCTTTCTTGAACTTTTTCAAGAAAACTCCATTGTTAACAACTCTAAGCATGTAATTGAAGATAGTTTATGATTATGAATGAAATTAATAATTACCCACTTTGCATATTTTCTTTTTCCTTCACTATGAGTAGCTAAATTTCATTCTAGGGGTGTGTCCAATGATTGGTGTTTGAAATTGGGATTGGGTATTGATTGTTTGTGTTTATAATTGATTATTATGTGTGGATCTATTAAATCCTTCAAGTTTTAATTAAATAATTTATGGTTGCAAATATTAATTTAGTTTTCTAATTATGTTCTTTCTTGAGAAAGAAGTTCTATAATTGGGTAAGGATTTGAGCATTCTATCAATAGTTAAGGCTAGAAATAGCTCAACTTAAGAATTTATCATCTAAGTGTGAGGCTAGAAATAACTCACCCACTTAAGCCAATTGGTTGTATTATTGCTAAGCTTTGGGATTTGAAAGAATCCCAGGTTTATACATGTTTGATAGGTTGAAAGACAATAAAGCATACCTTTAACCAAGGCTACCTACACTATAATCATGCATAAGTCAAATAATTGATCCTAATTCTACCGTATGACCCAATCAAAAGCACACCCCTAGTCTTTCCATCCTTGATAGTTACCAATTGTGTTAGTTGTCGCCTTGTTTATTAAATCAAATACTTGTTTACATTTCTCCCTCAATTTACTTTTATTTTTTTATACAACATGCATGCTCTTATGAATTAATTTACAAATATGGATAAATCTCCACGCCAATCCTCGTGGATTCAACCCTGACTCTTCTTGGATTTTTGTTTTGCGATGACCATAGTAACCTCCTTAATCGAAGAGTTGTTTTAGATGTTATAAAAAATAATGCCTTTGTCGAGAATTGATTTTTGATTGACATCTTTTATTTATTGATTAGCATAAGTTTTGCATCTTGTTTTCTTTTTACGTGTTTGTTGTTTTTGTGTTGTGAACAGGTTAGTCAAGAGCCAAGCTAGCACTTATGATAGTAGTGGTAACCACCTTGAATAGTATGACATAGATTGTCAAGGAGATGTAAGAGGTGACATTCACCCACCTCTCACAGTAGGGAATACCACCTTCCAAATTTGTAGAACCATGCTCCATTTGTTACAAATAAAGGGCTTATTTGGAGGACTCCCCTACGAGGATGCTAACCCACATATGAAAAATTTTGTTGAAGTATGCCAACCATTTGTCATAGATAATATCAAACAAAAATCCATTAGGTTGCGCTTGTTTCCATTCTCTCTCATGGGAGAAGCAACAATTTTGCTTGAAGAACTTCCCGGGGGTACAATATCATCGTGGGATGAATTTCTCACCACCTTCCTTGATAGATTATTTCCTCCTTGATGAATGTTGCAATTACGGGATGAAATTATTAATTTTGAGCAACTTTATGATGAAACTCTCCATGAGGCTTTGTTAAGGTTCAAGAGGAAAGTGGCAAAATGTCTGACACGTGGTCTTTCAGATGACATACTCCTCTAATATTTCTATCGCTCTTTAGACCCTATCAACAAAACTGTCATTAACAACTTAGCTGGGGGTGCTTTGATGGACCAAACATTTGAGTTTGCTAAAGTATTGCTTGAAAGGGTGACTAAAGCAAATCATGCATGGGATACTTGGGAGATAAGGGGGAAATGGGTGCTACCTTCGTTAATATGCTTGAAGAGTGAAAGAGAAATGATGCACGAAGGGATAGAGAGATAACGATCATCATGACTCTTTTTGAATTGATGACTAAATATGTGAAAACGAAAAAGGTAGAGAATGTGAATTTCATTGGTCTATGTGAAGCACAAGAGATAGTGGATGATGAGGTTTATTTCCTCGATGATGGAGAAGCTTCATTTGTTGAAAAACAAGGTATAGGTTCCCATGTTAGTCTTTAAGGGGAAATTCAAAGCTTGCTGAGACATGAACATGGGAATCTTGGTCAAAACCATAAGCATGTAGCCATACGAGAAGATAGGTGGAGGATAGAAGAGTCCATGGAATCAAAAATTAAAATCATGCTTGAGAGGGTATTAGCGAGAGTGGTATCAACTGACATGGGGGTCCATGAGCTAAAACATGACCTATTGTCCCTTACTCAAACCGTGAATTCTCACTCTATCTCCATTAGAGACTACTTGAATAGAGAATAAATTGGCTAGCCTCCCAAATTGATTTAGGAGTGGATGAAAAATCTAAGGGAATGTTCATGGGGGACGTCATAACTAATATCAAAAGCAATGAAGGTTGTGGAGCAATTTTTACTAGGAGTGGCAAGACTCTTGGGAATTGGGATGAGAATGATGAGGAGAGTAGAGTCCCAATAGCCACATATCAAGATGAAATTGATGATGCTAGAGATCAAGATACCAAGAGTTCCAAAGTATACAAACCTTTTCCAAGGAGTCCTCCTTTTTCCCTAAATATTAGATGCGTAAGAAGGTGGATGCCCACTATGGCAAGTTCATATCCTTATTGAAATAGATCTCAGACAATGTTCCATTCGTGGAGGACCTAACACAAATGCCCGGATATGCAAAATTCATGAAAGACTTGTGTACAAAGAAGAAACCTATGGAATGCGGAGTGAGTGAAATGATTCATCAATGCAATGCCATAATAACAAGCCATTTAGGGATCAAGCAAGGTGACCAAAGTACCTTCACTATGCCTTGTATAATTGGTTTGCATGAATTTGAAAAAGTTATATGTGATGTGGATGCAAGCATTAACCTTATGCCCCTTTCTACTTTCAAGAAATTGGGACTTGGTTCCCTCACGCCAATAAAGATAAAGTTACGTATGGAGGATAGATCAATCAAACTTTTCATGGGGATTGTGTATGACATATTGGTGAAGGTGGACCGATTGGTCTTCCCTATGGACTTTATAATTATTAAGTGTGCTAGTAATGATGAGATTCTAATCGTATTGGGATATTTTTTCTTGGCCACCAACGAGCCTTGGTTGATATAGAGTGTGAGGAACTTAAGTTCTCAATGAATAATGAAGAAGTAACTATTGATGTGTGTAGATCATAAAGCAGCCCAATGATTTACAAGTTGTGTCCATTATAGATAACATTGAGGAAAGCGTTGAAAAAAATTCGAAGGGGAGATTTTTGGAAGAGGCATTGGAAGCGGTCTTGTTGAATCATGATAGTGACGACATTAAAGATTATGAAGAAGTGTGTAGTGATTTGGTAGGATTGGGGTCATATTCATACCAACCAAAGAAACTCAATCTTGATTTAAAGAACTGTCAAACTCCTCTATCTAAATCCTCAATCATTGAACATATGATGTTGAACCTCAAACCCTTGACAGCACACCTGAGGTATGCATATCTTGGTGCTAATGAAACTCTACTGGTAATCATCTCTAACAAGTTGGAAGAAGGTCAAGTGGAAGCTTTGCTTGATGTCCTAAGAAAACACATTTGGGCACTTGGGTGGATCATCGTTGATATTACCTGTAAGAGCCGAAGCTTAGGGAGCTTGGTGCTGGCTTGACTGACTAACCTGCTGATACCTAGGACAATTCCTCTGAGTATGACCAATTTCACTACACTCATAGAAAACTAGATCCAAAGTGGGTCGTTGTGCTGAAGTAGAAGAAGTATGATAAACACCAAAATCTGGAGAAGGTTGGCTGGCCCCTGACAGACCCCTAGCTGACACTTGCATCGATGACTGAATAGGGCATTTTTATTACCTTTGTGAACTCTGACCCCTATAATATAAACCATTAATGTTTCCCCATGTTCGGGACTTCTTTGTTGCTACCTTTGCATAACTTTCCTATTTCAAACCCTCAACACTCTTCACAAACTCAATCACCTCTTGAAAGGACCTGTTGGAGGATACCATTTATAAAGATAAAATCTGGATATTTGTATTTAACCTTCTCGTCAATACTTATCAACTACAATGAATAATGAGAGCGCGAATAGAACCAATCCCATAAGCTACAACTGATGAACTCCCACACTCAATACTGGCGAACTCATCTCTCCTTCTATTCCTCAAAGAATATGGGACATACTTCTCTAAGAACACATTTAATAGAACCGATGTGAAGTCAATGGAGGTGACCTAACATCCCTACAACCCTCATAGGCTCTCACCATATCTTAGCATCACCCAGAAGCTGGAAGGTCACGAACTCTACTCCATACCTCTCAACTATCCCTATTTTATGAAGTTGATCATGGCAGTTGATGATAAACTCATATGCATCCTTGAATTCAATACCATGGAAGACCAAAGGCTTCATCTTGAGAAGCTTACATAATAGATCATGCCCGTCTCCATTCATTGTTGAACCTGCTACTTATCTTGGGAAGATACCCATCTTTGAAGCCTCATCCATCTGAGGAGTTATAGCAGCAGCATACTACACTCTTGGATGATGTAGTGTGGGAATTGTAGTTCCAGCCCCATTCCTTTATAACCTACTCAAGAAGCTCAAAACCTACTGAATCATAGTCGAAGAAATTTGAACTGGTGATGCACCTCCCTGAACCGATGCCGCCTCATTCTCCTAAATCGGTATTGTTTCATCCTCTGCAACCTTAGGAAGATTCTCATATAGGGGAGGAGATACTGACCTTTCTAAAAGCGGTCCTACAGCCTGAGCCCTGCCTATGGCAGGTGCGTCTCTCTTTTCACTACCTTTTTCTCTCACTTGTCCCCTACCGTGATGGCAACAGCAGCCGTCGGTTTGGGTACCTCTGCTCTCGCTCATGATGCATGTGTTCTCACCATCGTTTAGAATAAGAGCAAAAGAAGTCAGATACCAATTTGGATTACCAGATACCAATTGGAATCAACTAATTGCACAAAGGAAAGAAGAAGTTGAATTTTCCTAGTGTCTTGTAGCCTCCCGAAGAAAAGGACAGACGTCTTTGCACCATTCCACAAGACTCTACTAGACATGTTTTTATACAATGAGATCAATGAACCTAGGGATCTAATATCAACTCTATCATGACTCAACTGATCGTGAGTGTCACCCACTCTAAATCTCCGGTTGGAGTACCGTCTAACCAAATCCTTAACCCAATTAATTAGCCAATTTTAGAAAATGCAACAATAAAATCAACCTCAACAATACTAATAGTCAAAAAAATCTAATGATATAAGTGCAGAAATATTTCAACTATCTATTACATTCCCCAAGACCCAAAACTTATTGTACAAGAACTCTAAACCAAAACATGTTTAAGCTATCAAAAAACTAATAAAATAAAAGAGAGTTTCATTGCCCGAAAGAAGGACAATGACCAAACTGAAGATCCATGGCAGCCTGAAGATAAAATGCTTACCTTTGGATCAAAATTAGTTGTCCTTACTAGAGATAAGGTGTAACACCCCAAAAATTATAAGCTAAAAACCAGACTAAAATTCTAAGTGTAAAGTTGTCAAAGGACAGATAGGAACCATGTACGAGTTCCATGGACCGTGGAACAAACCACGGACCATGGATGTCATCCATGGAAATTAGACTGAGGCCGAGCATTTGGCCTGAGAACCACGACCAGGATCCACAGACTATGGAATAGTCCATGTGCCATGGTTTGTAGACATAGAACTCAGGCCTGCATCCTGACCAAATCTAAGGGAACCACGAGCTAGTTCTATGGCTCGTTGAATAAACTACAGACCGTGGTTTCCAGCTGTGGAACCCTATCCCGAGAATTTTCTGCAATTTTTAAGTTTTGATCTCAGGGGTATTTTAGACTTTTTCTATTTTTTTAAATCCTAAGTTAAGTTGTTTTAGCCTCTTTTAGGTGGGATTAAAGGGAAGCTACTACTAAATTCCCCTCATTCTCACAATTAAAAATTTTAAGTCAGAAAGAAAGAACAAAAGCGATCTTCTTTCCACCAAACCTAGGGCTTCTTCCCCAAAGCTCCAAAGCATCAAGAAAGTTTATAATTTCCTTACCTTCAGGTATGTGGGTATTCAGTAAGGGTTAAGTTCACCTTTATGCCTAAAACTTCAGACTTCTATGTCGATTTTATGATTTTATAAAACTCGAGTTCTTACCCTATTATGCAAATTTTTACAGAATTTAGTCCTTATGATTACTACATGATTTATATCTTGTTTTAAATTATTTTTATCTTGGTTTTAATAAATTTTCATGAATTCTTACCAGGATTTGAGAAGACCAGAATTCAGCAAGAAATTGTAGTATTTTCACAAGAATAGGCTTTTCTTATGAATTTAGCTCAGGGTGTCACAATTCACTTTTAAATAAAAATTAGTCAGTTTTCAGTCTACAACTTTTTCAGAAAATGGTTTCAGACTAGTTAAGATTTGACTCAGATATCAGAACTTCGGTAAATGAGCTATCAGTATTCAATTTGGAAGTAGTATTTAGCACCGAGTTGGACTAGGGCCCCAGTTTCACCCAAAGTCCTAGAACTACATGCAACCATAGGTCTACTTAGCCCCTCAGTTGGGCCTCAGATTAGTGATCATGTCAGTCATGCCTCTATATCCTATCAAGGTATATAGGATCCTCTCTATAGCGTATATACAGTGGACTCCATGTCTAGATCACGTGGTTTATGTCAGTTAACGAACTCTCGCACAGAACTAGACTTAGTAGACATGTACTTGGCCCTCAGTTTAGCTTTACTGTTTCCATTATGTCTTTTCAGAATATTTTTGCATTTCACATATTATACATATTATGTTTGGGCCATTGTACTATAGATTCAGTTGCATTTTGAACAGTTTACCTATATTTTAGCGTGTTTAGTTATCGTTTAGCTTCCATATCCCTCATGCTCAGTACATTCAATGTATTGTATCCTATCATGATGTAGGTTTAGGCGCTTTATCTCAGCATCATGATTAGTATGCTCCAGTGCCACATCAGTGACTACTAGGGGTGAGTCCTCATCATCCAAGGATGAACTTTTGAGATGATTTCTTTTAATTATTTCAGTTTTCAGTATTTAGAGTTAGATGGGAACTTGTCCCAGCAGCTCATCAGTAGTAGAGACTTTCAAACATAGCGTTAGACATTTAGCTTATTTCAGATTGAGTTTATCTTTCAGACCTATATTATTTTCAGAACATTTAGCATTCATCAAAGTTATAAAATTTTAATTAGTTTAGCTTCCGCTTAGCCTTTATTATTTGGAATGCTTAGTATATGGCAGGCCATGGGGTAGCTTGGAATCATTTGTTGCTCTAAGCACCATGTTAGGTCTAGGGTGTAGGCTCGAGGTGTGACAAACTTGGTATCAAAGCATCAGGTTTAAGGTGTCCTAGGGTGTTTGAAAGCTGCGTTAAGTAGAGTTTTTTTCATAGGTGTGAAGCGCGCAACACTTATGAGGGAGAGGCTACAAAATACTTTTAGGAAACTCCACTTCTTTCATGTTCAATATTGTGTGATAGAGTTTAACTTTATTTCTCCCTTCTAATACATTCATTATGCGTTTTAGATCATACCTCCTCGCAGAAACAATGCTTGTAATGCTAACCCTCTAGTTCTAGACCACGAGGTGATGAATGTTGAATTCATGAATCTTATCTAAATGTTGGCACAAGATATGACTGCTCAGGCAAATCAGCAAGCACTTGATTCTACTAACCCAAATGGGGGGTTAGCTACTGCTAAAATTAGAGATTTTATCCATATAAAATCCTCCAGAGTTCTTTGGGTGAAGGTAGATGAGGATCTGCAGAACTTTATTAACAAAGTATAGAATATTCTCAACATCCTGCAGGTGATTGGAGTTAAGAGTGTTGAGCTAGCATCCTATCAACTCAAGGATGTAACTCACATTTGGTTCACCTAGTCAAGTAAACAGTTAAGCCTGATTCACTCAAGGAACCAACATGGATAGCAAGTAAATAGTTAAGCCCGGTTTAATTTAGGAACCAACATGAATATAAAGTAAGCATTTAAGCCTGGTTCACTAAAGAAACCAATATAATCAAGAAAACACATAATCCCCGGTTCACTCAAGGAACCGTCACACTCACCAAATACATGTACACATATATTAAGAGTCTTATGATCACTCACTAGCCATTACCTGTAGGGGATGAGCTCTTATCCATGTACGAAATCTAAAACATCAAGTTTCTGCCAATTTTATATCAACCAATCCCATGAAGATGTCCAAATACTGGTACATTCCACAATAATGACAAATACAACACTTGTAAAAATCAGCAAGCTTTCAATTAAACAATCATTGCATATGATTAACACTTAGGATATCAAATAGTTATTCACTTTCCCTGAACATGCATTGTACAAGAAATACTAGGGAATAGTTATCATGTACACATAACACAAATATGATTTCAACTACATTTGAACCATCACCTACCTCAATCTAAACTGGAAATGCTCTACTGAACCTGAGATTTCCCATTTCTTGCAACATTGGCTTATTGTGGTCTAAAAACAGGAATGTAAACACACAATCAACCAAATGACCTATAATATCAAGTATTACACCCTAATCTCGAACCTCAAGGCTAATTTCATGATCATTTCACCCATTGTAGGGCTTTCCCACCATAAATTTACCTTAAAGCTATCAATTTCATGGTTATATTAGTGAATCATAGTCATGCAAGAGTAAATAATCAACTTTTAACTATAATCCAAAGGTTTTACACCCAATCTACTCCCTTGCACCAGAATTTACAGTGACATCAAGTAACCTTCCCCAAGACCCATAAACTAGTGATTTCAAGGTCAAGGAATCGAAAAACTAGTTAATATGGATAAATAACTTACCTTTACAAAGAAATCTGATGGGAAACATATGAAAATTGCCCCAAATTGGCTAAGCCCTCCCCAAAACTTGGTTTAGAAATAATGAATATTTTTGAGGAAGTTTCTGCAATAACAATAATTTACCCCTCTAATAGTGACCCAATCTCTCTATAGAGGTATCGCTATAGCAGAATCCGCCCACTATAGCGGGATTGATCTTCTTTGACTCCCACTATAGCGAGAATTATTCTGCTATAGGGAAGCCCCGTAGTGGCCTGCCAATAATTATAGTGGCTGTGGAAAGGCACAAATTCAGAATTTCTCCTGGTTTTTCCTTTTTCGCAATGCACCCTCAAACCATTATATCCTGGACTAACCTCTTCACATCAAGTTTGTTATCGGGAGTTCTACCTACCCGAATTCACTTTCAAAAAGTAAAAGATTTCTTATCATCTTAGCTAACATAAAATCAAGCTAAAATTTATTAAATTTACCCAATCCATTTCTGAATTTTCCTAGATCATATCCTGCTCGAATTTCGTCTAAAACTAGCCTAGCCTAAAAATTTTAACTTTCAATTTTGAAAAAATTCCAACCCAATTTTTTGTGAGATTGACTCCCCCATAACAATGAAAAGGGTCATTACACATAATGAATTAAAAAGAATGCGCGATTGACTCCCCCATAATAATGAAAAGGGTCATTACACATAATGAATTAAAAAGGGATGAAAGATTTAACACTGAACAACCTAATTAACTTGAGTTCCTATTTCCTTCTATGTCATAATTATTACTCTGGTGGGTATTCTTGTTTCTACATATATATATATATATATATATATATATATATATGTCATATTTTGTCCAGTCATTTTACATACTGTAATATTTAATATATATTCACATCCCTTGGCTGGGGTGCTATTTGATTTTATTGATGCAAACTCAGATATACAGATACACAATTGAGCAACACGCTAGAGTCTCCACATCCTGCATTTGGTGAGCCCCGACATGGATTTCCCCCGGTCTTAGTCTCAAATTTTAGAATATTAGTATGTTTATTTAAGCTATGCCAGGGGTCTTGTCTCGGTTGTCAATACCCAAACATGTAGAGGCTTCATAGATAGACACATCATCAGTTATATTTTATTTTCAAGTTTTTACCTTCATATCATTTCCCATGAATCTTCAGTACTGCGTTCATGAAAATAATTTCTTTATAAGACTTGTCTATTGAATGTTCTAAATCATATTTCACTTATATATAGTGTATGATCATATTCCATGCCATATTATGGGAATGCTCAGATCAGTAATGATGCAAGTGTTGATCATGCTCAGGGTCTAGGCTCAGGTCGTGACAACAAGTATATAAAATATATGATGTGTATACACCAAGGTATAGGCTTATGTTGTGACAACAAGAATATAAAATATACGATGTGTATACGCCAAGACCCGTAATCCTAAGTTTTAATAACTCTATAAACAACTCCTAAATATTACTTGAAATTGTTTTAAACTCATAAGTAGGATAATAAACAAACTCCCATCTGTAAAATCAAACAACACTTATTTTTATAACCGTAGTAGCATATCACTAGCTTGTCAGCAATAGTCATTGTTGGATTGACAACCCTGATTGTTTTACAATAATTTTATTACCTGCGACCCAATTACTTTCATGAGAGTTGTGGCTTACATCAGCAGACAACATAATGTTACGTTAGAATATATTCAACCTTATATATTCTTATAAGTTATGTTCAACCTAACATATGTGATTATTGTTATATGATCTTAATTCGGATAAGACTAATGTGAAAAGTGATGGGAGAATTATCTGTCAATTAAATTATAAACCTGAATTAATAAAATTAAAGGTTGGAAGAAATTATGGGATTGAAAAACTTATTTGTGTGTGAGTTATTGATGGTGGGTTCGCATTGTATTGAATATAGTCTTGTTGTCTAGATATGAAGTGTAAAGTGATAATTAGCAGTAATGATAATATGCTCTTAAGATGGAACTAACGGGAGGAAACATGACTAAATGTTAAGGTATGATCTGTGGTAAAAGGTGAATAAATTAAGGATTAGTTTGTAATTAGTGTGTTGACGAATGGTCGAGTAATAGCTAATGATATAATATTTATAAAAATAACAGTGATATGCATGATGGTAATTCATAACTAAACTAGATTTAATGATCTGTGGAATGATAATGTTGTTGAGTATTTGAGATTAATTTAGGGTGTCTTTATGTGGAGTTAGACTTTAATTAGTCGCATGTATGTGTTATGAATTGATAAAGCATGTTAATTGGTCTTCAGACAAAGTCTGTGAGTAGTATTATTACCTTGAGAATGCTTGTCTGAATAAGTTATTTACTTATTGAAGCTTGTCTTTAAATGACTTGTGATTGTGATGAGCACTTGTAATATTCATTGTGTACTTTTTATTATTATCCTAAGAGATAACTAGAATGAGAATATATAGAAATATGAAATGAGAAAAGAGAATATACATACTATTCTGATTACGAGAGGCTCAAGTCCAATATAAGTTTATGAACGAGCAATGATGTTATGAATCGAGTACCACGTCAGTATGGTATATGGACCCTAGGCCATCCCCTGTAGGTCATGAATAATTGGATAAGATTAAAGTCTATGTAGCGTATGTACAGATGAGTGACAGTTGTAAATTTAGTATGATTCAGACGTGAGACTGATGAGATACAGAGGCTATGCAACTGTGAAATCAGAATAAACATGATTCTATATTTTGTGATGTGGCTTCATTATATTTCCAATATTTGTAACAACCTATATGTTTTTTTGGTGACTTATATGTCCTTTATTGAATTACATTTTGATGTCACAACCCGATTTCTCAGGTCATGATGGCACCTATAACCCCATGTAGGCAAACTAATTCTCGTAACTCAAAATGGTTAGTAATGGGTCACTACCTAAGTAAAGCACGCACAAATAGGATGATAAGAGGAAGAAGGTAAATGAGGCATAGAAAAGGGAAAACAACCTGAATATACAAAGAAAACTATACCATCCCACAACCTGGTATTATAGTACAAGAGCCACTACTAACTATACAGAGTACAAGAGAGCAAAAGTAAAATATACAACTGTCTCTGAATATACAAAAGAGTCAATTGTGTCAAAAGAAGAGACATAGCCAAGTCACGATCGCCAGAAGTTCACCTTATGTCTCGGGTGTCCCAAACGTTGCACAAAATCCGCACATCAATGACAATGGCCCACACTAGGATCTGCACCAGGAAGATACAGAAGAGTAGTATGAGCACCAATTGCATAAGCAAAGGGTACCCAGTAGACATCATATGTCGATTGGGCATATATAAAATGTAAAAGCATTAGATAGCAAATAAAAGAAGAGAAGGGTCACAGAAGAAAATAGAGTAAAGTACATGGAAGCTAGCAAAAGATAGAAGGCATAAGAGAATATAAGTGTACTAAGCTAGCCACAGAAGATGCATGACAGAACACAGATGTAAAAGTAGAGAATGCACAAGGGTCCTTGCAATAACAGTAAATAAAGGAAAACTTAACGAACAGGGAGGTGTGACAGTAACTTAAATAAAGGGAGAGAAAGAAAGGCAACTAAACCTAAACATGCTAACAATACAGCCCACAAGGTAAAAATAATCGAAAAGTAAACTAGCAGGTAACTACAATAGGAGAAAGTAACACTAATCTGCCTATAATCCCAACGAGCACCCATACACCCGAGGAATACATACAAGTGAAGAGAAACCCTACTGGCATCCCATACTACCAGAGAGTACACTTAGAAAACAGCAAACAAGGGTGGAATAATGCAGAAAATGAATGATATGATATGGTTTGCCAATGGTACCGTATGCACCTCCTCCGGCGCCCATAGGCCTAGCAGGTAGGACCCACGGAAGGGCTTCTCTCATATACCTCTACTCCCTCGTATACCCCTCTTCCGGCACACTCGGCCCGTAGCCCCTAGTCCAGATCGGCAAAGTCCATGGAGGTCTCCCTGACCACATACCAACTCTTAAGATCTCATCATGCGTTCCAAGAGTCTATCTAGGTCTAAAATTAGTCATAAAACCATGTCTAGCACTCGGCCCGACCGAGTCTAGTATCATCTCAAGTACCAGTGTGAAAAACAAACATTTAATCCCTTTTACTTCAAGAAGATCCATTAACCCAATTTTAAGTCCATATAGCCATTAGTACCTGAAAATGGTACCTCGGGGCCATGCAAGGTTAGAAAATCGGTGATAGCCAGGCCTGCAGCCCTGCAGTAGTAATAAATCAATGCAGAAAAGTTCTTTTCATGACGATGATATGCTCGGATACAATCAACAATTCAATATCAACCTACTGGCCTTGCACAGGCTCAATCCACTCTACAGCACAGATAACCAGTTAGAAATTTCAAATCAATGTCCAGGACTCACAGACACTTCCTAAATATCCCACCATTTATGGTCCAAAGGCATATGCAAAGGCCACTCAGGGTACCATCGTACTAGCTCAAGTACCAAAGCAGAAGAAATAAGAATGGACAAGTAGGAAGCGGACAAGGTCTGGGGTGCCAACTTAGTAAACCCAACCCAAGGATGATCTAAATAGTACAATTACATTCTATATAGGCCAAGTCTAAGATTGGTAAGCCATAGCCTACCTAGCGTCTGATGAAAAGTTGCTGAAAAGTCATCGTTTGAGCCCAACTGCTCTGAGAAGCCCTGAACACTAATCAAACTAAAAAACATAGACTACTCGTTAATGTGAAGCTAACGATACCCATAATGCTAACAACTAGCCGGGTCAAATATCTGGGTCAACAATGGACCCGTGGGTCCTGCAACCCAAAATTAGAAACAAAAATTACCATGAGGTTCCCAACGTCGTCAGGAACTAATGCTCAAAAATTGAGCATAAGTTTTGTAAGGGAAAGGCCTAAACCACCCCCTAAAACCAATGAACAATTTTAGAATCAAATGAAGGAATTAACAAAATTAAAGGCTATAAAACTTACAATTGAAGGCGGGAAAACAACCATGGACAAGGAATAAGACACCCAAACACTTTACAATGAACCCACAGTGAAATTCAAGCTTTGAGCTCTATGGAAATGGTGGAAAGCGGTTTAAATGTCTTGAAAATGAAGGAGAAATATATATATACTACCAGAAGTCCTTCATCGCGACCGCAAAGGACCCCAAGCGATCGCGATCACCATGCTGGCTAGATCATCGCAATTACAATAGTCCAGCCACGTAATCGTGAAGCATAAAGGGGAATAGCCTTCATCGCTATTGCAAGAAAGGCCTTCGCAATCACGAAGAACAAATGTGTGTCGGGTCCACAGTCCCTTCATCACGATCGCGTGAAGGAGACCTCGCAATCGCGATGCCCAAAGAGACAGAGCATCGCGATTGTGTAGCCTTCCTCGCGGTTGTGATTAAGGCCTGAGGTCTGCACCTGCAACAAAAACCAGTAACTTTCTAAGGCTAAAAAGTCAACAGATGGGCCCACGAGGCTAATCCGAGATCCCGCACGCATAAACAAACTAAGTTATCTTACCGAAAATGACATTATGGACTCAACAAAATTAACAAAACTTCCATATGAGGTCGTTTTGATGAAATGTTGACCCAAGTCAACACTTATAAACTACAACCAAATACCCCAAATGAGCTCGGCTCACCCGGGGCCTGAACCAATCACCTATCTAACCCAAACTCGACATTGTGGAGCTGATGGAACCATTGGATTTTGAATTCGACTCCCCGAGAATCAAAAGTTGGCAAGAGTAAAACTTCCAACTCCAACTTGATTTAAATCTCAGAAAGTGAGATAAAACCATACCAAAAGCCCCTAGGCCCTTACCAAGGGTCCAACTAGACCAAAATCAACATTCTGGAGCTAATAAAATTGTCAGAATTCAATTCCGAGCACGTTTGCTAAGAATGTTGACTAAAGTCAATGATTTCCTAAGTTAAAGCTCTAAAACAGGGAAATTGTCATAAAGACCTAAGAACGGCCTGAGCACCGAACCATTGGTCTCAGCAAGTCATAAATGAATTGGGGCCGCTACAGGTAAGCTCTAATATTACAAAGAAAGCGAAAATGTAAACATGACCAGAAGGTTCATTACATCATCCACTACTAAAAAGGACTTTCATCCTCAAAAGTCAGGAAAAAAGAGTACCTGAAGGCTCAAACAACTGCGGATACTGAGCCCGCATATCTCTCTCAATTTTCCAGGTAGCCTCCTCGATCGGATGGTGTCTCCACTGAATTCTAACTACAGTAATCTCTCTGGACCTCAATCTTCTGACATCTCTAGATAGAATGGCTACCGGCTCCTCAACCCATGACCTGGTATTATAGTACAGGAGCCACTACTAACTATACAGAGTACAAGAGAGAAAGAGTAAAATATACAATTGTCTCTGAATATACAAAAGAGTCAATTGTGCCAAAAGAAGAGATATAGCCAAGCCCCGATCGCCAAGAGCTCACCATATGTCTCGGATGTCCTAAATATTGCACAAAATTCGCATGTCAATGGCGATGGCCCACACTAGGATCTAACTAGAAAGATTCAGAAGTGTAGTATGAGCACCAATTACAAAAGCAATGGGTACCCAAAAGACAACATAGGCTAACTGGCATATATAAAATGTAAAAGCAGTAGATAGTAGATAAGTGAAGAAAAGGGTCATAGAAGCAAATAGAGTGAACTACATGGAACCTAGCAACAAATAGAAGGCATAAAAGAATACAAGTGTACTAAGCTAGCCACAGAAGATGTATCAAAGAACACAGATATAAAAGTAGAGAATGCACCTGGTTCCTCGCAATAATAGTAAATAAAGGAAAACTTAATGAACAGGGCAGTGTACTGGTAACAATATAGCCCACAAGGTAAGGATAATCAATATATCCCACAAGGTAAGGATAATCAAAATGTAAACTAGAAGGTAAGTACAATAGGATCAAGTAACACTAATCTACCTATAATCATAACGAGCACCCATACACCCGAGGAATACATAAAAGTGAAGATAAACCTTACTGGTATCCCATACTACCAAAGAGTACACTCAGTAAACAACAAAAAAGGGTGGAACCATACAAAAAATAAATGTTATGATATGGTATGCCAGTGTTACCGTATGCACCTCCTCCGACGCCCGTAGGCCCAACAGGTAGGATCCATGGAAGGGTTACTCCTATATACCTCTACTCCTCCGTATACCCCTCCTCTGGCACTCTTAGCCCGTAGACCCTAGTCAATATCAGCAAGGTCCATGGAGGTCTCCGCAACCACATACCAACTCTCAAGATCTCATCATGCGTGCCTAGAGTCTATCCGGGTATAAAATAAATAATAAAATTGTGTCTAGCACTCGACCTGGCCGAGTCTAATATAATCTCAAGTACTAACGTGAAAAACCAATATTTAATACCTTTTACTTTAAGAAGATCCATTAAACCAGTTTGAAGTCCATTATTAATACCTTAAAAAAGACTCTAGGGACCATGCATGGTTAGAAAATTGGTGATAGTCAGGCTTGCAACCTTGTAGTAGTAATAAATCAATGCATAAAAACTCTTTTCATGATGATGATATGCTCGGATACAATCAACAACTCAATATCAACCTACTGGCCCTATACAGCCTCAATCCGCTCTACAGAACAGATAACCAGCTAGCAATTTCGAATCAATGTATGGGACTCACGAAAACTTCCCAAATATCCCATCATCTCTGCTCCAAAGGCATATGCAAAGGCCACTCAGGGTCGTAAGGGGGTAATACCATCGTACTAGCTCAAGTACCAAAATAGGAGAAATACGAACAGACAAGCAGGAAGTGGACAAGGTCTAGGTGCCAACCTAGTAAACCTAACCCAAGCAAGAGCTACATAGTATAATTACATTCCTTATAGGCCAAGTCTAAGATCGGTAAGCCATAGCCTACCTGGCATCCGATTAAAAGCTGTTGGAAAGTCATCGTGCGAGCCTAACTACTCCGAGAAGCCCGAATAACAATCAAACTAAAACAAACATAAACTACTAATCAAGACAAACCTAACGATACCCATAATGCTAATAACTCGCTGGGTCAAAAATCTGGGTTATCAACGGGCCCATGGGCCTTGCAACTTGAAATTGGAAATGGAAATTACCACGAGGTTCTCAATGTTGCTAGGAACTCATGCTCAAAAATTGAGCATAATTCGGATAAGGGAAGGGCCTAAAATATCCCCTACATCCCATGAACAATTCGAGAATCAAATGAAGGAATTAACAAAATTAAAGGCTAAAAATCTTACAATTGAAGGTGGAAAAATAACCACGGACAAGGAATAAGCCACCCCAACACTTTATGATGAACCCACAGTGAAATTCGATCTTTGAGCTCTATAGAAATGGTGGAAAGCGGTTTAAATGGCTTGAAAATGAAGGAGAAAGATATATATACTGCCAGGGGTCCTTCATCGTGATCAAGATCGTGATGACCATGCTGGCTAGACCACCGCAATTGCGATTGTCCAGCCATGCAGTCATGAAGAACAAAGAGACAGGGCCTTCATCGGTATCGCGAGAAAGGCCCTTGCGATTGCGAAGAACAAATGGGTGTTGGTTCCACAAGCCCTTCATGGCGATCGCGTGAAGAATACCTCCTGGTCGCGATGCCCAAAGAGGCAGAGCATCACGATTGCGTGACCTTTCTCACAGTCGTGATTAAGGCCTGAGGCTTGCACCTAAAATAGCAACCAGCAACTTTCTAAGACTAAAAAGTCACCAAATTGGCCCACGGGGTTCATCTAGGACCCCGTGCGCATAAACAAACTATGCTACCCTACCAGAAAAGGCATTCGAGGCTTAACAAAATAAATGAAACTTCCATATGAGGCCGTTTCAAAGAAATGTTGACCTAAGTAAACACTTACAAACTTCAACTGAACACCCAAAATTATCTTGGCTTACCTGGGACCCGAACGAATCACCTACCTAACCCAAACTCAATATTTTGGACCTGATGGAAATGTCAGATTTTGAATCCAATGCCTCGAGCATCAAAAATTTACCAAAGTCAAACAACTAACTCCAACTGGACTTAAATCTCAGAAAGTGAGATAAAACCATACCAGAAGTGTCACGACCCAACCCGTCATGAGTGGCACCCACCCAACACTCGGATGAGCGAACTAATAGAGTTCAACCCTTTGCCTAGACTAACAGCCTAAAACCAGCAACAGAAAGAAAACTAGCAATCAAAATAAGCAAAAACTATAGCATAATCATTAACCTGCGGAAAATCCCACCTAGGAACTAAAAGTCATTGTACCAAACATCAATACCAATATCTAGAATACGAGGATGCAACCCCAAAAGAAAATACAAAGTAGTTTTAACTCCGAAACAAGTGGACTGAAACTCTAAAGATAACCCAAGGTAGCTCGAATCAAGCAACTCACCCTTGAAAGTCAAAAATCGTCGGCGCTAAAGGTGAGGTCACGTCTCAGCCGCTGGAAGATTTCATGTACTCACCAAAAGACAAGCAAGTGCAGTATCAGTATTCCACTACTGTGTACAGGTAGGATCATCAGCTAGTTTTCAAATAAACAGTTTATAACAGTACAACAATATCAAGTATAATGTATGGAAAACATGCATAAATAACCACAGACACACTTAGACTACCAGTCTCTATTTATCCTATTCCCGCATGAATCACCACCTAACTCTAAGCCACAACTATATACCATCAACAACACCTTTCCGTCTAGCCTAGACCCACTCTGGGATCCCCTCTAGACTACACACGTGTACCTTGAATCAACCTGGCCTAAACCAAGACCAACACACATGTACCTTGAATCAACCCGGCCTAAACCAAGACCAACACATTTGTCAATAATCAACCCAGCCTAAACCAAGAAAAACACAACAGTTAACTAGAATTTACCTGGCCTCTCAAGGACCACCAAACCAATAACACATTTCAATAAGCATCCCATTCCACTCACGGAACCAATATCAATCAATGCAACACAATAATAATGATGCAATGATGCAACAAAAGTAAACCCGTACCAGGCGTGGTACCCGTGCCAACCAATTGTTATACCCGTACCACGCGTGGTACCCGTGCCAATCATATGTTATACCCATACCAGGTGTGGTACCCGAGCCAACCGAATGTCAATAATCCACAGTCAAATGCATGAACACACAACTTGTAAACCAATAAGCAAATAACATTCAAATCACAGATTGTAAATCAGAAACCTTAGACATTCTACACAACTTCCCTAAGTAATGTAATTCATACAATCACTTAGATATGAGTACAAGAATATACAACGTTCACAAAAATCGTAAGCCATCACCTACCTCGAAATGATCCAAGCTCTATTCGACCCGAGCTTTCCCGTGTTCTGGATTCCTCTCTCGTTCTTGGTCTAAAAACAACATACCATACATACAATTATAACATAAGGCCTGCACATTACCCGGATTATACCAAATCCCCAAACCCCAGGCCACCCATGATCATCCCACCCTTTTCCCAGGCTTTCCCACCGTTAATTCTCCTATTTCTATCATTTTTACGGATAAAAACAGAGAATTTAACAACCTATGATCATTTTAACATACTTTTATCAACACCCAAGAACGTACATGCTTGGAATCCCCTTTCTTCCCTGAATTCTACCATTCTTAGGTTATTCCAACCTTCCCCAAGTTCCTTCCTAGCAATTCTACCGCATAGGAAACGTATTACAAAGATTGGGGAACAAAAACCTTACCTTAGGGAAGAATTTCGACTGAGAAAGGAAGAAAAATGCCTGGAAACGCCTAGCCCTTATCCCAAAATAAATTGTAGAAAACTGAACTATTTTGGGGAACTTTCTGCATTAAAAACCCATCGGCCTGCTATAGCAGTTCCCGCTCCGCTATAGCGGACGACTTTCGCTATATCGGTCTTAAGTGGGTGTTGACCGCCTTGACCACCGCTATAGCGGTATTTTCCACTTCTATAGTGGAGGTCATTGTAATGGACTGTTATGCTCCTCACGGAAAGAATGTCCTAAAATCTTCCAGTTTTGGCTATTTTACAACACACTTGCTTTTCCCGATGACCTGAAACAACCCCTTTACTTCAAACGCGATTCCGGGAGTTTTACTTACCCAAATTCGATTCTGAAAAGTCCCCTAGACTCCTCTATGTGTTGGCTACATGAAAAACTAGCTCAAAACAAGACACATAAACCAATGCTTACCCGGATTTCCCTAGACTCTACCTTGCTCCTAAACGGGTCGAGGCTAGCCTAGCCCAGAATTTTAAACTCCCAAATCCAGAGTTTTCCAACTCTAAAACTAGGCATGATTGGACTACCCATAACGACGGACTCGGTCGTTACAACATATACCAATTTACCCATCGTTCATCCCCGAATGATCAAACCTGAAATTACAGAAATAAAAATGAAGGAAGTGTAGTACCTGAATCCTCAAACAGTTGAGGGTACTTGTCCCGCATATCCTTCTCAATTTTCCAAGTGGCTTCCTCAACCGGACGATGCTTCCCCGAGTCAATGTTGGGGTTGATTGATCGCCCAAAAAATGATTCTTATCCCATCCGTCAGGTTTGTATGTACCCACGCTCCTGTTTATTATTTTCTAGAACCTCAGGAACTATCCTTTCCGGCTGCCCCCTCCCCCCTGGCTTTGCTCTTGGGTTTGTCAACCAACCTGGCATGTTCAGACCAGGGCGCCTCGATGATGGTGTAGTCGTAATATTCCTCTGATTGGAAATCTGTTAAGATCCGCCCATGATTCATGGAACCATTCTTTCGCATGCCGTAGCTTAGGATTCGTGCTATTGCTATTGTTTGGGGGCGTCAAGACCGGGTTCTGACTTTTTGTTTTTGAGAAAGAAGAGGTTACTGGACAAGCGAAAGAGATGCCGAAATAGCAGATGCTTTTAGTTGAAACAAAATCATTAGCCGAGACATACCTCCCGCTAAAGAACAATAACTTTTGTCCTCAACCTCCGGACATCCCGAGCAAGAATCAAAATCGGTTCCTCCTCATAACGAAGATACTTATCAAAAAGTACCTCATCCCACTTGATGATGTAATCCCCATCCCCATGGTATCGCTTAAGCATAGATACATGGAATACTGGATGGACGCCCGACAAACTAAGTGGCAGTGCTAACCTGTAAGCCACTGGCCCCACAATTTCAAGAACTTCAAACGGACTGATGAACCGAGGGCTAATCTTGCCCTTCTTACCAAACCTCATAACCCCTTTCATTGGTGAGACCTTCAACAATACCTGTTCAAAAGCCTGAAAGTCCATGTCCCGGACCTTGCGGTCTGTATACTCCTTCTGCCTACTTTGAGCAGCCAGCAATTTGGTATGTATGCCCCTTACCTTTTCCTGCGCTTCCTTCACTAAGTCTATGCCCAGAGGCTTTACATTGCCTTCCTCAAACCACCCAACCAGTGATCTACAGTTTCTCCCATACAGTGCCTCGAACGGTGCCATGTCAATACTGGAGTGGTAGCTATTGTTGTACGAGAATTCACACAATGGTAAATACTGGTCCCAATGACCCCCGAAGTCCATCACACATGCTCTCAGCATGTCCTCCAATACCTGGATCGTCCTTTCCGACAGACCATCAGTCTGAAGATGGAAAGTTGTGCTAAAGGTGAGTTGTGTACCCAACTCTTCATGTAACTTGCCCCAGAACTTAGAAGTAAACTACATACCCCTCTCTGAAATGATAGACAGCGGTACCCCATGCAGTCTCACAATCTCCTTCACGTAGATCTTAGCCAATTGCTGCGAATTGTAATCTACCCTGACTGGAATGAAATGAGCGTACTTGGTCAGCCTCTCAACAATGACCCAAATTGAGTCATACTTCCCCAATGTCTTGAGAAGGCCCACCACGAAATCCATGGCTATCCTTTCCCACTTCCACTATAGAATTGGGATTCTCTGAAGTAGTCCTGCAGGTCTCTGATGTTCATACTTTACCTACTGGCAGTTCTGATATTTGGACACAAAATCCACTATGTCCCTTTTCATCCCGGGCCACCAGTAACGCTGCCTCAAGTTCCTGTACATTTTGGTCACACCCGGATGAATTGAGTACCGCGAACCATGGGCTTTCGCTAAGATTCTCTGAATTATATCATCAACCCAAGAAACACAAATCCTCTCCCTGAAATGCAACACTCCACCAGAGTCTAACATGACGTCTCTGGACTCCCCGGATATTACCTTACCTCGCAACTTACCCATTTTCGGATCCTGAAACTATTTCGCCTTTATTTCCTCTATGAAGGTGGCCTTGACCTCAATAGTGGTCAACAACCCACCTTGATCTGAAACACCCAAATGCATGAACTTGGCCTCCAAAGCCCGAATCTCCTTAGCCAATGGTCGTTTGGACGCCCCTAAACAAGCCAAGCTACCCATGCTAACAGATTTCAAGCTTAATGTGTCAGCCACCACATTAGCCTTACCCAGATGGTACTGAATGGTCACATCATAATCCTTCAATAGTTCCATCCACCTCCGCTGCCTCAGATTCAAATCCTTTTGAGTGAATACGTGCTGCAGACTGTGATGATCTGTGAATGCCTCACATTTGACACCATAAAGGTAGTGTCTCCAGATTTTCAATGCAAAAACCACCTCTGCCAACTCCAAATCGTGAGTCGGGTAATTCCTCTCATGCACTTTCAACTGCCTGGATGCATATGCTATCACATTCCTATCCTGCATCAACACAGCACCCAAATCAGAATGTGAAGCATCACAGTAAACAACAAAGTCTTTACCTTCAACTGGCAAGGACAAAATAGGGGTTGTGGTCAAAAGTGTCTTGAGATTTTGGAAGCTCTCCTCGCACTTGTCGGACCACACGAACGGTACCTCCTTCTGTGTCATCCTGGTCAGGTGAGTAGCAATAGAAGAAAAATTCTTAACAAACCTCCGGTAGTACCCTGCAGGCCCAACAAAACTCCTCACCTCGGTCACAGAGCTAGGCCGAACCCAACTCTTGACTGCCTCAATTTTCTAGGGATCCATAAATTACCCCCTTTTCTGACACTACATGCCCCAAGAATGCCACAGAAGTCAACCAAAACTTGCACTTAGTGATTTTGCATAAAGCTTTTGGTGCCTCAAGATATCCAGCACAATACGAAGATGATTAGCATGCTCCTCCCTACTCTTAGAGTAGATCAAAATATCATAGATGAACATGATAACGAATGAATCCAAGTAAGACTTAAACACCCCATTCATCAAACAAATGAATGTTGTCGGCGCATTGGTCAAACCAAATGACATTACTAGAAACTCGTAATGCCTATACCGAGTCCAAAAATCAATTTTTGGAATATCCTCAAGTCTAATCTTTAACTGATGGTACCCCGACCTCAAGTCGATTTTTGAGAACACTGATGCACCCTGAAGCTGGTCAAACAATTAATCTATACGGGGTAGAAGGTACTTATTCCGGATGGTCACCTTGTTCAACTGCCTATAATCTATGCACATCCGCATACTACCATCCTTCTTCTTTACAAATAAAACCAGAGCACCCCAAGGCAAAGCACTGGGACGTATAAATCCCTTATCTTGGAGTTCCTACAGCTGAGTCTTAAGTTCCCTTAACTCTACCGGATCCATGGAATACGGAGGAATGGAAATGGGACGAGTGTCTTGCTCCAAATCAATACAAAAATCTATATCCCTGTTCAGAAGCATGCCAGGCAAGCCCGCTGGAAACACCTCTAGAAATTTGGAAACCACTGGAACTGACTCAATAGGCGGGGACTCCACACTATCATCCCGTAGATGAGCGAAGAAGGCTAGACACCCCCTCCCCACTAGCTTCCTAGCTCGGACAAACAATATTATCTTAACTGGCTTAGGCCTGTACGCACCTTCCCACTCTAGTCTATCCTTACCCAAAATCTCTAGAGCCATAGTCTTGGTGTTACAGTTCAACACAGCATGATAAGGAGATAGCCAGGTCATACCCAAGATAATATCAAAATCAACCATATCCAGAATTACCAAGTCTACCCAAGTATGTAACCCCACAAACACAACAGAACAATCACAATACACATGAGTCACAATCACAGACTCTCCAACTGGGGCAGAAACATGGATAGGGGAATCAAGGATATCACAAGTCAAACCCAGCCCAAAGCAAAACTCACAGACACATAAGAATACGTAGAGCCTGGGTCAAATAATACCGAAGCCATTTTATCACAGACAAGAATTGTACCTGTGATCATTGCATCTGAGGCTTCCGTCTTGGTCCTCCCTAGAAAAGCATAGCAATGAGCCTGATCATCAATTCGGGCAACTTTCGGGGCTGGCTGCGTCGCACCCCTGCCTACGCTGCCATTCACTCGGTCTCCCCGGCCTCCCTAAAAATTACCTCTCCCACCCTGTGGACGACCCCTAGCATTACCGGCTCTGCCTACCGGAACCACTGCTCTAGTCTGTTGCTGACCCTGATTACCTGTCTGCCTATGTGTACACTCCCTCTTAAAGTGGCCCAGCTCACCACAACGGAAGCAACCATGGTCAAGAGTAGGTCTGCTAGCTGATGTATAGGACGTTCCCTGGCCTCTAGGAGATGAAGTCTGAGCTCTCTGACAACCACCTGTAGTAGCTAGCAGAGCTGACTGAATAGGACGGGCCGGGTAAGCCTGCTGATGCTGGCCTCTAGAGTATGAACCACCATAGTTTCTCTCATTCCAGGGCTTCTTAGCTAAAGCCTTAGCCTGACCCGCTTTCCTAACTCCCTCTATCTTCTTCACATAATCCACCACATCATTAAAGCCCTTTCCTGAAGAAGTCATATGCACTGACAGTACCTGCAGTTCATTATTCAGACCCTTGATGAACAACCAGACCCGTTCCTCCTCATAACCCAACATCTGTGTAGCAAAATGGGACAACGCATGGAACTTAGCCTCATAAGCTGAGACTGACATGCTAACCTACTCCAAGTTCAAAAACGCATCCTTCTTTCGGTCCCTCAAAGTACGGGGAACGTACTTCTTTAGAAATAACACGTGGAACTGCTTTCAAGTCAGTAGAGGTAGAATAGAAGATCGACACTCAACATGAGACCTCCACCACTGCTTGGCATCACTCTACAGCTGAAAAGTGACAAACTCAACCACATGTTGACGTACAATACCCAACTTTGGTAACCTCTCATGGTAATCAAGGATGAACTCATAGGCATCCTCCTTGTCTGTACCTTGAAACGTCGAAAGTTTCAGTTTAAGGAACTTACTCAACATCTCATGCTCATTCCATGTCATCATTGGGCCTAACATTGGCCTGAGGAGATCATTTGTGCCCGAAGCTGCGTCCATCCTGGGTGTTGTAGTAACCGTTCGCTGAGTATCCAAGGCCTGATTTGCATAAGCTGCGGGTATGGCTCCAGCACCAACCAAACTACTCAGAATATCCCACGCCTGCTTAAAAGCTTTCGGTGTCATAGTAGGAAGGCCTGCACCCCCAACTGGTGCCGCCTCCGCTTGAGCCCCTCCATCCTCTACAACCACTTCTTCTACGTCCTCAGCCACATGATCCTGAGGTGGGGGAGGGGTTACCTCACGTGCAGCAGCAGCTCGAGCTCCACCCCTGGCGGGTGCGTCTCCAGCTCGTCCCCTACCCCTTCCCCTACCTCTGCCACGAACTGTCGGGCCCGCTGCTGGGACCGCTGGCCTTGCTCCGTTGTTTCTTGTAGTAACCATTTGCGTACAGAAGAGTGAATGAGGTTAGATACCAATTTATATCACCAGATACCAATTGGAATCAAGTTATAGCATAAAGGAAAGAAGGAAGAGATAGTTTTTCCTAAAGCCCCATAGCCTCTCGAAAAAAAGTACAGATTTCTCTGCATCGTTCCGCAAGACTCTACTAGACCTATTTGCTACAACGAGATCAACGAACCTAGGCTCTGATACCATCTTTGTCACGATCCAACCCATCGTGAGTGGCACCCACCCAACCCCCGAATGAGCGAACTAATAGAGTTCAACCCTTTGCCTAGACTAACAGCCTAAAACCAGCAACAGAAAGTAAACTAGCAATCAAAATAAGCAAAAACTATAGCATAATCATTAACCTGCGGAAAATCCCACCTAGGAACTGAAAGTCATTGTACCAAACATCAATACCAATATCTAGAATACAGGGATGCAACCCCAAAAGAAAATACGAAGTAGTTTTAAGTCTGAAACAAGTGGACTGAAACTCTAAAGATAACCCAAGGTAGCTCGAATCAAGCAGCTCACCCTTGAAAGTCAGAAATCATCGGCGCTAAAGGTGAGGTCGCATCTCAGCCGCCGGAAGATTTCCTGTACTTACCAAAAGACAAGCAAGTGCAGTATCAGTACACCACCACTGTGTACTAGCAGGATCATTAGCCAATTTTCAAGTAAACAGTGTATAACAGTACAACAATATCAAGTATAATGTATGGAAAACATGAATAAATAACAACAAACACACTTAGACTACCAGTCTCTATTTAGCCTGTTCCCGCATGAATCCACCACCTAACTCTAAGCCACAACCATATACCATCAACAACACCTTTTCGTCTAGCCCAGACCCACCCTGGGATCTCCTCTAGACTACACACATGTACCTAGAATCAACCCAGCCTAAACCAAGACCAACACACATGTACCTTGAATCAACTTGGCCTAAATCAAGACCAACATAATTGTCAATGATCAACCCGGCCTAAACCAAGACCAACACAACAGTTAACCAGAATTTTCCTGGCCTCTCAAGGACCACCAAACCAATAACACATTTCAATAAGCAGCCCGGTCCACTAACGAAACCAATATCAATCAATGCAACACAATAATAATGATGCAATGATGCAATGATGCAAGAAAAGTAATCCCATATCAGGCGTGGTACCCGTGCCAACCAATTGTATACCCATACCAGGCGTGGTACCCATGCCAATCATATGTTATACCCGTACCAGGCGTGGTACCCGAGCCAACCGAATGTCATTAATCCACAGTCAAATGCATGAACACAACTTGTAAACCAATAAGCAAATACCGTTCAAATCACACACTGTAAAGAAGGAACCTTAGACATTCTACACAACTTCCCTAAGCAATGTAATTTATACAATCACTTAGATATGAGTACAAGAATATACAAGATTCACAGAAATTGTAAGCCATCACCTACCTCAAAATGATCCAAGCTCTATTTGACCTGAGCTTTCCCATGTTCTGGATTCCTCTCTTGTTCTTGGTCTAAAAAGAACACATCGTACATACAATTAACACACAAGGCCTGCACATTACTCGGATTATACCAAATCCCCAAACCCCAGGCCACCCATGATCATCCCGCCCTTTTCCCGGGCTTTCCCACCGTTAATTCTCCTAGTTCTATCATTTTTACGGATAAAAATAGAGAATTTAACAACTTATGATCATTTTAACATACTTTTATCAACACTGAAGAACGTACATGCTTGGAATCTCCTTTCTTCCCTGAATTCTACCATTCCTAGGTTATTCCAACCTTCCCCAAGTTTCTTTCTAGCAATTCTACCGCATAGGAAACGTATTACAAAGATTGGGGAACAAGAACCTTACCTTAGGGAAGAATTTTGACGGAGAAAGGAAGAAAAATGCCTGGAATCGCCTAGCCCTTCTCCCAAAATGAATTGTAGAAAACTGAACTGTTTTGGGAAAGTTTCTGCATTAAAAACCCATCGGCCTGCTATAGCGGTCTCCGCTCTACTATAGCGGTCCCGCTATAGCGGATGACTTCCGCTATAGCGGTCTTAAGTGGGTGTTGACAACCTTGACCACCGCTATAGCAGTATTTTCCACCGCTATAGTGGAGGTCGCTACGGTGGACCGTTGCGCTCGTCACGGACAGCATATCTGGAAATCTCCCAGTTTTGGCTATTTTACAACACACTTGCTTTCCCCGACAACCTGAAATAACCCCTTCACATCAAACGCAATTCTGAGAGTTCTACTTACCCAAATTTGATTCCGAAAAGTCCCCCGAACTCTTCTATGTCTGGGCTACATGGAAAACTAGCTCAAAAAAAGACACATAAACCAATCCTTACCCGGATTTCCCTAGACTCTACCTCGCTCCAAAACTGACCGAGGCTAGCCTAGCCTAGAATTTCAAACTCCCAAATCCAGAGTTTTCCAACTCTAAAACTTGGCACGATTGGACTACCCGTAACGACGGATCCGGTCGTTACAAGAAGCCCCTAGCCCCCGACCAAGGGTCCAACAAGACTAAAATCTATGTTTTGAAGCTAATGAAATTGTCGGATTT
The DNA here is from genome assembly GCA_003996215.1 of Jaltomata sinuosa. Taxonomy (NCBI): domain Eukaryota; kingdom Viridiplantae; phylum Streptophyta; class Magnoliopsida; order Solanales; family Solanaceae; genus Jaltomata; species Jaltomata sinuosa. The sequence continues at coordinate 1,003,852 of QJPP01007469.1, read as the reverse complement.
CGATTCCGAGCATGTTTGCTAAGAATGTTGACTAAAGTCAATGATTTCCTATGTTAAAGCTCTAAAACAGGGAAATGGTCATAAAGACCTAATGAATAGCATGGACACTGAACCACTGGTCCCAGCAAGTCATAAATGACTTGAGGTCACTACAGGTAAGCTCTAACAGTACAAAGAAAGTGAAAATGCGAACATGACGAGAAGGGTCATTACATCATCCACTACTAAAAAGGACTTTCGTCCTTAAAAAAGGAGTACCTGAAAGCTCAAACAACTGCAGATACTGATCCCGCATCTCTCTCTCGGTCTCCCGCATAGCCTTCTTGACCGAAAGGTGTCTCTACTAAACCCTAACCATAGGAATCTATCTGGACCTTAATCTCCTGACATCTTTGGCTAGAATGGCTATCGGCTCTTCAATAAAAGCCAAACTCTCATCTAACTACACTGAATCCCACTATAATACATGTGACTCATCTGGAACATAATGCCGCAACATGGGTATATGAAAGACTGGGTAAATAGCTGAGAACATAGAAGGCAAAGCTAGCAGATAAGCAACATCATCAACCCTCTATGGAATCTCAAACAGCCCAATGTACCTGGGGCTGAGCTTTCCCCGCTTGTCAAATCTCATAACGCCCTTCATGGGAGACACTCAAAGAAATACCCGATCACCAATACTGAACTCTAAGGCATGAAGTCTACAATCTACATAGCTCTTCTTCCTACTCTAGACTGCCTAAAGTCTATCCTGAATAACCCAAACTCTATCTAGGAAATCATAAAATAGGTATGTACTCTACGATCGAGACTCAAAACTATCAAACCAACCTACTGGTGATTTGCAATGCCTACCATACAATGCCTCAAAAGGTGTCATGTGATTACTCGAGTGATAACTATTATTATAAGAAAACTCTACCAAAGGCACGTACTGATCCCATGAACCCCCAAAATCAAGAACACAGGCATGTAACATGTCCTTCAGGACCTGGATAGTCCTCTCAAACTGGATATCTATCTGAGAATGGAATGCAGTGCTGAGTTGAACCTTTGTACCCATCTCTCACAGAATAGTCCTCCATAACTGAGATGTAAACTTAGTGTTGTGGTCTGAAATAATAAAATCTAGAACCCCATGAAAATGAATAAACTCACGGAGATAGATCTCAGCTAACCTCTTTACGTTATAGGAAGAATGAACTGGCAAGAAGTGTGAAGACTTAGTCAGCCTATTGACAATAACCCAAATGGAGTCACACCCTCAAGAAGTGTGTGGCAACCATGCTATGAAGTCCATAGTGATCTCCTCCCACTTCCACTCAGAAATGGAAAGTCTTTCATTAATTTACCAGGTCTCATGTGCTCGAACTTAACCTGCTGGTAGTTCAAGCATTGAGATACAAACTCCGCTATGTCCCTCTTCATACCACTCCACCAATAAAGCTGCCTCAAGTCTTAATACATCTTAGCTACGCTTGGATGGATGGAATATCTGGAACAATGAGCCTCATAGAGAATCTACTGTATCAAGTCCGCAACTCTTGAAACACAAAGGTGGTCATCAAATCTCTTACCATCTGAATCTAAAGTAGCCCTGCTGGCCTCACCCTGTAAAACCCTGATCAAGAATATCACACAAACGTTGATCCTCAAACTGACGTTGTTGAATCTGATCAACCAGAGTAGAATGGATCTCAACACTGGCAAGAACTCTACTAGGATCTGACAAATCAAGCCTAACCTAATGGTTAGCCAAGTACGGGATGTCCAAGGCCAATGTCCACTCTGAAACTAAAAGGGAAGCCAAGCTGCCAATACTCACTCCCTTCCAGCTCAAGTTATCTGCTACCAAGTTTGCCTTGCCTAGATGGTACAGAATAGTGATGTCGTAGTCCTTCAGTAACTTAATCCATCTCTATTGCCTAGAGTTCAGCTCTTGCTGACTCATGATGTACTGAAGAGTTGGTTTAAATCTCACAGTGAACTCCATATAGATAGTGCCTCCAGATCTTGAGCGCGAAGACTACCACCATCAATTCCAAGTCATGAGTGGGATAGTTGTGCTCGTAATCCTTTAGCTGCCTCGACGCATAAGCTATTACCCGACCATGATGCATCAACACATAACCAAGACCAACTGATATAGTATCAAAATACACAAAGAAGCTCTGACCCTTTAACTGGCAATGTCAACACCAGAGCTGAAGTCAATAAGGCCTTAAGCCTCTGGAAGCTATCCTACTGATTAGACCACTGAAATGGGACATCCTTCCTAGTCAGCCTAGTCAAAAGTGCTGCTATGGAAGAAAATCCCTCAACAAACCATCTATGGTATCCTGCCATCCCAACAAAACTGCAAACCTCGGTAGGAGTAGTAGGCTTCAGCCAATCACGAACAACTACAATCTTTATTGGGTCCACCCTAATCCTATTCTTAGACACCACGTGTCCTAAGAATGCTACTGACTCAAGCCAAAACTCGCACTTTCAGAACTTGGTATAAAGCTGATGATCTCTCAAAGTCTAGAGCATGATCCTTAAATATTGCTCATATTCCTCCCTACCCCGTGAATATACCAATATATCATCAATGAAGACTATCACAAATGAATCCAGGTACGGATTGAGCACCTTGTGCATCAAGTCCATAAAAGATGTTGGGGCATTAGTCAACCAAAAAGACATCACCAGGAACTCATAGTGGCCATAACGTGTCCTGAATGTTGTCTTAGGGATGTCCTCCACCCTAATGCTCAACTGGTGGTAGCTTGACCTCAAATCTATCTTATAAAACATTGTTACACTCTAGAGCTGATCAAACAAGTCATCTATACGTGGCATCGGATACCTGTTCTTTATAGTCACCTTATTCAGCTGTCGATAATCAATACACATCCGCATCAAGCTATATTTCTTCTTCATAAATAGAACTGGAGCACCCAAGGTGACACTCGACCTGATGAAACCCTTAGCTAACAATTCCTGAAGCTGATCCTTAAGCTCCCTCAGTTCAGTCGGAGCCATAAGATATGGAGTAATGGAAATGGGTCTAGTGCCTGGCTCTAACTCAATGGCAAAGTCTATATCATGCTCAGGTGGAAGGCCTGACAGGTCAGTCAAAAACACATCTAAAAACTCTCTAACCATAGGGACCAACTTGGGAGAAAAGGTGTTGGTGCTAACATCTCATACATATGCTAGGTAAGATAAACACCCACGCGAAATCAACTTTCTATCCTGAAGACAAGAAATGATCCCAGATGGTGCATGGCTAACAGAACCCTGCCACACAACCGGGGATACACCGGGCATAGCTATGGTTATGGTCTTAGCATAACAATCCAAAACCACTCGGTGAGGAGATAACCAGTCCATGCCCAGAATCACATCAAAGTCTAGCATATCTAAAATCATCAAATCAGCCCAAGTCTCAAGACCATCAATAGCTACCAAGCATGATCTAACAATCCAATCCACTACTAAAGAATCGCCTACCAGGATAGCAACAGAAAAGGGGACAAATAATAGTCCACTAGCCAACCCCAAACAAGGAACAAAGTTGGCAAGAACATAAAAACATAAAGAACTAGGATCAAATAAAGTTGAAGTTGTCTTACGATAAACAGAGATTATACATGTGATCACCACATCTAAGGCCTGCACCTCCGATCTAATAGGAACTGCATAGAACTTACATTGACCTCCATCGAATCAACCGCCATCCCAACTACCTATCCTGCCATGCTGGAAAAAAAAATGGCTCGAACTACAGGGATCTGATACCTGGCTTTCTTGGTATGAGAAGTTGGGGCACCACCCCTACCCTGGAAACCACCATCTCTGACCGGTGGCTGCACTGCTCTCAGAGGCTGAGCTGGCTGAGCAGCTGGCTGAATGGTACCCCACTAGGCAATCTCTGGCAAAGTGACCAAGATGACCACACTCGTAGCAAGGCCCTGATGACCCAACCTGGCAAGATGAGCTGGCTAAACATGTATGGCCACCATGGCCTGATGCCCCAGATGATGTATCCCTCGATGACTGACCTGAACTTAACCCACTGAACCCATGTTGACCATTGTAACCAGGCTAACTACCATAACCAAAACCAAATTGAGGCCCACCAGAAGCCTGAACTGATGCTTGAACTAGCCGGCTGAACTGGCTCAGTGTTACGTTCATTTTTGAATAGTCTAAAAATTACTTTGTAACTTTCTTGGCAAAAAATATTCATTATATTGATTTTATTTTGAAAAAAATAATTTAAAGAGAGTAAAAAAGTGTCGCCACTTAATTTTAGAAAAATAAAAAAACTATTTTGAAAAGGTATTTTTAAGAGGAAAAAAACTTATAAAAATCAGAGTTCGGGTTAGGGTTCAAGTTAAATTCGAAAGAAGGTGTTAGGCACTTTCAAAAATCCACAAAGTGTGATTCCCACAGTTTTAAAATATTTGGCTAAAATCATAAAAATTCTTTAAGTTATTTGAAGAAAAAAAAACATAAAGTTATTTAAAAATCTTATTTAAAACAAATAAAATTTATTTGTTACTTAAACATTCATATTTATTCCAAAGATGAAATAAATTAAACGTTAAAGGTTTCAAAATAATTCTAACTTTCAACTTTTATTCGAATTAAGACCTTAAAATCAAGTAATTAACCCAACTTCTTGAAAAGATTTGAGCTACTTAATAACTATGAAGGGACATAAAGAATTCCCCAAGTTATTCTATGAGCTTAAGATTCGCCTAATTTAAAACAAATTTGATAAGTAATAAAGGATAAGTCATTAATCATCTACACCAAATGAAGAAATTTGATAAATAAGTTGAACTCTCTTGAGGATTCATCTAAATTATTATGTTAAAAGTGCCAAGTATTTGAATAAACAAATAAACACACAAAATGAAGAAGTAAGAAGAGAAATAAAGTTGAGCTCAAGCTCGGCTCTCTCGTGAGCTGCTGGAAATCAGGATTAGACTTCCAAGTCCGATTTCCATTTTTAGTCTCTTAGGACTGCTACTGCTCCGCTTCTTTACATAGGCTGCTGCTAGGTTTTCAGGCTTATAGCCTTATATTAGCTTCCCTTTTCGATGCTTGATGAGGCGGACTCGAGGAAGATCGAATATGAGGGAATGGGAGTCCATTAGGACTCATTCGGGATTTCATGCATAGAAGGCAAAGGATAAGAATTAGTAAATAATCAAGAAAGAGCTGGTACTAATTTAATAACACGTAAACAAACGCAGACACCCATATTTTGGATCTTCATATTCCACACAACTCAATGACTTCTTAGAATCTAAGTCAGCACCATTTGATCATAGCAAATAGATAGTTTTTCAAGGAATTTAAGAGAGAAGAAAAAAAGAATTTAAGCCATACTTGAAGAAGTAATTGCTTGAAACATTTGAGTGAAAACAAGAGAAAACTTCAAATCCTAAACAACTTTGAGAGAAAGTCATCAATTAACAGGTTCTTATCTGGACTAATATAGAAACAAATGATAATTTTTGGCCAAAGCATGATTAAAATCATTAAGCAATTCTTACTTTTTAGATATATTTCAAGGAAATTTAACAACTGTAAAGGGAGATTGGGAAATATGCACCATTTCTCAAAAGATAAAGAAAACTAAACTCATTCCAACAACTTACGCTTAAATCATCATATAAAGGCCAAGTGCAGACAAGGATTCTAGGAGGCGCACATGATAGCTACTGATCAAAACAAGAACAGATAAAGCCAATCATAAAAGAAAATTTCTCATAACGAGAGCAAAGTGCTGCAAGCCATTACAACAAACATGAATTTTAATTTCATGAATGACAAAGAAAGGGCATGAACAGATTGGACGATTTTGGAAACTAAGGCTAATATGCAGAGGATATGAGCCTAAATGAATAACTTATCATATCTACCAAAAATAAACTTAGCTAATCTGACAGTAATACCAAGATGCAGAATTGAAATCAAACTAAACTCATCTCTAATTAATAATTATAGAGATAACAAAACGAAAACCAAGATGGGAAAAGATATCTAAACGAGAAAGGAACTAAACTACGTGAACAGTAAAATTAAGCCATGATAATGCTGAAATTTAAACAAATAGCACAGAATTTAAAAAAAAATGAACTACCATTAATATAACTTTTGAATTTAAGCTATTCTAATTCCCCATAGAACAAAACTTAAATAGAGAAAGAAAAGAAATTACCTTTTGCCGAGCAGCCAACCGGGACGACGAGCTCTTGAAGATGGTTCCACCACCCAACTCCGACTCGAATTCGCCGAAATAGAGAAAACCTTTGGCCTCCTTTGAGCTAGAGAGTGGTTCTCTAAAGAAGCTCAAGAACACCAAAAGGCCAGCAGGAAAGGTTACGAATTCTTAGCCAAAAATCAAGCTGTTAAAAGTCTTACAGATTTTTTAGCCTTAGAAAATGCTTACCCATGCTTACCCACAAAAAAGAAATAGTGGGGTTTGTATAGGTGCAAATTCGGATGAAAATTGGGATGAGAGGCTATGTGGGATAGCTGATTCGTAGGGATTTTTGGGAAATTCCTTATGGGAAATTTGAAATCCCTAACGGGAAAAGCTTTGAGGGCAAGAAATTGTACAAATTCGTACAGATTTCTCGCTGATTTCGCGGATTTGAAGCCACCTGGAGCTTTGGAACCTTCGTGGTCCTTGACAACTAACGGAGACGGAGGGAATTCGGACGTCGTTTGGGAATTTTTGACGTTGAATGAACCTTCATTGTTGTCGTTTAGGGAGAGAAGCGTTAGGGTTTTGGTTTGTTGTTGCACGGAGAAGAAGAAGAGGAGATATAAGGGGTCGTTTGGGTGTGTTTGTTCTGTGTTAAGAGAATATGAAAGAGAAGAAGGGTGATGTGGGTTGGGTTTGGATTATTTGGGCCAGCAATTAGTTGACAAGGAGGAATTAAAATGAATTTAAAAGACGGCCACATTTCTTTGTAAATGTGGCCAGATTTGGTTTAAGGGATAGCCAATTTGGAACGATTAGAGAATTTAGGCTAAAATTGAAATAGACGAATTTATTTAAATTAGTATTTGAGCTTCTTTAATCTAAACAAAGTAAAATAATTATTTCATTTAAAGAATAATTATTTTATTTAAAGCATAATTATTTTATTTAAAATTAAGAGACTAATTATTCAATTAATCTCCAATTTCAAATCGAATTCGAGGAAAGCAAAATATTCTCAATTTAAACATAGTTTTCACTCGAAAATCATTTCAAAAAATATTTTCTAAGTAAAATCTATATAATTCCATATAATTAAATACAGAAAGTATATATTCTTACTTAAAATGACAAGATTAGCATGAAAATTGATTTTGAGGACATTTAGTTTTATAAAAATAATTATTTCGAAATTATTTTGAAATTGAAGAAGCTCAAAATTAATTTGAAATATGGAGGGAAAAAATTGAGTGTCAACAATTGTCCCTCCCTTTGGGTAGGGTGGATGTAAGAAACCTTGGACAAAGGGAGTTGACGATCTCAATTTTGTCCGACCATAAATTTATCTTTTGGAAGCGATTTGGTTTAGCACGAAGTTCAAAGAATTATGGTCGGACCCTGGTATAGAGTTTTCTACGTATCTCAGGCTACATGAGAATTCAGGCTAGTTGCAATTCAAGACACTTGATTTTACGCACAATTTTCAAAAAATTCAAAAGCTATCTCGGTTTTTGATTTAGGAGAGACCGGAAAGCTAGGGAGTAAGAAATTGGGGAGAGTTTGGAATGCAACCGATTTTTCAACATAGAGTCCGCCTTCATATCCCAAGACTTGGAAAATCAGGCTGATTGTAGTTTGACTCAATCGGTTGAAAAAGTAGTCTTTATGCTAAGACACCTTTGGCTCAGGATGAGTGACAAATGAGTCGAGTTTATGGAAAGGAGGCTTGTAATTGTCTCAATTATAAATGTGGGGCCCTCACATTCATAGATGAGAGCTACATGGACATAGCTTTCAAAACTCTAAGTGCATTATCACCCGAATTAAAAAAGATGGATATTGCTTCCAATTGTGAGTCAAAGATTACCTTGGAAGCGAAACTGAAAACTTAAAGTTTGATAAAACAAAAGGAATATCCCACATGCCTTCCCACAGGGGTGTGGTTTGATTGTGGTGGAAATCAATTCTCAACTCGCGTCCAAAGAGTTTGATATTCCTCTTCAGACTATGTCCCAGTTTGTTGCTAAGAAAAAGTTCCACGTTGTGCTGAATCCATTTTGATGTCGTCCATATTCATGCTCCGCAAAATCTATGGTAATATTGTCAATATCAAATGTAACATATACACTAATACAATTTGTGCAAACCTGATTTAATATGTCACACTGAAGGAGGTGATGATCCAGTTTGCCTCTTAGATGGACGAATCAATCTTGAATGTAACATGTCATTTTGAATGGTGTGGCTGCCTAATATGTCTCATTGAAAGGTGGACAACCTATTTTGAGTGTAACGTGTCAATTTGAATGGAGTGACTGCCCAACGTGTCTCATTGAAAGGCGGACAACCTTTTTTGAATGCAACATGCCACTTTGAACGGGATGACTGCCCAACGTGTTTCATTGAAAGGCGGACGATCCATTTTGAATATAACATGTCACTTTGAACGATGTGACTGCCCAACATATCTCATTGAAAGGCGGACGACCCATTTTGAATGTAACATGCCACTTTGAATGGGGTGACTGTCCAACGTGTCTCATTAAAAGGCAGACGACCTATATAATATGCCAACTTGAAGAAATTAACGATCCAAAATAATATGTCACGTTGAAGGAAGTGACACTCCAATATAATGTGTCACATTGAAGGAAGTGACGATCCAATATAATATGTCACGTTGAAAGAAGTGACACTCCAATATAACGTGTCACATTGAAGGAAGTGGCGATCCAAAATAATATGTCAAGTTGAAGGAATTGACAATCCAAGATAATATACTATGTCACGTTGAAGGAGGTGACGATCCAACATAATATAATATGTCACGCTGAAGGAGGTGACGGTCCAACATAATATAATATGTCACGTTGAAGGAAGTGACGGTCCAACATAATATAATATGTCACATTGAAGGAGGTGACGGTCCAACATAATATAATATGTCACGTTGAAGGAGGTGACGGCCCAACATAATATAATATGTCACGTTGAAGGAAGTGACGGTCCAACATAATATAATATGTCATGTTGAAGGAAGTGACGGTCCAACATAATATAATATGTCACGTTGAAGGAGGTGACGGTCCAACATAATATAATATGTCACGTTGAAGGAGGTTACGATCAAACATAATATAATATGTCACGTTGAAGGAAGTGACGGTCCAACATAATATAATATATCACGTTGAAAGAGGTGACAGTCTAACATAACATAATATGTCACGTTGAAGGAAGTGATGGTCCAACATAATATAATATGTCACGTTGAAGGAAGTGACGGTCCAACATAATATAATATGTCACATTGAAGGAGGTGATGATCCAATATAATATAATATCCCTGTCAGAATAAGCACGTAGAACAAAAAAGTTATTAATGAGGTAAACACCAAAAATAAAGGGGTAAGGATATAGCCATTCAACTTGTGCCAATGAATAGGCTTGTTGTTTAACATATCCAGTTGTTCTTGAAGACTTTGTCATTCCTGCGCTCACAGAAAAATTTCTTAATTTGAACATAAAGAGATTAACATATGTTGAGCCATCTAAATGCGTCATAATAATCTGGTAACTATGAAAATGTACGATTCCATATAAATGTATTGGGAGAGATTCTGACATTGATTGAAGGTTCTAATGGCCGATTAGGTATATAACGTAAGGTACGTCCCTATTTCAAATGAAATCTCTTATGAAGAGAGGATTTGTTGATAAAGAAAGTATTTGAAGCTTGAAATTGCACGAAGATTTTTGAAATTATTGAATAATTTCAAAAAGCTACCCTTGTTTCCAGTCAAAGGGTACTCAATTGAAATAGTTTGAAAGAAATAAAGAATTAACTGCTTCAAAACATGCATGTAGTTTGAAACAGTGGAAAGACTGAATCCTTATGTAGGATTGCCCACGTATCTTGCTGGAACAAGAATCAGGTCAGACGTAGTTCAGGCCTAAAACTGACAGAATTTTGTAAAGAACGTAAGATTTAATCAGAAGAATAAAGGATTAGATTCGTCAAGATACGAATCGATCTATTGAACTAGATCATTTGCATCGGGGATCCTTGAAAAGACTTGTGCATGTCTTATGTCAGGTAATCTTTTGGCGTGATTCTTTAAACTTTGGGAGAATACATTACCACTTACCCTCATATCTTGTCATGAGAAGCAAGATTTGAAGAACGTCACCTACATAACTCAAAAAATACAATCATCAATAATACAATAAAATAATTGTAACAAATTAAATGGTATAACAGAGGATAATTTTGGGATAGAGTCATTTGGCTTATGATAATTTGAGCATAGTGGTCCGAATGATATCCCCAAGTCTGAGTCGTTGTGCCCGACTATTTTCCCTACAAAGTTTAGAGAAAATGTTAAAATTATAATAAAACAACGGGAATAAATTTAGGAGATAAAGTGAGAAGAGAAGTTTTCTGGATATTTATGCCAAGGCCGAGATGATTCCATCACTATTTTCTATCACGCTTGGTGATCTTGGTATTGTCAAATTTGTGACTTCCTTTTTCCTGCAACCAAAAAAGAATTCTTAGTTTTGAGAGACTGATTCGTGTTGGTTTTGCCTTGCTCTCCTGGTGCTTCTTCTTGTACTTGATTTGCACACTTGTCTGGTCTTGAATTGCACTTTTGATGGAATTTTTGAGGACCTTCCTCAAAAATTCTGCCCCAGTCTAAGACACATAAAACTCTTGAATTTCTTTGTAGATTCTGTTGTCGCTTAATATGGAATTTTTGAGATCCATCTCAAAAATTCTGCCTCAGTTGTAGCTTCAACAAACTTCAGTGTTCAAATATCAAATTTCGTAGAATTTTTGAGATCTTCTAAAAAATTATGCCCAGTTACATGCTTCAATGTGATCTTCAATTCTGACTTGCTGGAGAAGATCTTCTTCTAGCAAATTTTTGAGATCCTCTCAAAAATTCTGCCTCAGTTTCTACTATAGAGGGAAACAGAAATCTTACGGGGGGTATGACCGAGTCGGTGTGGCGCCTACGTATTCCACTAGGGAAATCAGGTCAAACGTAGTTCCAACAAAGAAAGATTGAAATTTTTCTAATAACGTGACCAAAGCCAAATAGGCCGCCTACGTATTCCACTAGGGAAATCAGGTCGAACGTAGTACACATTACAAGTAGAAGTGCGATTACAAGGAAATCAAAATCTAAGATACGATTACAAAGAAATAAAATGACAAAGTGCGAATACAAAATAAGAAAACGATGACATAAAATCAAAGGACGCTAAAAGTGCGACTTTGAGAGAACTTCATTCTTCTTCGCAACTGATCATGCAAAGAGTTACTTCTTGTGATTTGGAAATGGATTGTTGTTCACATTTGCTGGAGCTTCTGCAAGTGTTATCACCTTGTCGTCAATCAAGTCTTGTATTTTATGTTTTAGGCTGATACACTTCTCAGTATCATGCCCAACAACTCCAGAATGATAAGCACATTGTTTACTCGGATCATACCAATTGACTGAAGTATTCACCGGCTTTACTTCTACTGGGTGAAGTATCCCAGCTTCTTTTAACCTTTCATAAAGTTGAGTCAGTGATTCATCTAATGGCGTGAAGACCTTTGGAGGCTTCCTTTCATAGTTGGTACGAGGTGCATTGTTGTAGAGATTTTTTAGCGAGCGTTGAGCATGATATGTCGCATGTGCATTGTAGACCTGATATGGTGAATGTGAAGGTTGTTGACGATGTGAGGTACCTCCTCGAGTCATCACTCCCATAACCTCTTTGTTTTTTTTCTTCCCATTTCCAAAAGAGTCAGTTTGGAAGGCCTTGTTAGCGGACTGCAATGCTGTGAAATTTGTTATCTTTCCAGTCTTAAGGCCATCTTCAATCATTTCTCCGGTTTTGATAATTTCAGCAAAAGATATTCCACTCATAGTTATCATCCGTTCATAAAATTCTGGGTCTACAGCCTGAATAAAATAATTGACCATTTATGCTTTCTCCATAGGAGGGTATACCCTGGATGCTTCTTTTCTCCAACGTATGGCATAATTGCGAAAGCCTTCAATAGATTTCTGCCTTAGCTTTGTAATAAAGATTCTATCAGGAGCGATCTCAACATGAAACTTGTAGTGATCCACAAAAGTGTTTTCCAAATCATCCCACGAATTCCATTTAGTTACATCCTGCTTAGAGTACCACTCTAAAGCCTTTTCACTCAAACTTTGATTAAATCGTTTGATTCTTATGCCTTCATTACTTCCCACACCGATCAACTTTTCACAATAGACCTTCAAGTGGAAGAAAGGATTTCTAGAACCATCAAACTTTTCAAATTTCGGAATCTTGTAGCCCGATGGCAACTCAATATCAGGAAATGCACATAATTCTTCATATCTCACGCTTTGGTTAGTACCAAGCCCACGAAGACTTCTCATAGCATCTTCCAAACTTTTGAGCTTCATGTTCATCATTGGATGCTTTTGTCTCATTTTCAGTTTCAACATAGTGATCAGCATCTATGCGACATAGCCCTTGAGTTTGTGTCATAGGTGGAGCGGTGGTATAAGTGTATACTGGTGGAGCATGGTGTGTCACCGATACGTTCTAAGCCTTTGGAGGAGCAAATGTGTATACGAGGGGAACATTCTGAGAAGCATAAGAACCCCGCGCGCGCAAACAAACTATGCTACCCTATCAGAAATGACATTTCAGACTCAATAGAAATAGCAAAACATCCATACGAGATCATTTCGATAAAATATTGACCCAAGTCAATATTTATAAATATTAACCGATCACTCAAAATGAGCCCGGCTCACCCGGGTCCTGAACCAATCACCTACCTAACTTAAACTCAATATTCAAGAGCTGATGGAATTGCCGGATTTTGAATCCGATGTCCCGAGCATCAAAAGTTGACCAAAGTCAAACTTCCAACTCTAACTGGTCTTAAATCTCATAAATTGAGATAAAACCATATTGAAAGCCCCTAGGCCCCGATCAAAGGTCCAACTAGATCAAAATCCACATTTCGGAGCTAACAAAATTGTCAAAATTTGATTCCGAAAACATTTACTAAGAATGTTGACTAAAGTCAATGATTTCCTAAGTTAAAGCTCTAAAATAGAGAAATAGTCATAAAGACCTAATGAATGGGCCAGGCACTGAACCACTGGTCCCAGCAAATCATAAATGACTTGGGACCGCTACAAATAAGCTCTAACAGTATAAAGAAAGTGAAAACACAAACATGACTAGGTACTAGTAATTGTGTTGGTGATTGTTGGTATCATTATAAGTGAAATAAAATGCCTAGGAATAATTGCTAGGGTCTGGTTGAAAATAAGAAACATAATTCCAATCTTCTTGGCTTGTTGAGGAAGGAAAATAAAGTAATGAATAAAATGTACGACGTCGTAGTATGAAGTTGTGGAAGAATGATTCTCTGTTGATTCTGTATTGTGTTTCGTAAACTAATATTAGTCGATCAATAATGTCTATCAGTACATGTGGTGTACTAATACTACTCTTCTAAACTCTTTTAGGGTGTAGGTGTGTTATAATTTGATTGAAGTTTCTTCGTTGAAGTGACGAGTATATATTATCAGCTTCTGCATATCTCACTCCTCAGGCGGAAGCTATATCTTTTATTTTCCTTATCATTACTCTGTACTAGAAACTCTTATACATATCTAGACTAGGTCCTTGGAAAAAGGTTGTATTGTATTAAATAGCAACTGTATGGTTTTGAAGATATTAAACATGGTTTTTTGATTTTTCAATTGAATTGATTTTTATGAATAATCCTTCTTTCAAGAATTTTGGCTTAAAATGAATGGGTGGTAAGGGGTTCTCCTATCGAGTAGGTTTTCACACGATTTCATAATTTGAATCATGATAGAAGAGTAGTCACTATTTACCAAATAATTTTTATTTGTCCCTTAGTCGATATTACAACCCATAAAAGTCATATTGATCATACAAGGTCGATGATTTGTTAATTGATATTATACTAAAGATAAGCCTATGGTATGTCTTGTATCCTTGAAATATTTATTGAGATAGTGAGTGAATTTCTTATTTATATTCCCCTACTTTAACATATGTATGCATGATGTGAGCGAGGGGCATCTCTTTCAATTGTGAGGGCACAAAATGGTGAGAAGTGGTTTACTAATGATTGCATTGTTTTATAAATGAACATGTTAACCCTGTATTTTACGAAGAGTTGTCTTAGAGGTTGTGTGATTTTAATGAAGGATCTATGCACGTATTATTGATGTATGCAAAAATTGAGTGGATTATGAGTCATGATTAAATTATCTAGTGAGCTTGGGTGTAAGTATACCTGTTTGATTGGTATTTGAGTCTAAATGTATCAGAGTGTGTTGTAAATTGATAGAGGATGAACAAATATTCAAGTGTGTGCTGGTGATTTTAGGTGTATTTATACGCCCGTTTATCATATTTTACCCATATTAATCCTAATTTCGAGGATAAAATTCACCTATATCTTAACGATTATGTGCATATTCTTGATAATGAGCTAACATATGTGATTAGATTCATCATAGAAAAAAATATGGAGACTATCAACTCAAAGGAGCTAAAATATAAAAAGTGGAGCATTGGAACAAAGATGGGATAATGACAGACGAGTTTCAGACTGGTGCAACAGTTGGAATCGCCCCAACCTTTAAACTGCAGCAACGTTGCAACTTGACAGTGTGGTTCTATCACTGGAGCATCGCACAATCAGAGATACTTCAGCGGGAGCAAAAAATACAGTCTGGCCCATCTGATGGGACACCACACCAAGTCTTATCTGCGACAAAATTTTAGTAAAATTCCAATCTAAGTCCAATAAGGGTTACGGGTTGTTTCGTGCATCTATAAATAGACCCTTTAGTCATTTTTCTAGTGTTGATTACTTAGCGAGCTACAAAAGTAGAAGGAGATTACACCATTAGGTTTTTTTTCTCTTTATTTTTCTTAGTCATTATTTGGCATGATCAACATTATTTTTGCGGTTTTCTGAAGAATTTTAGTAGCTAAACACTCTTGCTCTGGGGTTACGGCTAAAAGCAAGATTGTTTAGTAGATGATTGATTCGTCAAAACTTATTTATCATATTAGTTGTTCTTTTATTCTTGTGTTTACTATTTTAATACTTCACGACCATCAGAATAAATTTATATTATCATTGTGAACTCGAAAGATGGATCAGGAGTTAGAACGAAGAATATAGAGAGTAAGATCTTTTCTTTAGTAAAACAAAGGGCTGATTTGCAGCTAGGATAGAAATATACCTAGACCGCCTTACTTAATTGTAAAACAGGAGAAGCAATTGCATTTGCATGTTCATTCTTGATCAAAGAAATATAGTTTTAGCAGTGCATGGAATAGACGATTAGAGGCTCGGAAGATCATAATTATGTCATTAATCTCGTAAATTAATAACTAAATAAAAAAAGAACTCAATGAAATTAAATACTTTACATGAGTGCGAACTAGAGTTGTAACCCTAAAATATTTCTCTAAATTGTGATCACAACCATTAGTTGCTTTACTATTTTACATTACTTGGTAAGAAACAAACACAATCAAATAAACTCTCTTGGTTATTAAAACATTTGTCTTAATTTTACGGTAATAGACTTAACTAGAATCTTGCTAATCACAAGTCCATGTAGGATCAAAATTTGAACTCTAATCAGCTTATATTACTTGGACGATCACTTACACTTGCGTGTTAGTTGGGAGTCAACAGAAAGTCAAAGTTCTTATTCTTGTTCCATGTCCAACGCACTCATGTTCTATGTTATGTATGTTAGACTAATGAAACTTATGTCCAATATTATGTCATTCATACTCTACAAATTCACGTCAAATGAATCATGTACTAAAATTATATTAATATTCCATATCAAATTGTCTCATATGACTCGTGCCTACAATTTCTTTTCTCAAATGGTATGAAATTCTTTACGAGAATGATGTCTATAATGATGAACAAAGAAGAAGATATGTTCTAGGAGAATTTCATTTTTCATGCTTAAAGAGGCCAATAGGACATTCTTTTTTTTATACATTTCTTCACGTCTATGCACTTTTAAATGTTTTACGAGGATTATAATAGTTTTTCTAGTTAAATGGAAGGTATCAGGGAGTTTGGGTTAGTCCTGTTTACAAATAAAACTCTACCAAAAACTTTTTTAGTAAATTTTAGAATCAGATTTTATATTTTTCTATGACCAGCATATGAGAATGAATGATCCAAAGGGGGACATATTGTAATACCTCAAACTTTTGAGCTAAGACATAAAATGTTCTATGCATGTAACTACACCCAAAATCGATAAATTAGTTGTAAGTAGGTGTAAATATTAAGTCTTATATGTGGAAAGTGTATGATATGTGAATTAAGGTCGTGGGCGAACTCTAGCACAAAGTTGAATTAAAAGTTTTTCTACCGATTAAGTTTTCATATATGTTTTTACTAGGATCAACTTCAAACAAGCATTCCTCCTAGAATATAAAGAATTACGTGGTCTTAACCTATTTAATTAAAGATCTACAAGTCTAGCTCTTAACACATCAAATCTTTCATTATTTGGACCTTTCAAAAAAATTATATGATTATTTTACCAGAAGAACGCAGTGCAGTTAACTGTAGTGAACTGCTGTCATAAATCGCAATATGCTGGCCGTATTTTGTCTCGATATTGCCAGATATTTTGTCTTGTATTTACATTGTATATGCTACAGTATATCCCAGCATATCATGTTATTGCCCAACATATTATCATATTCCCCAGCATATCTCAAGATTCAAGAAAGAATTTCATAGATTGTTTCTCCAAAATTAGAATTTTTCTTTAAGTATATATATATCGGGGTGATTAAGGTATGTAAGGATATTCTCTACATGTGGGAACACCTTCTTCTCCACAATTTTATTTTCATGATTATGAATGTCTTCTATAAGCAATATTATGGTTAGGACAAACCCCTCATGTCTTGATCTTTTCTTGATTCCTTGAAACCTCAAGAATGTCCACGATATTGGTTCCCCACAATAATACCTCTCTTTCATTAATTATTATCAATCTCCTCCATGAACTCATGAATGAATAATTATAAAAAAGAATGATCTTTCTTGAAAATTAAGTCTTTGTGGATACTTTGAGGAATTTTATATGCTATGATCTTTATGACTTCTAAACTGCAAAACCACTTAAAGAATGTAACTTTTACGATATTATGATATGAATTCTCTTGATTATGAATTATGACTTGATGATATATTTTTCATGATTTCAAGCTATGATACTTGAATTGCAAGAACTATGAATATTAGCCTTGATCTAACCAATGAATATGAGCCGCAAGGACTAAATTTTGATCAAATGAGATTAAAAGAGCTAAAGAGGTTAACGGAGAAAGCATAAGTCTAAATGAAAATACCTAAAATTATGTTTGTCGATGTAGATTATAGATCGTATCGTTAGTTTGGATTTTAGATCCATATGATATGCATGTATGTCTTTCACCCGACAATGTATGAGATGACTTAACTTATCGAGTAAAGATCAGACTCCATGTGTTTTCATGGTGGCTTATGTCAGTTATACATTCACTCCCATAATGAATTATATATGTCATGTTTTATTCTGTCATTTTACATACTGTGCTATTTTATATATACTCACGTCCCTTGGCTAGGGGTGCTGCATCATTTTATAGATGTAGACTCAGATAAGCAGACACACGATCGAGCAACACACTAGACACTCCACATCCTGCATTTGGTGAGCCCCCATGTTGCTTTCTCCTGGGCTCTGTCTTTATATTTAAGTACATTAGTATGATCAGTTAAGGTATGCCAGGGGTCTGGTCCTGGTGTTCAGTACTCAAATACGTAGAGGCTTCATAGATAGACACATCATCAGTTATGTTTTATTTTCAAGTTTTGACTTTCCTGTCATCTATCATGAATCTTCAGTATTCCGTTTTTTAAAAATATTTCTTTATAAGACTTGTCTCTTGAATGTTTTAAATCATGTTTAACTTATAAATAGTGTATGTTCATGTTCCATATCATGTTATGGATACGCTTGGATCAGCAATGATATCGAATACCGGCTACGCTCAGGGTGTGACAACAAGTATATAAAATATACAATGTAAATACGCGAAGATCCACAATCCTAAATTTTAATAACTTTATGAACAACTCCTAAATATTACTTGAAAGTGATATAAGCTCATAAGTAGAATAATAAACAAACTCTCATCTCTAAAATCGGACAACACTTATTTTTACAATCATAGTAGCATAGCACTAGCTTGTTAGCAATAGTCCCTATTGAATCAACAACCCTGATTATTTTACAATCACTTTATTACTTGCGACCACATATGCTTTCGTGAGAGTTTGTGGCTTACACCAATGGACAACATAATGTTACTTTGGAATATATTCAACCTAATATTTGTGCTTGACAGTATATTGTTATATATTTTATGAAAAAAACTAACAAAATCGAAACTATAAAAAATTTACTTAATTAATTTGATTTCAATATTTTAAAAAATCAACTTTTTCGTTTCTTTTCAGAGGAAAACCGACTCAACCATTAACACCCCAAATTAGTAGCTTGATAAGAATTTGGCTAAAACTTTATTAAAAACAACGCCAAAATAAATATGTCGTCCTTACTTTAAGGTCTCTTATTATTATTACTAGTTTTCGTACCCGCGCGATGCGCGACTATTAAAAGAAATTGATAAGAATAATTTTGCTTCCTATGCAATGTTTCTTGAATTTAAAAATTTGTGAATATGATAAGGACTTATCATGTGTACATCAAACTAATGAATACATTTACACATAACATCATATATATTCTTATCACTAGATATTAATTAATTACACATATTTTTGTAAACAGAAAACATAATCATAGTAAATTAGTATTATTTAGAGTAAACATCGGCTGTAGATTAATTTTTACCATCATAAGCTACGTTAACATCCACACTTAACTATACATAATACCGAATTTTTTTATTTTTATGTAAAAAGTTACTTGACAATTGATATCTTTATTGAGTTAAGCATCAATTTTAATACTTTATACTTAAATTTCATAACAAAAGAGGACTTATTTTGATCTTTTATTATCTTTTCACTTGACTTATATTATTGCTCATTATTCTCTTTTGTTATAATATAGATAAATACATTTTGTTAATAATAACAATTTTGATATTTTTCTCTTTATTTTATATTTTAATTTAAATTAAGTCAATTCATTTTCTCTAATTCTCCTATATATAAATATTTTTACTATAATATTTTAATTAGATTTTTTCAGTTGCGTTTTACTTATGATTCAAAAATTATTATGTATTATTGTGATTTCATAAGACCATTTAAACTTATTTTTTTGTGAAAAATAATTTATCCATAATTCTAAATTTCTACATTATCCTACTCATGAAACATATTTGAAATTCATTTCAAGATAATATTTATATTTATATAATTGAAGTGTATTATATGTTGAAAGTGATTATGTCTTGATAATGATAAATTTTAACTATGAAGAACAATTATAAGTAATTTTAAATTCAAAAACTTAAACTATTTAGGATATTGTAAAATTAATTTTTTATTTATTTTATAAAAAAAGTGTGTTAAGTTAAATATAAAAAAGTAAAAATGGAGGGAGAGAATAATATTGATCGAAAAGAGTAATAAAATATTGGAAAACGAAAAATAAGAGTAAAAGAAAATTGGTATTGATTTGAATAAATATAAATTAAATAACGTAAAAGAAAAGAGACGAAAACTTGTGTTTTAAATTCTATTAAAAAAGGAGTTCATTATGCTATAAAAAAAGGAGCCAAACAAAACATATTTTATTGAATTTAAATTTTGTTTAACCGTGCGTGTGGTTGGAAAGTTGGGGGTAAGGAACTTGGTAGGTTAGTTTCGTTCAATTTACCCTTTTCTTTATGTCAGTTTCTCTTCTTTTTTTGTCATTTTGTTTTTCCTTTTTAAAAACGTGTTTATTTTTCAAACCAAGTTCAGATAATTTACTTATAGAGAGAGATAGAGAGAAATTCTTGAATATTATTTTATTTATTGAATTAATTATTGAAGAATATAAACATATAGATTCTTGGATATTATTTGAATAATTAATATATTACTTTTGAAATTAATAAGGATAAAAATGAGAAGTTATAATCACTTTAAATTTAAAATTTTAATCAAAATTTATTATTAAATTAATAAAAATAATATACAAAATCTTCTTTCATTTGATTTTAAGCATCGTCAAGCGCATGCAAATTTAAATAGTTTCGAATGACGTTTCATTTTTAAGGTAGAGTCTTAATATAAAATAAAGCACCATCACAAATAATTACTCAATCATTATCTCAAATAAGACATTTGAATACTTAGATCCGTATGTGATTGATGTCTCCTTACCTACAATCAGCATTTAAAGAAGTTCATAAGCAAAAATAACTGATATACGTGACTCTCTTTTCACCAAGGATTAGGTACGTAGAATAATTTTTTCACATTGATAAGATGTTGTATCTCTTGAAATCAGCTAATTATCAGCTAAATCTTCACATATGTTTAAATCTATATTTTTCACAAACTGTTTACATTAGCTAGGCAAAATATTAACAAACTTTTATATTTAGAAAATCTAAAACCTTCCTCTGAATAAATCTTCATGCATATCAAGCAAACTAAAAGAAGAAATATATAAGAAAAAAGGGAGTGGAAAAAGGGAGCATTCCGTTCATGAAGAAATATAATGTTTTTGAGAGTGAGAACCTTGACATATTTTTTGTTTTTCTTGTATATATGGATACGTGTATATTGAAGATAAAATTTCTAATTTTCATTGAACATGTGTTATTTGTAGCTACCTCAATTAAAATCGTCCTTTTTCCCCCTCTTTTATAACATGGTATCAGTTTAAACTATTCTGATTTTTTTGACCTTTTTTTGGTGCAACAACGATTTCTTTTTGATCTTAATTTATTTTCTTTTCAATTAAACTAAATAAAAAAGATTTGAATTATTAAAAAAAATGTAAAAAGTTAATTAAATATTTAAAAACTGGCAAAATTATAATAATTGCATGTTAGCAGTTTCTTTTTCATTATTATTTTTTAATGTGCAGTTTATATAGGGATACTTAATGCAGATTAATATAGATTTATTTTTTTAATTATTTTTTTAATGTGTAAAATGAATTTTTTTTTTTTTGAATAAGACTTTTCTGATGTTAATACTTGTCACCATAAGAATATTTTGCCTCCTATTATATATAAATAGATATATTATTATTATTATTATTATTATTATTATTATTATTATTTTATGTTGATGTGGATTGACATTTTTTTTTAAATTATGCATTTTTAGTGGATTGACAGTTTCCTTTCTTTCCTTTTTTTTTTTGAAAAAAAAATATGCATTTTTGATGAAATACTTTATATTAATTTTTTTTGATTTTTACACTTGGCACTCTAGGAGGATTTTACTTCTCCTATTAGACATAAATATATAATTATAGATATAGATTTATTGAAATGGTGATTAACCTGACCCACCACTTCGTTGGCAGCCTGCACGTTTCCCTCGTTTTCCATCTTTGTATTTTCTATTTTCTTTTCAAAATATATACAAATAATTTCAAAAATTCAAAATTTTTATCTTACATAAAAGTAATTTAGTTTTGTTATAATTCATTGTAGCAATGCCAAGTGGCTAACTATTAGACTGTCATTTGGCTTTCTCCGTGCTTCAAAAATATATGCGCAAATTATTTTAAAATAAATTAGAGAGATAATTATAACAATCTTAGTTTTAAATTCTAATCATCTTGTTTAATTCTAAAAGATTAAAAATTATACTAACACAATATCGTAAAAGAAGTTAAAGTGCAACTCATTTGATTCATCTTAAAAATCTTAGTGATGCCCACAATTCAATTTTCTAATTGTCTCATGTGATCATCGTGAGATTTTTGAATCTACACAATTTGTACTAATTAATTATATTTTAAATATTCGAGATTTATAATCTTCAGTTTCAAGCACTTACACCTATAAATAGAAATAGAAAATGATTTTATACCAGAAATATAAACTAAACGAAAAATATTTTTGTCCGTAAAAATAGTAATTGCAGAAATAAATTAAAAATCTAACATTTAACTATTTATACTTCTTAAGAATTACTAACGACTTTGAGTATTTTATAATGCATCAAATTGATCATTAAAATCATCGTGATCTAATTTTTTCCACACATCAACTTCATCCATATCGCTACCTATATTTTAAATCAAGCCACTAATATCCTAACAATTTGAATTACCAATTATTTTTTGCTGATTTTTCAGAAACTGCCTGTTACAATAAAAGAAGAAAGTACATTTATGATTCCTATAGTATAAAATAATTGCATAACAATATAGACTTATATTCTTTGCGGTGGTCTCTGTGATGATGCATGTTATGCGTCTTCTTAAGAAGACACATCTTCGGAGGAGGCCAGAGTATTAATTTGAAGACTCCGATAGTATAAAATAATTTTATAACAATGTTGAATCAAAGTTTTCTTAAGATTCATTTTATGTTCTCTAAAGATGTGGTTGTTCCTTAAAATTGGTCGTCTCCGAAATGAGTGGTTAAGTCGGATTAGGTTCTTTCTAATGGTTTGCCTTCTTCGTTGTATTTGTCTTCCTCTCGCTCAGGGACGGACGCACGTAGGCTCAAGGGTGTCATCCGACACCGCTTCGCCAGAAAAATTTACTAAATATACATAGTTAATTAATATGAAAAGAAAAGTACAAATAATATACACAGACACTACTGGGCATAAATTGTTTCTAGCTGGCCTGGTTCAGCGCTGAGCTAAGTTTAGCGAAGTTTGGGGTTTGAATCTGGGTGAATGTTTTTCTTCTTTTGTTTAAATATTTTCTGTTCTTTGCTAAAATGTAGTTATTGGGGCTTCCATAATGGATCAAAGATATAGTCTTTGGATGAGCATAAGTACGATTTTCGTCTTATTTTGATTTATATTTAAATGTTAAAAATATTTTTTTATTTATCCAAACACTATAAAAGTGCTTAAAAATTATTTTGGCATAAAAACATCTAATAGTTTATTTTGTTATAGCTCCAATTAATACTTCTAAACATTTGAAAGGAAATTATTCTTATTTAGCAAACTCAAAAACATATATGATCCAAAAGAAATTACATTCTCTTTATTTTCTTTATTAGTCCAGTATAAACTTTGTACTTTTTTTGAAAAATCATTTATTAAGAACTTATTATACTAAGCTGCACATTGTAATTGGAATTTGGAAATCACTTTGATTATTAGTATTCTAATAAATTTTGGAAAATTAGTTACATGATAAGGGTTTAAAAATGAAAAAAAAAAGATCTCTTAATTTGTTAAAATGAACAAACAGAAGATTGTTTTTTTAAAATAATAATATTGAACTACTAAAAGGGAATGGAAAGAGTACTTGAATATCTTTTGTTCATATAATTTGAATTGTGCTTTTTATTTTCATATTATGATATTGTTATAATAATTTGTTCATGTATTCATTTCTTTAAATATCGACACCGCCTACAAAAAATTTTGCGTACGCCACTACAGTTTCACTCATCTTCAGATGGTGTCATCAACTTCGAATAATGAAGGTAAAATATTGAAGATATTGAGTTTGATTATATAAGGTAGAGAAAATGTAATCAAAGAAAAATAAAATAGGAGAAAGAACGAAAAATAGAATAATGAGGATATTCTTTACACAATTTATGGGAGAAGTTACTTATTAATTGAAATATATCCCTAATTTAGTGGGTGCAGACTCTAATTAATAATTATTAACTAATTACTAATTAACCTAACTTTTTTCTTTAAATGCCAAGTGGCTAATTAGTAGGCTGCCACTTGGCTATCTCTGGTTTTTTTTTTTTTTTTTTTAAGAAGTCAAGACTTACCTACATAACTTAAAAGAAAAGATAAGAAAGTGACTTCCGTGGCTTAGTAATGACACGGCAACCCCTAATTATATCATTTTCTTTCCGATTTTTTGAGGTTGGTTATCCGTTTTGGTATTCGATTATCGAATTCACACGGAGAAATTTCACTTTAGTTTAGTTACATGTTGAAATTTTCCAACAAAGAGAAGAAAAAGAAAAGGTTTGTACTTATAGAAATACATCTCTCATGAGTTTTTGCTAATAATATTCCTTGATAAACTTAAAATAAAATGTGAAAACCGCTCAAAATTTTAATTTACATACTTTTCTTCATTTTCTCCATTTACATACTTCTCTTCGTTTTCTTATACCAAAATAGATTTAATTTTTTTTAAACTTTCAGCTTCTCTTGATGACATTTAGCTTTGAATCTTCGTATTTTGAGAACATAATTGTCTTTTCCCCTTTCGAATTGTTTAACTAATTATTTTGAAAGAAATTTATGTAAATTTGAGATTGATATGGTCAACTCATGTTTTTAAAGTGATATCGGAAATATTATTGCGAATTATGTATTATTTTCATCGCCACATGTTTTGCGTAGATCTAATATCCCTATATTCTTTACTTATTGAACTTATGCATCACCTTAAAATAAAAGAGCAGTGTATAACCAATAAATATTATTCAATAATTTAAATTTAGGGAAAAGATATCAAATGCACTCTGAACTTGTCCCAAAAGTCGACTTCACACTTAAACTAATCTGACGATCTATTACACACCCCTAACCTTGTTCAATGTGATATTATTTACACCTTAGAAGTGACATGACAGAGAAAGTGTATTCACCTTCCTTAAGATGCGTGAGAAGAAGGGAAAAAATCATAAAGTGACAAAATTGCACATGTGGTACTATTTTATTGATTATTATATAATTAAGTATTTTTAATCTTCTTCTTAATATTAGTATTTTTATACATTAAATATGTTTGATTCTCTTTCTTATTTATTCATTTTATTTGTGGGCCCCACCTTCTTTAAAACATTTTCCTTTTTCCTTTTGGGTTCTTCTCCATCAATAGAGGAATCCTCTTCAATCCTTCATGGAAGTATCTCCCATGAAAGCATCCCCAATTCTTATCCTTGAAACTTTGAAAGAGGTACTTTAAGGAAGAAATTGAACAGACTGGAAAGCATGATGGCTTCCATTGAAAAGTTCATGATTTCTCTTGATAAAGTTCATCATTTGTTTCTCAAACTCAACGAAAAACACAGTGAGAAAGACCATCGAAAAAATCATTGAGGAAGACAACATTTCTACTAAAAACCCGTGATATTTATGCATAAAATTCATAATCTTTTTATCTAAATTATCGAAAATCCATCGAAAAACACGATTACTGTCTCTTTGTCTACTCTATCCCGTCGGAGCACCACCCATGACCATCAGAATGCCATTTCAGTCACAAACAATCAATAACATACTTAACTTTTTATACACACAAAAAATACCAATGGAATGCTTGATTTTCATTTTTAATTATCAAGATTTTTGAAGAATTTTAGCAATTTTTCAGATCTAAAAATTTTCATCTGTTTCACCAGCAACAATGACGTTATCGTCGCCTCTCGACATTCCACCGCCAACAACTTCTATACTCCATAGTCATCTTAGTATTCTTTATTTTTCTCTTCAGATTTCTCTTTTTCCTTCAATTTATCAACGATGGAGAAAAAAGAGGAAGAAATTTAAAAGAAGGAGGTATGATATGGTAGAGGAGGAAGAACCCAGCAAGAAAAGAGAAGTGTTTTGAAAGAAAATGAAAATCTTAAGGAAAAAGGTTTAAAAAAATTAAAAATAATATTATACACGTGTTAAGCGCGTGTATTACAACATTCCATATAAAATCTGAGTTTGTCTTAGAAAGGGGGTATTAATTTCAGTTTGAACAAGGTTAGGGGTGTAACAGGTCGCCATATTAGTTTGAGTGTGAATTCGACTTTTTGGAACAAGTTCAAGGTGTATTTGATGTATTTTCCCTTAAATTTATGATTTAAATTTTTATATATATAGTTTTATTTTCTTTTCTTCCAAGAGTAGTTATTTGACTTTTAAATATTTTAGTTTAAGAGCCTGTTTGGCCTAGGAGTTGAAAACTGCTTATCTTGAGAAGCATTTTTATAAAATAGCTTTTCGGAAAAGTATTTTTGAAAAAAAAATTAGTTTATGTTTGGTTTATTGATTTAAAAAATGCTTTTGATAAACAGATTGTGTTTGGCTAATCTTTTTCTAAAAGTGCTTTTGAGAGACAAATTACGAAAAGGGCAGGTACCAATGAACTTTTACTATTAAGATTATTTTATCGAGAGAAATTATTTATATTATTTGTCATGTGCATATTAAGTTATAATGATATTATTTTTTAAGAATTGAATATCTTGATCTTATTGAGTTGCAATTGAATTAAATATTATGAAACGTAAGTATAACAAAACTAAGAGAATCATATTAATTATTTGTTTGTGTTAATAGTATAGCAAGAAGTAATTTTTTAACACATACACTTTCACTTTTAAGATAATATAATATTTTGTTAGTTGCATAAATAATCTAATAACATCTAATTTGAAATATTAAATAATATTGATGTTTGTTATTTTTTGTTTTGTTATTATCCTTACCTACAAAAGTAAAACTTTCACAACAACAAAAATTTATATGTAAAATAATATAAATAAATAAGAAATTTATTTTTTTGTTACCTTTTTTCAGGGTTCACTAGCATATTCAATACTTACCTAATAGTAACGTAAAATAATACATACAAAATATAAAATAATAATATATAAAATATAAAATAAAATAAAAAATTTATGGTATAAGAATGAAGAATAAATTTTTTAAATAAAATTTAATCAAACTTATGAAATATTCTAATTAATTAACAAGAGATATATTGGTAAATATGTATAAACGATAGGGATATTTTTGTCTTGAGTTGTTTTTTGTTTTTGCTTCAGCTTTTTATAAAAAACAGAAATGTTCTGCTTCTTTCCCATAGCAGAAAAACTGCTAAAGCAGAATTTTTTTGATTCTTTCCAACAACAAAAAAACTGCTTCTGCTTCTATTTAAAAGCAGTTTTGATAGTTAGCCAAATACTTTATTTTACCAAAAAAAGCATTTTTTTTTCTAAAAAAAAGTATATTTTTATCTTCCAACCGCTAGACCAAACATGCTCTATAATGAGGATAACGGCATAAAATTAGAAAGAACATATCGAGTTAAATATGGGGCACATATAACACTTAAATTTAAGGAGTTCATGTACAAATTTAACATACATTGCCAACTTTTTAAAAACAAAATAGGACAAGGGTCAACTAAAATCTTTACCAGTGGCACAATGTGTTCACCATAAGCACCGACTATTTATATCTTGAACAGTTGAAGAAAGGGAAAAGCTAATTTGATAGTTCAACAAACAAAAGAATAATTATATTTTGGATATACAAGAGAAGAAGTTGTCACATTACTTGCTGATACACACCTAATTAAATGTTTAATCACATTAACTTTTCTAAACTTACCGTCCCCACTCCGACCTCCATCCCCACAAACAAATTCAGCCTAAAACTTTATAAACAAAATTCTCCCTTTGTCTTGAGTAGGCCTGCTAGTAGACGTATAAGAAGCCCCCTAGCCTCTAGGAGCTGAAAGCTGACTGGCTCCCGGACGATCACCTGTCGCAGCTGGCAAGGCTGACTGAATAGGACGAGCAGAATACACCTGCTGGCTGTGACCCCTGGAGTATGAACCACTGTACTTACCTTCATTCCGGGACTTCTTGGCTAACACCTTAGCCTGCCTAACCCCCTCCAATTTCTTCACATAATCTGTCACCTCATTAAAACTTTTTCCTGTTGAGGTAATATGCACAGACAACACCTGCAACTCAGTATTTAGGCCCTTCACAAACAGAAAAATCTTCTCCTCTTCAGTACCTAGAATCTGAGTAGCAAACGGGATAAGGCATGAAATTTGGCCTCATACGCTGAAACTGACATGTTACCCTGCTCAAGAGCTAGAAACTCATCCTTTTTATGATCCCGCAAGGTGTGGGGCACATACTTCTCTAAGAAGAGAGCATGGAATTGTGCCCGGATCAGCGAAGGCAAAGCTGATGGCCGACACTCTACATGAGACCTCCACCACCACTTGACATCACCCTGAAGCTGAAAGGTGACAAACTCTACCCCATGCTGCCGCACAATGCCCAGCTTATGCAGACTCTCGTAGCAGTCTAGAATAAACTCATATGCATCCTCCTTATTAGTACCCTGAAACGTAGGAGGTTTTAGTTTCAAGAACTTAGTCAGCATCTCATGTTCATTTCCAGTCATAACAGGACCTAACATCGGATGGAAGAAGTCATCAATACTCGATGCCGTATCCATCCTAGGAGCCACTACAACTGCTGGCTGGGTGCCTGGAACCTGATCTGCAGTATCCGTGGGGGTGGTTCAAGCACTAACTAGCCAACTCAAAATAGTCCACACTTACTGAAATGCCTCAGGCGATATAGGGGGAAGGCATGCACCTCCAACCGGTGCCGCGTCCTCCTGTTCCGTGCCTTCCTCAACAACAACCTCAACTTCCTCCTTAACTGGATCCTGGGGTGGGAGAGGGGTTGCCGCCCTTACACCTGCAGCTTCCTCAGCTCCACCCATGACTGGTGTTGCCCTACCTCTGCCCCTGCCCCTTCTTTTCCCTCTGACTGCTGGGCCCACTGTCGGGACTGCCGCCCTCGCTCTATTATTCCTAGTATTAACCATCTATGGACAAAAGAGTGAAAGAAGTTAGATACCAATTTATATCACCAGATACCAATTGGAATCGAGTTATAGCACGAAGAAAGCAAGAAGAGATAGTTTCCTAAAGTCCTATAGCATCTCTAAGAAAAGTATAGACGTCTCCGTACCATCTCGCAACACTCTACTAGACCTATTTTGGTTCGATGAGATCAACAAATCTAGGGCTCTGATGCCATCTTTGTCATGACCCAATCCGATGCGAGTGACACTCACCCAACCCCCGAATGAGTAAACCAATAATTTAACTTAACACTTAAAGAATCTAACAACCCAAAACCAGATGCATTAAAATAAACTATCATCCATAGCTAAAAACAACACTAACATAATTATTTGTGGAAAATTACCCCTAGAATCTGAAAGTCACCGTACCAAAACATCTACTACTATCTAAGAAACGGGAATGCAACCTCAAAAACAAGAGAATCTGAGTCCAAAATAATGGACTAGAAATGTACTGGATGAAACCATGGCAGCCGAATGAGTAACTCACCCTTGGAATCTGAAGTCGCTAGAACAACAACTGAGGTCGTGTATCAGCCGTCGGAATATGTCCTGTACTCACAAAGATAAAAGAAAGTACAGAATCAGTACACAACCACCGTATACTGGTAGGATCATCGTCCAGCCCCAATAAATAATAGATGAACAATAAACCAAAGCTGAGTAAAGTAAGGCAACCATGAATACAAGCCAACAATATAACTAGACTCTACGTTGTTCCTCTAGCTTACCAACCACATGTAACAAGTTTAATAACCACTGAACAATACACAGTGACAATAAACATATATCTTTTCCACACAACCCAGACCAACCAAGGATCCCTAGGACAACATCTACGTGTTCAACATGCAATCTCGGTCTACACTAAGACCAACCCCATATTTAAATACAACCACCCATCCTCTCATGAACCATTATGCTATAATTACAACTTAAGAATATGACCTGGTCCACTCATGGAACCATTGATAGAATGCAATCAATACAAGTAAAATCAATCCTGTACCAGGCGTGGTACCCGAGCCAACCATTATAGAACTTGTACCAGGTGTGGTACTCGAGCCAACCGATAAGTATCCCGTACCAGGTGTGGTACTCGAGCCAACCAATATGTAACCTATACCAGGCATGGTACTCGAGCCAACCAAATGTCACACATAATCCAACAAGTCAATAATTAATGAACAATATCACACTTGTAAACTAACAAGCAACCATACCAAGATCATTTCATATAATTGACACAAGATAACTAGACATTCATAATTCTATTCCCTAAGCATGCAACCACATCCAATACTAAGCAAAAGTACATGAACACATATCGTATTTGGAAAAAAAATAACCATCACCTACCTTGAATAACTCAAAATCTCTATTTGACCAAAGCCTTCTCGTTTCCCGAATCCCTTGCTCGTTCTTGGTCTAAAAATAATCATACGATATACTAAATCAGTCCAATGGACTAAATTACTCGGATTATGTGAAATCCCAATCCCCTAGTCCAAACTATAATCATTCCACCTATTCCTGAGCTTTCCCACCACCAATTCGACCTAAACTACCATTTTTACGGTTACATTTAGCGAATAATGGTGATTAAGGCATGAATGACCCATAAACAACATAACCCAAGAACTCAACACCCTAGAATCCCCTCTTTCTTCGGATTCCACATTCTTAGATTAACCCAACACTTCCCTCAAACTCGTAGATTATAGATTCTAAGGTTTGGAAATTGAAATAACAAAGTGGGGAGGAAAAACCTTACCTTTTCGATGGAGTTTAGTAGAAAATCACTAAAAATTGCCTCCCTTCATCTATGCCCTTCCCCAAAATGTTCTTCAAAATTTCTGAACTTTTTTAGGGAAGTTTTTGCATTAATACCGACTAAGTATGCTATTGTGGTCCATAAACTACTATAGCAGCACCGTCGTAGCGGAACGATCGCTATGATGGTGCTGACCGATGTTGACTTTTGCTATAGCGGTGGCCACTATAGTGCAGTGTACAGAAACTTAGAAAATCCCTCAAAAGTGCTCATTTTACAATACACCTTAAATTCTGACATTCCAGAACAACCCCTTCACGTCAACCTCGATACCGAGAGTTCTACTTACCCGAATCTACTTCCAAAAAGTCCCCAGACTCCTTAATGTCTTGGCTAATAGAGAAACTATCTCAACACAAGATACATTACCCAATCCTCACCTAGATTTCCATAGACCATACCTCACTCAAAAACCATCCGAGACTAGCCTAGCCCAAAATTTTCAACTCCCAAACTCGGAAGTTTTCTAACCCAAAACTTAGCACAAAAGGTTTACCCATAGTGACGGACTCGGTCATTACAATGATGGTTGAATTATTTCATAATTATGTTATATGTGCATGTTAACTATTACATTAGTATAACTTGTACAATACGTGTTTAGGGAATAAGGAAATGAATGTGAAATGATATCTTGTTGTCAATTTCATGCAATAAACTTGTCTTAAATACTTGTTGGCTTTACAAGTGTGGGTTGTGTTACATTGTAATTGTGATTGTGTGATATCTGTGATATTTTGGTTGGCTCGGGTACCACGCCTAGTATGAGATATCTATCGGTTGGCTCGGGTACCACACCTAATACAGTTTTTATTACAGTTAGCTCACATACCATACCTGGTACATGTTTGATTATTATTCTGTGTGTTGGTTCTATGAGTGAACCGAGTTTATTCATTATGATGTAATTTTACATGTTGGTCCATGAGTGGCCGGATTAGTGTGTTTAAATGCTGGGATGGTTCTTGTGTAGACTGGAATTGCATGTTAAACACCGTAGACTATATCCTAGGGATCCTTGGGTGGTCCAGGTTACTTGCAAGTTGTGACATAGTTATAGGTGGTCCGTTTACTTGTGCAGTTAGATATAACTTATTATTATAGAGTTATAGTAGTTGACTTGGCTAATGATTGGTAGTCAGGGTCTTGACTTGGTTTTTCCGGGTGATGACTGGAAGTCTTGCTCATATTCACTGACTTGGACTGTACATGAATGTCAATATGGTCTGGGATATGTATGGTAGGGGGATTGAGTCAGGGTGGTTAAGTGAGAGTTTTGCAGATTGTCCATTAAATTAGCTAAGGTTTAAGGGTTAGGATTGTTTAATAGGATCTCAAGTGAGGGTGGCAGACCGGCTAACAAGGATAGTGAGCAAATTGATTTCGAAATTAGAACCAGTAAGGTATTTCTAGTGTTGAGCAAGATGGGTAAGCTGGAGAGTCTTAGTGTTATTAGGGGTCAGGTTATGAACATGATAGAAGGAGTTGGCAGCAAAATGAGGTAGGGAGGCTTGGGATAGAGTGTATAAGTTCATGGGTACTATACCCTGGTAGTAAGGGTTGTTGTTAAAGGACCGGGATTGAATAACTTCAAGTTGTATGTTTCTTCTAAATATTTATATGATATTATGTGTTGGATTCAAGTCGATCGATGATGCCTACCAGTACGTGTTGTGTGTACTGATACTACTCTTGCTATGCCACTTGGTATAGTTTGGTTGCAGGATTAGTGTTGTCCCTTAGTTAAAGACGATGGTGATCTCCGACAGCTTCTACTTCTCTTTTTCTTATGGTGGGAGTTGTGTCTTATTTTATTTTTAGATTCTCTTAGAAGCTCTTGTACCTATTTAGACTAGTTCCTAGGGAGGGTTTTCCATTGTATTTGAAAAAGCTTTTTATTGTTATCAAGGTTGAGATTGATTCTTTTTATTTTATTAAGATGATATATCATGTTTTCTATTTACTTCTGCATTACCTATTTTAAATCGGGTGGTAAGGGTTCTGCTACCTAGGTGTTAGAGTACGTACCTGCATAGCCTGATAGTTGGGTCATGATAATTTGGTATCAGAGCCTAGGTTATCGATTTCCCTAATACAAGAGCAAATGTCAAATAGAGTCCTGCAGATTGGTGTGTTGATGCCCACATCTAATCTTCAAGAAGCTATAAAGCATTTAAAGAAATTGTTCCACTTCTTTCACTCCTTTTATGAGGTCTGTTTCTTGCTTGTATGGGTTGATTCCAATTGGTATCTCAATGAAGTAAATTGAAAGCTGTTGTCTTCAGCTAAAATGATACAAGCGAGGGAAGTTGAACCGAGAAGGCTTCAATTGGTATCTGGCCTTAGAGGCTATGTAAATGCATGGATTATCGGGTAATGGTCATCTATGAGGCAAATAAAAGATAATGAACATGACTTTATTTAGTGATGAAACTCAAGATTTATGATTATGTGCATTGCATTGCTTGAATGACTGCAAATGTGCGAGGTGTAATTTCTTGAATTACTGTGAATTTGTGGTCAGGGAAAGGTCATAACATGGTTATGTGTGATGGGTTAGTGATTAATTGCTATGTGGTTTAAGTTAAAATTTCGTGTTAAATTTTGGGCATGGACATACCATTGGTAAACATGGTAAGGGGACAAAATGAATTGTGACTGTGGGGAAACCTTGGTTTTAGGATAGTCGGGATTAATTGAGAACCATGGTGATTCATTACTAATTTTATGATAATGTGGTCATAAATTTTTATTATGCATTGCTGGGGTTAGTCTTGAGGTTATATTTTAGACCATGATGCAATTTCAAGGGTTAACATTGATAACAGGGAATGGAAAATGAGGGGACTTTGCAAATATTTGCAATTTCTAGGCTGCTGCCATTAGGGCCGCTATAGCGAGACTAACCCGCTATGGTGATCTCGCTAAAGTGAGAATTTCTCTACTATAGTAGTGTCGCGGTAGCAACGTGCAAGCCACCATAGCAGGATGGACGAGACAGAATCTATGCCCTATTTTCCCCTGTTTTACTTTTCTTTCCTGGAGTGTTTTAAATCGTTAGTTTCAGCTGGGAGATACCGTGGGAAAAATGGAAATTGCTTAAAAACAAACTTAGCATGCATATATAATTAATATTTAAGCTAGCATCGATGTGCATTAATAAAGGCAGGGGGGAGGTCCTAGCTGGATGCCTCATCACCATCAAAGGCTGTGAGGGCGGGGTCCTTTGCCTCTGTGTCACTCAGGAAAGAGAACTCCCATAAGTCCTCTGGCTTGAGTTGGGGGAGCTCTTGATCAGGGACGGTACAACTGAACATGACCTTTATGGTTTTCCACATTCGTGCAAGCATGTGTTCCCGAGAGTGCCTCTTTCTCTTCTCCTCATCGAGCTCCCTACTGAGCGCAGCATAGTCTTGGGCAGGGGGAGGTGAGGCTGCGGCTTTGTGAGGGCACCCTTCATGAACTTCCTAATAGCGGCTAAGTCCTCCTCCAGGAGACTGCTGGTGATTAGGGGCTAGGACTGGGAAGGAGGGGCAGGATCATCGTCATCATTATCAGTTCCCTCAGCAGCCTGGCTGCTCTCTACTTCACTCACCTTCTCCTTTTTCTTCCCTTTGAAAGGAAACACCTTCACCCGAAGAGGGTTAAAAGGGGAATCTATCTCCAGCTCTCTGTCAGCATCCTCCTCAGGTACTCCAACTTACCTGCATAGTGCAGAAACTAGCTCGAGAAGAAAGGGGACATTCTTGGTACCCCGGTAGAAGTCCCTCCACTCTGACACAATCTGTGCTTCTATATTTAGCTGAATGCCCTGCATAGCGCAAGACACCACCAAGGCTCGAGGGAAGGTCACTTTGGTAAGGTTGCCCAATGGACGTATCCTTCCGGACACTAAGTTCAACTACCTTCTATTGTTGGTTATGAAATAAGTGCTCGTGATGCCCTCGGTGCTGGGCCAATAGACCTGGTCCCTAAAATCCTCCTCTATCAGCATGTCCCTCAACTATTTCATATCCATCTCTCGAAACTTGGCATCATATGAAGCATTGTAAACATTAGGCACTCTGAGTACCTCATTAATGGTTTAGATATCCATAGGGACATCTCTTCCCTGAATGCGGATGGTGGGGTTAGGGTCATCCCAACACACGGTAGGATGTGTAGCATAGAACTCCCTTACCCAGCCCAAATGCCCAAAAGGGGGAGCCTCCACCAATGGACCCCAACCAAAATCCTAGAGCCTATTAAAGAATGCCCCTGCCTGTTCTGTCATGCCTCTCATGTTGAAACCCCTCTTATAGCAGAAATCAGTTCTCTGGTAGTCAAGAAATCTTTCCTGACTAGCATCATCAAGGAACCTTTCGTAAGGTGGAATATGTTCTTGGTTGACATCGATTGAGTTATTGAATCTGCAAGTTTATCAAATGGTTGAATTGGAACTCGTAAGATGTAAGAAAATCAAAAGTTTAGATAAAGTCAAATTCTTGACCTTGTCTGAGAGGCTACTGCCTGTAGCCTCCCACTATAGCAGGCTTGTAATGACCGGGTCTATCGTTACGAGTAGTCCAATTGTTTCAAGTTTTAGAGTTAGAAAACTCCGGGTTTAGGAGTTTGAAATTCTGGGCTAGGCTAGCCTCGACCAAATTTGGAATGAGGTATAGTCTAGGGAAATCTGGGTAAGGATTGGGTTATATGTCTTGATTTGAGCTATTTTTGCACGTATCCAAGACATAAAGGAGTCCGGGGGACTTTTTGGAATCAAATTTGGGTAAATAGATCTTCCAGAATCGAGATTGACGTGAAGGGGTTGTTTCGGATCATCGGGGGAAGCAAGTGTGTTGTAAAATGGACAAATTTTAGAGAATTCTGTACATTCTATCAGTGACGAGCACTAAAGCTCCACTGTGGAAACCTTCGCTATAGCGGAACAAAAGACCGTTATAGCGGAAGTCAAGGTGGTCAATCTCCGCCACAACGGTTGACTCTGCTACGGTGGTACTGCTATAGCGGAAGCCGACCGCTATAGCAGAGCCCGATAGGATTTAATGCAGAAACTTCCCCAAAACAGTTCAGTTTTCTACAATTCATTTGGGAGAAGAACTAGGGCGATTTCAGGCATTATTCCTTTGTTCTTCATCATTTTTCTTCCCTAAGGTAAGGTTTCTACTCTCCAAATTCCATAATACTTTTCCTATGCGGTAGAATTACTAGGGGTGGACTTGGGGAGAGATTTGGAATGACTTAGGGATGGTTGAATTTGGGGAAAAAGGGGGATTCTATGTGTAAAAGTTCTTGGGTGTTGCTAAATTTACCGTTTTATGATCATGTGACCTTAATTTCCTAATTTTATCCATAAAAATGATAGAACTAGGTGATTTAACGATGGGAAAGCCCGGGGAAAGGGTGAAATGATCATGGGTGGCCTGGGGTTTAGGATTCTTGCATAATCCGGGTAAATTGTAGGCCATGGAGATTGATTCTTGGTTATTGTGTGTTGTTTTAGACTAAGAACCGGCAAGAACTTCGGAGAACGGGAAAGCTCGGGTTGAGTAGAGCTTGGATCATTTCGAGGTAGGTGATGGCTTGATTTCTTTATGCATTGTGTGTTTGAGTAATTTTATCTAAGTGATTGTATGAGATGCATTGCTTAGGAGATGAATTGGAATGTCTTATAGTCCTGTTTGATCAGTTTGGTATTTTTGAACTGTGCATTTTTGTTTGTTGGTTTACAAGTTAATTGTTCATTGTTGTGACTGTGGATTGTTGACATTCGGTTGGCTCGGGTACCACGCCTTATATGTGAACACTAATGGTTAGCTCAGGTACCACGCCTGGTACGAGATATTACTAACGGTTGGCTCGGGTACCATGCCTGCTATGGGAAATTACTAACGGTTGGCTCAGGTACCACGCCTGGTACGGGTTTACTTTACTACATTATTGCATGGATATTTGTTGCATTGTGTTGATTGATATTGGTTCCGTGAGCGGACTGAGCTGTATTATTGAGATGTGACTTTTAATTATGGTCCTTGTGAGGCTGGGTTATTGTTCTATTTGATTTAGAGTTGGTCTTGGTGTAGACCGGGTCACTTGTGAACACTTAGGTGTTGGTAAGAGGGGATCCCTGGGTGGGTCTGGGCTATATAGATATGAGGGTATGACTTGTATTGATTTTTGTATTAGAAGTGAATGGCATGTAGAGACAAGTTAGGATGAGATTTGTAGTTAGATGTGTTTGGTAATTGGATTACGTGTTTCCTGTACTGTTACTTGATTCTTGTACTGTTCATACATTGTTATTGGAACTGACTGATGATCCTACCAGTACACGGTAGTAGTGTACTGATGCTGCACTTGCTTATTTTTTTGTGAGTACAGGAAATCTTCCGGCGGTTGACGCACTCACTTGTAGGCTTGACTGTTCCAGATATCAAGGGTAAGGTATTCGACCAAGCTACCTCGGTTTCTATCTTTTGAGTTACAACCCAATTGTTTCAGGCTTAGACTACTTCTTATTGTTTTAAGTTTTGGGGTTGTATCCCCGTACTCTAGTATTGGTAGCATTTGGTACAATGACTTTCAGGTTCTAGGGGAATTTCTGCACGCTTATTTAATGATATGGTTCCTTACGTATTTGAATTGCTAGTTTATTTTTTGTTTGCTAGTTTTAGGCTGTTAGTCTAGGCTAAGAGTTGGACTTTATTGGTTCGCTCATTCGGGGGTTGGGTGAGTGCCACTCATGATAGTCTGGGTCGTGACAAAGATGGTATCAGAGCCCTAGGTTCGTTGATCTTATCGTATCAAACAAGTCTAGTAGAGTCTTGCAGAACGGTGCGAAGTTGTCCATACTTTTCTTCAAGAGGCTATGGGGCTTTAGGAAAAACTATCTCTTCCTTCGTGCTATAACTTGATTCCAATTGGTATCTGGTGATACAAATTTATATGTAACCTCATTCGCTCTTTTTCCTTAGATGGTTAATACAAAGAACAACGGAGCGAGACCAGCGGTACCAGCAGCTGGCCCGATAACTCATGGCCGAGGTAGGGGAAGGGGCAGAGGACGAGGGAGAGCCACAACCGCCAGGGGTGGGGCTCAAGCTACTTCAGGAGAGAGAGAGGCAACCCCTTCCCCACCTCAAGATCAGGTTGTTGAGGATGTGGAAGTTGTTGTGGAGGATTAAAGGGCACAGGCGGAGGCGGAGGCGACACCGGTTGGGGGTGCAGGCCTTCCTGCTATGATAACAGAAGCCTTTTAGCAGGCTTGGAATATTTTGAGTGGGTTGGTTGGTGCTGAAGCCATACCCGCGACATTGGCAAATCAGGCCTGGGATACTCAGCCAGAAGTAACTACGGAGTCTAGGATGGATGCAGCTTCAGGCACAAATAATTTCTTCAGGCCAATGCTAGGCCCGGTGATGACCGAAAATGAACATGAGATGCTGACCAAGTTTCTCAAGCTGAAGCCTCCGACGTTTCAAGGTACCGATAGAGAGGATGCTTATGAGTTCATCTTGGATTGCTATGAGAGGATGCACAAGTTGGGTATCGTACATCAATATGGGGTTGAGTTTGTCACATTTTAGCTGTAGGGTGACGCTAAGCAATGGTGGAGGTCTCAGGTAGAGTGCAGACCATCAACATTGCCTGCTTTGACTTGGGAGGAGTTTCATGCTCTCTTCCTAGAGAAGTACGTACCTCATACCTTGAGAGACAAGAAGAAGGATGAGTTCTTCATTTGGAACAGGGAAGCATGTCAGTCTCGGCTTCTGAGGCTAAGTTCCATGCTTTGTCTTGTTATGCTACTCAGTTGTTGGGTTCAAAAGAGGAGAGGGTCTGGTTGTTTGTGAATGGTCTGGACACTGATTTACATGTATTGTTCGTTCACATGAATTCTTCAGGAAAGGGCTTCAATGCAGTGACAGACTATGTTAAGAAGTTAGAAGGGGTCAAGTAAGCGGGGCAGGCTAAGGCTTTAGCCAAGAAGCCCCGGAATGAGGGAAATTTTAGTGGTTCGTACTCCAAGGGCCAGAATCAGCAGGCATACTCAGCCCTTCCTATTCATTTAGCTCTGCCAGCTGCTACAGGTGGTCGTCAGTGAGCTAATGATCAGTCTTCAGCTCCTAGAGGCCAGGGAGAGTCCTATACATCTGCTAGCAGGCTTACACTTGACCGTGGATGCTTCCATTGTGGTGATCTGGGACACTTTAAGAGGGAGTGCCCACTCAGTCAGACAGGTAATCAGGGTCAGTAGCAGTCTAGAGCAGTGGTCCCGCTAGGTAGAGGCAGTAATGCTAGAGGTCATCCACAGGGTGGGCAAGGTAACTTGCAGGGAGGCCGGGGAGACAGAGGGAACGCCGACGCAGGTAGGAGTGCAGTGCAGCCAGCCCAAGAAGTTGCCTGGATTGATGATCGGTCTCATTGCTATGCATTTCCAGGGAGGACTGAGGTGGAATCATCAGATGCGGTGATTACATGTACCATTCTTGTCTGCGATAAAATGGCTTCGGTATTATTTGACCAAGGTTCTACATATTCTTATGTGTCTGTGAGTTTTGCATTGGGTATGGACTTGATATGTGATATTCTTGATTTCCCTATCCATGTTTCTACCCCGGTTAGAGAGTCTGTGATTGTGACTCATGTTTACAGGGATTGTTCTGTTGTGTTTGAGGGGTTGCATACTTCGGTAGACTTGGTAATCCTGGATATGGTTGATTTTGATATTATATTGGGCATGACCTGGTTATCCCCTTATCATGCTGTATTAAATTGTAACACCAAGAATATGGCTCTAGAGATTCTGGGTAAGGATAGGCTAGAGTGGAAAAATGTGTACAGGCCTAAGCCTGTTAAGGTCATATCGTTTGTTTGGGCTAGGAAGCTAGTGGGGAGGGGGTTTCTAGCCTTCTTGTCTCATCTCCAGGATGATAGTGTGGAGTCCCCATCTATTGAGTCGGTTCGAGTGGTTTCTGAGTTTCGAGAGGTGTTTACAATGGATTTTTCTGGTATGCCTCCAGACAGAGATATAGACTTTTGTATTGATTTGGAGCCACACACTCATCCCATTTCCATTCCTCTGTATTGTATGGCTCCGATAGAGTTAAGGGAACTTAAGACTCAGCTGCAGAAACTCCTAGATAAGAGATTTATCCATCCCAATGCTTCGCCTTGGGGTGCTCCGGTCTTATTCGTAAAGAAAAAGGATGGTCGTATGCAGATGTGCATAGATTATAGGAAGTTGAACAAGGTTACCATCCGGAATAAGTATCCACTACCCCGTATTGATGATCTGTTTGACCAGCTCCAGGGTGCATGGTATTTTTAAAAATTGACTTGAGGTCGGGGTATCACCAGTTTAAAATTAGGCCAGAGGACATTCCTAAGACTACTTTTCGGACTCGGTATGGGCATTATGAGTTCTTAGTGATGTCATTTTGTTTCACTAATATGTCGACAACATTCATGAGTTTGATGAATTGGGTATTTAAGTCTTATTTGGATTACTTCATTATAGTTTTTATCGATGATATTTTGATCTACTCTAAGAGTAGGGAGGAGAATGCAAATCATCTTCGTATTATGCTGGACATAATGAGACGTCAAAAGCTTTATGCGAAGTTCTCCAAGTGTGAATTTTGGTTGACTTTGGTTGCGTTCTTGGGGCATGTAGTGTCAGAAAGGGGGCTGATGGTAGACCCTCAGAAGATTGAGGCAGTTAGGAGTTGGGCTCGGCCTAGCTCTGTGACAGAGGTGAGGAGTTTTATTGGGCTCACAGGGTACTATCAGAGGTTTGTTAAGGATTTTGCATCTATTGCTACTCATATGACTAGGCCGACACAGAAAGATGTACCATTCACGTGGTCTGACAAGTGCGAGGAGAGCTTCCAAAATCTCAAGACACTTCTGTCCATGACTCCTATTTTTTCCTTGCCGGTTGAAGGTAAATATTTTATTATTTACTGTGATGCTTCACATTCTGGTTTGGATGCTGTGTTAATGCAGGACAAGAATGTGATAGACTATGCATCTAGGAAATTAAAGGTGCATGAGAGGAACTACCCGATTCACAACTTAGAGTTGGTAGCAGTGGTTTTTGCACTCAAGATTTGGAGACACTATCTCTATGGTGTCAAGTGTGAGGTGTTCACCGATCATCGCAGTCTGCAGCATGTGTTCACTCAGAAGGACTTGAATTTGAGGCACAGAAGGTGGATGGAATTGTAGAAGGACTATGATGTGACTATTCAATACCATCCGGGTAGGGCTAATGTGGTGGCAGATGCATTGAGCCAGAAGACAGTTAGCATGGGTAGTTTGGCTTGTTTAGGGGTGTACAAACGACCACTAGCAAAGGAAATTCAGGCGTTGGAGTCCAAGTTCATGAACTTGGATATTTCAGAACAAGGTGGATTGTTGGCCAGCATTGAGGTCAAGGCCACCTTCATAGAGGAGATAAAGGCCAAGCAGTTTCAGAATCCGAAACTGAGTAAGCTCTGGGGTAAGGTAATATCCGGAGAGGCCAGGGACGTTACGCTAGACTCTGGTGGAGTACTAAATTTCAAGAAGAGGATTTGTGTTCCTCGGGTTGATGACATAATTCAGAATATCTTGGCAGAGGCTCACAATTTGCGGTACTCAATTCATCCAGGTGTGACCAAAATGTACCCGAACTTGAGGCAGCGTTACTGGTGGCCCGAGATGAAAAGGGACATAGTTGATTTTGTGTCCAAGTGTCATAACTGCCAGCAGGTAAAGTATGAGCATCAGAGACCTGCAGGTCTACTTCAGAGAATGCCCATTCTCGAGTGGAAGTGGGAGATAATAGCCATGGATTTTGTGGTGGGTCTTCTCAAGACATTGGGGAGGTATGACTCAATTTGGGTCATTGTCGACAGGCTGACCAAGTCCGCTCATTTCATTCTGGTCAGGGTAGTTTACAATTTGCAGCAGTTGGCTAAAATCTAGGTGAAGAAAATTGTGAGATTGTATAGAGTACCACTGTCCATCATTTCAGACAGGGGTACACAGTTCACCTCTAAATTTTGGGGCAATCTACATGAAGAGTTGTGTACACAACTCACCTTTAGTACAACCTTCCATCCTCAGACTGATGGTCAGTCATAGAGGACGATCCAGGTATTGGAGGACATGCAAAGAGCAATAGTGATGGACTTCGAGGGTCACTGGGACCAGTTTCTACCATTATGCGAATTCTCGTACAATAATAGCTACCACTCAAGTATTGTCATGGCACCATTTGAGGCATTGTATGAGAGGGGTTGTAGATCACCGGTTAGGTGGTTTGAGGAAGGCGATGTAAAGCCTCTGGGCGTGGACTTGGTAAAGGAAGCGCAGGAAAAGGTAAGAGGCATTCAGACTAAATTGTTAGCCGCCCAAAGCAGGCAGAAAGAATACACAGATCGCAAGGTCCGAGACATGGAATTTTAGGTTGTTGAACAAGTACCGTTGAAAGTATCACCAATGAAGAGAGTTATGCGGTTCAGTAAGAAGGGCAAGCTCAGCCCTCGGTTCATCGATCCGTTTAAGGTTCTTGAAATTGTGGGGCCATTGGCTTACAAGTTAGCACTGCCACCTAGTTTGTTGAGTGTCCATCCGGTATTCCATGTATCCATGCTTAAAAGATACCATGGGGATGAGGATTACATCATCAAGTGGGATGAGGTGCTCTTCGACAAGGATCTTCATTATGAAGAGGAACCAGTTTTGATTCTTACTCGGGATGTCCGGAGGTTGAGAACAAAGGTGATTGATATGGTAAAGGTTCAGTAGAAGAATCGTCCGGTTGAGGAAGCCACTTGGGAAACTAAGAAGGACATGCGAGACTAGTACCCTCACTTGTTTGAGGATTCAGGTTCTACACTTTCCTTCTTTTATTTTTGTAATTTTGGGCTTGATCATCTGGGGATGAACGATGTGTAAATTGGTATCTATTGTAATGATCGAGTCCATTGTTAAGGGTAGTCCAATCATACTAAGTTTTAAATTTAGAAAACTTTGGGTTTGGGAGTTTGAAATTCTGGGCTAGGCTAGCCTCGGTCGAATTTAGAGCGAGGTATAGTCTAGGGAAATTTGGATAAGAATTGGGTTAGATATCTTTATTTGAGATAGCTTTCCATGTAGCCAAGACATAAAGGAGTCCGGGGGACTTTTCGAAATCAAATTTAAGTAAATAGA
The DNA here is from genome assembly GCA_003996215.1 of Jaltomata sinuosa. Taxonomy (NCBI): domain Eukaryota; kingdom Viridiplantae; phylum Streptophyta; class Magnoliopsida; order Solanales; family Solanaceae; genus Jaltomata; species Jaltomata sinuosa. Next base: position 960,691 of record QJPP01007469.1, on the reverse strand, counting down.
TCTTTCGAAATTGAGATTGATGTGAAGGGATTGTTTTGGATCATTAGGGGAAGCAAGTGTGTTGTAAAATGGACCAATTTTGTAGAATTCTGGACATTCTGTCCATGACGAGCACTGAGGCTCCACCGTGGCGACCTCCGCTATAGCGAAAGAAAAGACCGCTATAGCAGAAGTCAAGGCGGTCAATCTCCACCATAGCAATTGACTCTGCTATGGCGGCACTGCTATAGCGAAAGCCGAACGCTATAGCGGAGCCCAATGGGATTTAATGTAGAAACTTTTCCAAAACAATTCAATTTTCTACAATTCGTTTGGGAGAAGAACTAAGGCAATTTCAGGCGTTTTTCCTCCGTTCTTCATTGTTTTTCTTCCCTAAGGTAAGGTTTCTACTTCCCAAACTCCGTAATACTTTTCGTATGCGGTAGAATTTCTAGGGGTGGACTTGGGGACATGTTTGGAATGACTTAGTGATGGTAGAATCCAGGGAAAAAGGGGGATTCTATGTGTAGAAGTTCTTGGGTGTTGCTAAATTTACCGTTTTATGATAATGTGACCTTAATTTCCTAATTTTATCCGTAAAAATAATAAAACTAGGTGAATTAACAGTGGGAAAGCCCAGGGAAAGGGTGGAATGATCTTGGGTGGCCTGGGGTTTAGGATTCTTCCCGTAATCCGCGTAAATTATAGGCCATGGGGATTGATTCTTGGTTTTTGTGTGTTGACTTAGACCAAGAACAGACAAGAACTTTGGAGAATGGGAAAGCTCCAGTTGAGTAGAGCTTAGATCATTTTGAGGTAGGTGATGGCTTGATTTCTTTATGCATTGTATGTTTGAGTACTTTTCTCTAAGTGATTGTATGAGATGCATTGCTTAGGAGATGAATTGGAATGTCTTATAGTCCTGTTTGATCAGTTTGGTATTTTTGAACTGTGCATTTTTGCTTGTTGGTTTACAAGTTAATTGTTCATTGTTGTGACTGTGGATTGTTGACATTCGATTGGCTCAGGTACCATGCCTTATATGTGAATACTAATGGTTGGCTCGGGTACCACGCCTGGTATGAGATATTACTAATGGTTGGCTCGGGTACCATGCCTGCTATGGGAAATTACTAACGGTTGGCTCAGGTACCACGCCTGGTACGGGTTTACTTTACTACATTATTGCATGGATATTTGTTGTATTGTGTTGATTGATATTGGTTCCGTGAGTGGACTGAGCTGTATTATTGAGATGTGACTTTTAATTATGGTCCTTGTGAGGCTGGGTTATTGTTCTATTTGATTTAGAGTTGGTCTTGGTGTAGACCGGGTCACTTGTGAACACTTAGGTGTTGGTTAGAGGGGATCCCTGGGTGGGTCTGGGCTTTATAGATATGAGGGTATGACTTGTATTGATTTTTGTATTAGAAGTGAATGGCATGTAGAGACAAGTTAGGATGAGATTTGTAGTTAGATGTGTTTGGTAATTGGATTACGTGTTTCCTGTACTGTTACTTGATTCTTGTACTGTTCATACATTGTTATTGGAACTGGCTGATGATCCTACCAGTACACGGTGATAGTGTACTAATACTGCACTTGCTTATTTTTTTGCGAGTACAGGAAATCTTCCGGCGGTTGACGCACTCACTTGTAGGCTTGACTGTTCCAGATATCAAGGGTGAGCTATTCGACCAAGCTGCCTCAGTTTCTATCTTTTGAGTTACAACCCAATTATTTCAGGCTTAGACTATTTCTTATTGTTTTAAATTTTGGGGTTGTATCTTTGTACTCTAGTATTGGTAGCATTTATTACGATGACTTTCAGGTTTTAGGAGAATTTTTGCAGGCTTATTTAATGATATGGTTCCTTGCGTATTCGAATTGCTAGTTTATTTTTTGTTTGCTGGTTTTAGGCCGTTAGTCTAGGCTAAGAGTTGGACTCTATTGGTTCGCTCATCCGGGGGTTGGGTGGGTGCCACTCACGATAGTCTGGGTTATGATAGGGCTTCTTCCCTCTATGGCAATGACCCTATAGCATTAATTGCTCTGCTATGGCGGCATTGCTGTAGCGACCTTGCTCCGCTATATCAGCCTTCATCGTTCCAGATTTTCACGAGGTGCAACAATGGATCCTTTTGATCCAAAATTTCCATTTTTAATAATCTAAGTCCAGATTAGTGTTTCCAAAGTACTCTACTACTATTTCATGCAAATATTTGGGCATTATAACTTCTAAAACTCGCCCAAACTGAAATTTTCAAACAAAAATAACCCTTCATATTTCCTACCATTTTGGACCTGTTTTTGTCCATGAACCCCATACTTCTTACTCCCAAAATGATGTGGGAGCGTTGTAAATGTAAGGGAAGCATCCATGCTTCGAGGATTCCACCAAATCAAAGACAAAATTCAAAAACCAACCAAATATCTATTCTATTCACCAAATTCAAGCATAAAACACTCAATATTCATGCAATGAAGTAGGGAAAGTAAAGTGTTATGATTATTACCTTAATTTCCAATGACAAAAGAAAAGTGAACGGGGGGAAGTGGTGTTTTTGGATGAAATAGGGGGAAAATGGGCGAGAAACCCATTTCTCACCCCTATAAATGATTATCACCCGCTATAGAGAGAGATTGGCCGCTATAGCGATGCCTCTATGGCATACATAGTCTCGCTATAGTGGGGTCCAAAATGCAGAGTGGGGAAACTTTTAGTTGTTTTGTTCTTCCAATCTTAGCGACCCAGTATATTAGCGAGTCCCCAGATTACTTGGACACTAGAGAAAAGGTACTCTAACTTGTCTTGTACAACTCGAAGGAAAGTATTCCTTGGCAGAGTGGGATTGAATTATGTTTTGGTTGAGTTGGATACACCTAGGGAAATGGAACTTTCGATGGTTCATGTAAGGCTATAATTACGTTATCAAGGTAGAGCGATAGGATATCAAGGCTTCGATCTTCCTTTTCTTTCTGCCTTAAAAATCATCCAGGGATGAATAATGGGTAAATTGGTATCTATTATAATGACCTGTTCAATCATTATTAAAAGGCACCTTTATTGAAATACACTATCAAATTAATTTGGGGTGACAGGACAAAAAAATTCAGAATTTGAAATTTTCTTCAGGCTGACGTTATTCAACTATAGCGAGAATTTTCCCATAATAGCACCACTGCTGTAGCGTCTGGCAGGTCTATATAGTGGGCTAATAGAACCAGTAGCCAACAACATGGATTTTTATGATGGACTTCTCCTCTTTAGTTTCAAAAGACTAGGGTTGCTAAAAAAACTCTCCTAGGATGCCTTACAGCTTAGAAGCACTGGAGAGGAGGGATTTTGGCTTAAATGAGGTAAAACCCATGGGTTTTGCACCTAGTTCTCATCATAATTCACCTTTATAGAGCCAGAAGTTCGTGTTCAGACTTCTGTAGTAGCTGCTTGACGTCTAATTAGGCTAGGTTTAACTGAGTAGTTTAGCCTGTTTCTGAATGCATAATGTATTGTAGATTGACGGGAGATTTTATGCTTAGGCCTTCGGGCACGAAGTATGGATGGTTAAGACGTGTAGGTTATTGCTATTAGGGTGGGAAATTACTGTGGTAGGTAATGTTGACCCTATGAATGATAGTGGGTGTTTATTTCATGGTTGTTAATATTAGGGGAATCAAATTTTGGGGTGGGTTCATGGCAACACAATGATTAAGTGTTAAAGGATTGCTAGGTCATAGCGGATCCTCGGGCATGTATGAATGAGGGAAATGGGATGAACAGGAAAGGTATTGAGTTCGGGGTATTAGGGAATGGACTTCCTGTGGATATGTGTGTACTCCTAAATAAGTCTAGTATTCGATGTATGTAACCAAATGTGCCTTCTTGGTTAGGCCAGTGTTAGTTTTCAGATAGGTTATCAATGTCGGAATAATGAACTAAGTCGGTCGTAGTAGGTGATGGTTGAATTATTTCCCAATTACGTTGTGTGCATGTTAACTATTACATTAGTATAGCTTGTACAATACGTGTTTAGGGAATAAGGGAATGAATGTGAAATTATATCTTGTTTTCAATCTCATGCAATGAACTTGTCTTAAATACTTGTTGGCTTTACAAGTGTGGGTTATATTTCATTGTGATTACGATTGTGTGAAATCTGTGTTATTTTGGTTGGATCGGGTACCATACCTAGTATAGATTATCGATTAGATCGGGTAAAATGCCTGATATGGGATATCTATTAGTTGTCTCAGGTACCACGACTGGTACAGTTTCTATTGTGGTTAGCTCGGGTACCACGCCTGGTACATGTTTGATTGTTATTCTGTGTGTTGGTTTCATGAGTGAACCGAGTTTATTCATTGTGATGTAATTATTACATGTTGGTCCATGAGTGGCCAGATTAGTGTGTTTAAATGCTAGGATGGTTCTTGTGTAGACCAGGATTGCATGTGAAACACCGTAGACTATGTCCTAGGAGGGACGGGTTCAAAAGAGGGATTCATTTTCAAAACGATTGAAGGGTTGTAATGAGGTTTCCTAAGAAAGGTTTCAAGCTCAAATGGGGTGAACTACTGATACAATTAGTGCAATGGTATGCTTTTAAGGATAAGTAGGCTTCCTAAAATCACAAAGAAGTCCTAAGATCATTTCTCCAACCAAACAAAATTAAGACTAGCATTTGAACGATAAACCAGACAAGTTCTAGATGATACAAGCAAGCACGGAAACAAAACCTTTTCTCGATAACGCTGGGCCAAGTAGCGATACTTCACCCAGATTCGATCATCACGTCAACTTGCTTTATTCAACAAAGTGATCAAGCTTCTTAGCCACCGGGGATGAATTATTCAACAAGAACTCACCACACATGGCATGCAAATTATTCAAGATGGGTCAGTTTCACTTCTTGAAAAAGAACAAATAGAGCCACATTTTGCATCCAAATTATCACCACTAATGAGTCAAGAGTCATAAAAAGATCAAAAGAGTTTTCACTAACATTATTCTTTGCTATGGAACTATTCACAATTTTTTTTGGAGGGGTATGTTTAATTCAACTCAATTCACATGCGAGACTAACTCTATTAGTACCAAACAAATCAATATCCAAAATATCTCTAAAGCTAATGATTTTCCCTTAAGAATGATGTCACCCAATCTATCATAGGGTCAAATCATACATCTAAATCGATATGGCTACTCAAAATTCACCAACATAGATAACCCAAAACACAAATACACCTGTGCTTGCACCTGCATTTTACAGGTGCCAACTTGTGGCACGCAGATGCAAATGCAAGTGTCAGGCAGTGAAGGTTTCCCTTCTTCCCTTCACATGCACGTGTACTTGTATTTTGCAAGTTATCACTTGCGTTTTGCCTGTGCAAAATAGTGTTATCAAGTCTGAACAATTTCAATTTTTAGCCTAACAGGTACTCAGACTTCCCCTGGCTCAAAACACCTAACAAAGTGATGATTTTCTTTAAGAATGTCATCACTCGATCTATCATTGGGAATCATCACCCTACTTCTACAAAATAAAATAAATAAGCTAAAAATAAAGGAATAAAAAAAGTGATCAATCTAACAAATGTCATAACCAAATAAAAAAATATCTAAAACCAAGAGTCAACACCAAGTATGTAAACATCATCATACAAAACACCTAGAGAGCCACCCCCAACTAAAAATATTGTAATGTCCCCAATGAAACTAAACAAAATAAGATAAATGGTGGAAGGGGCTTTCTGAAACTGCATCATATGCTCCCATCACTCTCGGTGTCATTATCATCATTATCAGTATACTCCTCGGGCTACTGTGCTGGGGTATCATCTTTGTCATCTTGCCTAGCCGATGCGAGTGGATCCTTGGGTTTCAAAACCCCCCATAATCCTTTCACCCCCTTTCACATGTGTGTGAAAAACTTATCTCTTTTATTTTCTCTTTTCATCATCTTGGTGTGCGAGTCATACAACTTCCACTGGGACTTAGCCAATTCAGTATATGCTCTTTCTAGCTTTGAAAGATGGACTCCCTACTTCTTTTGATCACCAAGATATTTGTCAAATTCATTATTTTTCATGTACGAAATAAGTCCCTCTGATATCTCACTCAGTCCTGAGTTATGCCACTCACCATCTATCAAATCTGCCTCAACTCATCAGTCATTATTTTAAACTGTCCAACAACTTGTGAACTACCAAAGAAAGCTTGAGACAATGTTTCTGCATCTATTTTCCTCTTCTTGCTCTTGCAACCACCACCTTCTTCTTATTTTTTCAGTGGATATATCGGCTTTGTTGGCTCTACCCAATTGTCTGTCGGGTACTCCTCCACCCCAACATTTGCATAACTCGGTGATGAGAGATGGAAAAATAAGAGTGGGGCTATCTGGCATCAAGTACTCCTTGAGTTCACAAATAATCATGTGACCCACATTCACCAGAATCTCATCAAGAATACAAGCGACCATTTGAGCCCTCAAAACTGGGATATCATACACATTTTCGGATGGAGAGACTTGGCTGCAAATAATCGATATCCAATTTTTAGATTTAGCCATCAATTCTTTGGAGGTGATGTCCTTTTTAGTTAAGGCCTAAGGTACACTTTTGTCTGGACATAACTTAGAAACTAACCATGTACCTGAAGCACAATCTTTGGCTTTGAACAAGGCAATATCATGGTTCTGTAATTGGTAGAACCTGTTAATTGTTGGTACCCCAAAATAAACCATTTTGCCTTTTATTTGAATACCTGGGTTAGACATCCTGATGGCTTTGAGATTCGCATAGAAATCTCTTACCCATTGTTCGTTATCCTTACAAGTCTTAGGTGCAAAACATATCCATCCCGTGGTGGTCTCCAAATAATGATAAAAATTAGGGAGAGTAGCGGAGACCTTCTCAAGTGCAATTCCTCTTTCTAGGAGCAACTTTTTCTTAGCCAAGTCAGAGTAGTAGCGTCTCTGACATTCATGAGATAGAAATTGAGCCTGATCAAACTCTTTATTGATGGGAAAGTAGTCTTCGTGTGGTGCATTATTGAGTTTGTTATCCATTTCACTTTTTGACACCTGAAAATGACGCACTCGCATGAATACTCGATACCATCTTGTCATACAATGCATTGTGTCCAATTGAAGCTAAAGAAATGAGTTAAACTCAGTTTGGGGTGCTTTGTGCAAAGTTACTATTTAGGGCCTGTGCATTTTCTTATCTCAGGTACCGCTTTTGCGATCAAAGTCCACAAATGTGATGGTCACAAATGCGATAAATCTCCATTAAAGTGGACTTCTGTAGTTCAAACAATTTCTTCAAATATGGACCAACACCACAAATGTGTAGTTCGCACATGTGGTGCAACTCTGCAAAAGTAGACTCGTCTTTCTCATGAGCCCAAGTTCGATGGATGATCAGAAAAACTTGCACCCACACCCGTAACAAAGTCAAAATCATTTTTTAACATTCAAGGTCATGAAATACTCTATGTAAACATTATCAAATCAAGAAAAATTTGTTAATTTAGCCAAGAATTTTATTTAGGCAATTCAACGAACACTATATGAGAAAAAACATTTTTCAACCACATAGAGTATTTTATGGGTACTCAGATTTCCTCACATTCAATATCAATAAACATTAACACTCTTAGACCAAATCTCACCTAGAAATCACAAATAATTTTGCATAAATAATCAGTTAAAAATAGGCACTATTCAAGCCTTAGGGGTTGAGGCAAATTAAGGAGAAAAGGGGTGAAATCTTATGAACACAACAAGTGGAGAAGTTAAGCTTTTCATACCTTGGTCCCTTGCAAAGAAGAATGAACTTGGTGGTTAAACTTGAGAGTGTGTGGAAGAAGGAAAAAGAATCGACCCTTTTGAAAGAAAACAAATCATTTGCTTGGTTCCAATTGAAGCTTCTGTGTAATGAAATAATCCCCCAGGAGCCACTTTTATGGTAAATATCTACAAATGCGAATCCCGCAATTGCAAGCAAGAGATGCAAAAAAGGACTTTTCCATTTTTTCGATAAATGTTTGCAAATGCGGCATCTGTAGCTGGGCAAATTTCAGAGTTTTCCAACTTTTTTTTGAGCAGTGCACTGGTTTGCATATGTACTTGCACCTGTGTGGCACGAGTGCCCACCTGCAGCTAGCATATGCTCTATAGGTCCAGCCAATGGCCTCCAATGCTTGGTTCCTTCTCCTCTTCCTTTTGCACACCTAAAACCACATCAAAAACTATAAAAAGTGAAGTAAAACACAAGAAAAATTAAGAATTGTTTAAACAATGGGTTGCCTCCCATCAAGTGCTCAATTTAATGTTGTAGTACGATGCAAGTAACTTTAATTATCCCTACACTTGGATTAAATCTCCGCCCTAACTTCAAATCAAGAACATGACTATGCTCGTGGGTTGGAGGCAAGAAAGCAAAAAGGCCATTTCTCTGATGTCGCATTTTGCACTTTCTTGCCTTCAAGTGAGGGATGTTATTTTGTCTTTTATGAACGACAAACTTCAAAATGAACACACCTCGATCCTTTATCTTTTCAAAGTTCCCCATAGGCTCAGTTACTTAAATTCTTTTCCATTGAACCAAGCATAATGTTGACAATTGGTTGGAATGGGATTGAGGTATCTCCCACTGAAAGGTTGCGTCATTTATGACATCCTCACCCTCGAATACACTAGAGTCCTCACAAATGTTGTGTTGAACTTTGGCTTGCAACTCTAGTGTTATTCGTTCACTCTTGACATCTTGATTTGCGTATGGATCGGTCGGTTGACAACTCATCCTTTGCTCATGAATCTCATGTGTGTCCTCTTCTTCATCCAAATATTTTTTTTTCATGATGAGATTCAATTAGTGCTAGCTCAAAGTTTTCATTTCCCCCCCCCTATGTCTCTTAAGACCTCCTCAACGTCGTCTCCTTGAAAACTAGAGATTTTTTCTTTATGGTGAGCTGCCTATTCAACTCCATAACTTTCATTGTGGTTACTAAGCATTGTAGGCTCATTCAATTGGCATGAAATCCCCTCTTAAACCCTTTCTTCTTGAGGAGTATGTGCATCCGCCATGGATTGTATTGTGAGAGGTTCATCCATGGCACATCACTCTTTATGTTGGGATTGCCACAATTTCAAAGCCTTTCTCGTGTCTCACTTCATGAAATTTATACCCTCATCTATATCATTTGTTTTGTCCAAGCGAATTTGTAGCATTTCACATATGCTCTATGAGCAGGTATTTTGTTCTTCACGTGCCAAGTCATGACTACTATCAAGATCACAAGCACCACTAGCGCCATTGTTTCCAAAATGGGGGAGGGGGTGTGATAAGTAGGACAATTACTCCAATGTTCATCATGACCACCACACAAATAGCAATTATACCCATCATAGGGTTGAGATGGTGAATACCTCCATCTCCTAGGGCCAATTCTACAATTTTACCAATAGTGGGTCCTCCACAATATAAACATGGGTCATTATAATATGAGTTGCAACCTCCAAGACCTCTAACATTGTGAGATGCCATAGATTGAGTAATAACAAAAATAAAACTAACTAAAATAAAAACAAATATTCACAAATTTGAACTAGAGTAAGTAAGCTCAAACTCCAAACTAACTCAATACGCTAAATTGTTCCCTAGTAACGGTGCCATTTCTGATAATGTCCAAAACAACTCTCCCAAAAGATGTGGCTATGATCGTCCCAAAATAATAACCCAATGCAAGTCGGGGTCGAATCCACGAGGAATAATATCAAGTGTAATTGAGAAAAAAAGAAATTAAAACAACTTACATGAGTCCAAAGAATGAAAAGATAAAATGTTTTGGGGTTTTTTGTTTAGAAACAAGAACAAAGATTGAAAAAAGTAATTAAATAAATGATAGGTTTGATCAATGACTTTCACAACACAAGTATAACAAGGGAGATTTGGAAATAGGAATTCAATTCACTAGACTTATATCTAATTTAAAGCATGGATAGCCTTTGTTAAAGGTATGTTCAATCATTTTTCAACCAATCGAACATGTAACTACCATGGGTTCTCTCGAACCTGCACGGTTAGGCCATAAAACAACCAATTGGCTTAAGTGAGTCAAGATATTTCTAGCCTCAACTCTTAGGTGAGAATTTTCTAAGTTAAGCTATTTCTAGACTCAACTTATGGTGAAAATCTCAAATCCCTACTATTGAACCCTTACCCAATTGTAGAACTTCTCTCTCAAGCATGAACACAATTAGAGAGCTAAATCGATGTTTGCAACCATCAAATATGTAATTAAAGCTTGAAGGATTCGATAGACCCACATAATATAATTAAGTAAAAGAACAAAATAAGAATTCAATAACCAAATATTGTTTATCTCAATACAATATCCAAATCTCAATTCAACACTACACCTATAATTTAACAATGCAAAGAAAGAGTTGAAGAAAAGAACTAAGAATTTTACAATAAAAGCATCCAATCTCTACTCCAATGGTTTAGGGTGTGAACTTTCTTTTAAATCTTGTCAAAAGTTGTGTGAAAAACAAAAGATACACTTTCAAATGGCAGGAAAGAGTTTAATGTGGATTGGAATTTAAAAAAATGTGAAAAGACTTAATTGGCCATAGCGGAAGCCATTTGCAAAAAAATGCCGTATTTGTGGTAGTTTGACTATTGAATAGAGCTCCGCTTTTGCAGAAAAGTTCCACATTTGTGGACTTTGATGGGACATGCTGATTTCTGCTTTTGTAGTGTTTGATCGCATTTGTGGAGGTTGACTTGATAGTTGAATTCCGCTTTTGTGGTCTTTGGCTGTATTTGCGGTATCTGAGGCTTGTTCCTCTCTTTTTTACTTACTTTTAGTTTCTTATGTCCCAAAGTCCATTATGCCTCAATCAACCTGAATGATAGAAAATTCACACAATAAATAGTCTCATATTATAAATAAGAGGCACAAAAATGTAAGAAAAGAGATGTAAATAAGTGGTAAATTCACTACTTATCAGCAACGGTCCCCTAGATCTCTCAACTCTCACTCACTCAAGTGGCATCAGTGATGAGGCAGAGGCAGAGTCCAACAATGATTCTGAGTCTCCGACCAACTCTCACTCACTCAAGGGATGCTGGGAAAATGATTCATATCTTAACCTACTACTGTCCCATTGGCTTATGCAAAAGTGATGAAGAAGCTCAATTTTTGTGGTTGAGGAATTTGCAGTTCAATGCTCACTACCATTCTCGCTTGAGTGACATTTCTTTTGATCTTGTTGGTTTTCATCTGGAATCAACTCAATATAGAAGATCTTTTTCAAGGCAAACATGTAACAGGTTTTGCTTCATGCCCAAAGTCGAAATAACCAAATTTGATAAACAAAAACCAAACCAAACCAAATTTAATTCAGTTCAATTTTAAGTACCCCTTCCCTGTAACTAAAAAAACTGAACCAATTTTTTTTTTTTAAAAACTAATTAACCAAACACCCACCCTTAGCTCCGGTCCCTACTAACCCATTCAAAAAGATCAAAACCTACTGAATCATAGATGAAGACATATGAATCGGTATTGCACCTCTCTGAACTGGTGCTGCCTCATTCTCCTAAACTGGTATTGCTTTACCCTGCAACCTCAGGAATATCCTTTCGTGGGGGAGAATATTCTGAACTTTTCCGAGCTGATCCTACAACCTAAGCCCTGCCCCTAGCGGGCGCTACTCTCCTTCCTTTACTTCTTCCTCCTCTCGGCTGCCCTCTACCATAAACTGCAACTATCACTCCTAGAGGCTACCCCTTGGACGTAACATGGGACCTGAGACCATAAGTGATCTCAAGCTAGCTCTTGGCCTTAGCATGACTTAAACATAGAGAACATGAATAAACAAATATAACGAAAGCTAAACTAAACCAGAGAGCACAAAATCTATATAATGAAAGAGTCTAAAAATAGAAAATCTAATACACCAAATACTACTGTCTGTCTATGTTTGAAAAGCCTATAAGCTGATAAGATGAGTTGTTGGGACAAGATCCCCAGATAACTCTAAGTACTGGAAAGAAGGCATAAAAATAGACCAAACTTAAACCTAGTACTCAAAGGATGAGGACTTACCAACTGCGACTAGAAATCCTGCTGGGTCTAGCCAAGAGTCTAGGAGTGAGCGCCTGAATTTACATCATGATAAGATGCATCACAAAATAAGTATGGGATCACTACTATGAAAATTATAGTAAAACATACTTAAAAACATATTGAAGGTTGAAATCTGTAACAATAGTAAAACTATAATGTAAAGACTCAAAGAACTGTCATAAGCTGAAAACATGTTCATAAGAATAAGTCATAAGTAGAAAATCTGAACTTTGAAAGCTAAGAGTCAATACATTCATATTCTTAAAACCATTTGTGTGGGAGATTATCATAATCGACATAGGCCATGTGAGTTATATGGAATCCAACTTTTGTACCCTAGTTGGAAGAACTGCCTTGTACCTTGCGGGGGCACTAGACCATGTTTAGAGTGAAACCACTATCGTGAGCCCATTAGGCTAATAATTCTACGCTGGCAATGTAGTTCTAGACTTGGGTTATCTAGAACCTTTGTCAGCTTGATGCTAAATAATACTCCCAAAAAATAATATATAACTCATATATACATATGACATATCTGGATGTCAAACGATTCATAAATCATATGGACATATCTGGATGTCAAAATTATTTGTAAAGCATGTGGACATATCTAGATGTCATGCTCCTAATAAAAAATAAGTCTTTCAAATACAACATAGCACTAGTTCAAACATACTTTTTACTAAAATTCATAACTTGAGGAACTAGGTATGCTAATTTCATAAGTACTGGAGGTCATGTTAGCTATAAATGCCAATTTAGCTTGAAAATGTGCAATAAGGTAAAATCATGCTAAAATCATTGTCAATTCATGGGATTTTAGAAATACTTTTATAAAGTCATATAAAATCATGTATAAAGGATTATAAAGCACATTGGAATAGAATTAAAGCAATTTTATAGGAAAGTTCATAAATGGGTAAGAACCCTAGTTTCTTAATTTCATAAAACTTAAAAGTAAAATCATAGTTTTTGGGAATAAGAGTGGAAGAAAACCCTCATTAAATAGCCACATACCTAAACCCGATGCTTTCTTAACTAGAATATGAAAATGGAGACTTGGAGGAGGAACCCTAGGCCTTGAAGCTAGAGAGAATTGATTTTCTTTTCTTTCTTGAGAACTTGATTGAGAGAATGAATGAAGAATCTTACTAAGTGGGAATAAGACCTCTTTAATTTTACCTAAAACAAATTAACATAGGAGTTAAAGAAGTGGGGAATTACAAAAATACCCTTGGGAAACGAGTCTAAAAAATTGTTAAGAATCTCAGCCCAGTCCTCTATGAGCACTAACCACGACCCGTAGAATAAACCACAGATCGTATTTTATGATCCTTTTTTTTTGGGCAAAATAGCAAGCTGTGGGTCTGATTCCATGGGTGATATCCATGGCTCATGGAACATTTAACGGCCCATGGAAACCTCCCATGGTTTCAAACCAACAAGTGAGTCTGCAGGGATAAATCCACGAGGCCAATCCATGGCCCGTAGACTTGGTTCGTGGACCTTATTCTGAGTCCTGATACTTTCAAACTTAGGATTTTAGGATGGGTTCCTAGCTTAGAATTTTTGGAATGTTACAATATCTCCCCCTTGGGATCATTCGTCCTTGAATGAAGATTGAAACAAGCTTAAATGGATTCAAAAGGCATGCATACATACTAGAAACATAACACAACTAATGGAACATGAAACTGAGGGAAAACTAGCGAGGAATCATGAGGATACCTATAAGGAACTATTACCTGAAGCTGAAACTGGATCGGAAGGAAAAAGTGAGGGTATTTGGTCATCAGAATGACATCTCCTTCCCAAGTAGCTCCCTCAACCAGCTGGTTCCTACAAAGGACTTTCACTAAAGTGGTTTCCTTGTTCCTCAACCTTCAAAACTAACAATCAAGAATCTCAACTGGTACATCTTCATAGGTGAGACTATCCTTCACACCCACATTCTCTATTGGAACAACTGAGGCTAGATCACCAACACACTTCTTCAACAAGGACACATAAAAGAATGGATGAACCGCTGCTAACTCTGCTGGCAACTCTAGCTCATAAGCCAAATTACCAACTCTCCTCAAAATCCTGCAAGGACATATACATCGGGGACTAACCATCCACTTATTACGAAATATCATTACACCCTTCATGGGTGAAACCTTCAAAAGCACCCAATCATCCACCTTAAACTCAAAGTCTCTTCTTATTACATCCGCATAGGATTTCTGTCAACTCTTAGCAGTCTTCGACCTCTCCCTAATAAGATGAACTTTTTTCATAGTCTCATAGACTATATCTAGCCCTATAAATGCTATTTCACCTACCTCAAAAAAACTTATAGGTGATCTACACCTCTGCCCATAGAGTGCCTAATATGGAGCTATGTGAATGCTAGAATGGAAACTGTTATTGTAGGTAAACTCTATAAGAGCTAAGTGATCATCCCAATCACCTTTGAAGTCGATCACACAAGCCTTCAACATATCTTCTAGGGTCTGGATGGTACCCTTTGCCTAACCATCTGTATGTGAATGAAAAGTTATGCTAAGGTTCACTTGAGTACCAAGACCCTTCTGAAATGACCTCCACAATTGGGATGAAAACTGAGTACTCCTATCTGAGATGATAGATAAAAGAACCCCATGTAATTTGACTAACTCACAGATGTAGGGCTTGGCATAATCCTCTGCTAAATAAGTAGTCTTGACAGCCAAAAGGTGGGCCAACTTTGTCATCCTGTCCACTATCGCCCAAATGAAATCATGCTTTCTCTGAGTACAGGGTAAACCTGTAATGAAGTCTATATTTATCACTTCACACTTCCAAGTAGGAATGTCAATATCCTGAGTCATACCACCCAGTCATTATTGTTCTACCTTCACTTGCTGACAGTTGGGACACTTAGCCATAAAATTTGCAATGTCCCTCTTCATGCCATTCCACTAATAGACTTCCTGTAGGTCACGATACATCTTGGTGGCACCAGGATGAATAGATTACATGGAGCTATGAGCCTCTGTCAAAATTTTCTGTCTCAACCCATTCATATTTGGAACATATAATCGACCCTGGTAGCAAAGCATACTATCTCCCTCTTGGGAGAAAATCTCTACCCTCTACTGGTGGAATGCACCCTTCAACTGCTACAAGATAGGATCATTATCTTGTTTCTCCTTCACCTCAACCACCAAAGAAGATTCTGACCTATTCTGAATAATAATACCACCTTCTGATGAATCAGTAAGGCAAACCCCTAAACGAGCAAGACTATTAATATCCTTAGACAATTCTTTCTTTCTTTCTTCAACCTGTGACTACCCATGGACAACCTGGTAAGTGTATCAGCCACTACATTGGCCTTGCCTAGATGGTAAAACACACTCATGTTGTAATCCTTAAGAAGCTCAAGCCACCTCCTCTAACAAAGATTCAATTCCTTCTGAGTGAACACATATTAAAGGCTTTTATGGTCAGTAAACAGATCCACATGAACGCCATACAAGTAGTGTCTCCAAATCATTAAAAAAACCCTAGTGCTTTTAACTCAAGATCACGAGTCAGGTAGTTTTTCTCATAAATCTTAAGTTTTTTGGAAGCATAGGCGATAACTTTGCTACGCTGCTTTAGAACACAACCCAAGATAACTCTAGATGCATCACAATACACCACAAAACCATCTAAACCCTCAAGTAGAGCCAAAATTAGAATTGTGGTCAACCTAGTCTTCAATTCGTGGAAGTTCTTCTCACACTCATCTGACCACTGGAACTTAACCTTTTTCTGAGTTAATCTGGTTAATTGGGCAGCTATGGATGAAAACCCCTCAACAAATCTCCTGTAGTAACCAGCTAAACCCAAAAAAGCTTCTAATGTCTGTCAGAGAGGTGGGTCTAGGCCAGTTCATTACTGCCTCTATTTTCTGCTAATCCACTCGATACCTTCCCTAGATACTACATGACCTAGAAAAGCGACTGACTGCAACTAGAACTCACACTTATCAAACTTAGTAAATAATTAATGATCCTTGAGAGTTTACAGCACAACCCATAATGGGTTTGCATACTCCTCCTCACTTCGAGAGTAGATAAGAATATCATCTATAAAGACAATGATGAACATATCCAAGTATTGTTTGAATACCCTGTTCATCAAGTCCATAAAAGCTTCATGAGTATTTGTTAGTCCAAAAGACATAACCACTAATTCCTAGTGACCATACTAGGTTCTGAAGGTTGTCTTTAGAATGTCACACTCTCTAACTCTGAGTTGATGATAACCGAATCTGAGGTCAATCTTAGAGAAATAAATAGCACTCTAAAGCTAGTCAAACAAGTCATCAATCCTAGGGATGGGATACTTATTCTTGGTTGTGACCTTTTTTAACTAATGGTAGTCGATGCATATTCTTAGCAAACCATCATTCTTATGCACGAAGAGGACTGGATCACCCTATGGATAGATGCTAGGCCTGATGAAACCTTTAGGAGGTCCTTTAGCTGATCTTTCAATTCCTTAAGCTCACCTGGATCCATTCGATAAGGAGGAATGGATATGGGTTGCATATCTTGAATAAGGTCTACCTCAAAGTCAATCTCCCTCTCAGGAGGAACTCTGAGTAGATCCTCAGGGAACACTTTTGAAAACTCACTGACTACAAGAAATGACTGGAGAGATAGGGTTTCAGACTTAGAATCCATAACCCAAACTATATGATAGATATACCTCTTAGAGATTATTTTTCTAGCCTTGAGATAAGATATGAAATGACCCTTCGATGATGGAGGACTACCTTTCCATTCAAAGACAGGCTCATTAAGAAACTTAAAGCTTACAACTATGTTCTTCAGTCGACTAAGGCATCAAACATGTAGCCAATCGATACCAATAATGATATCAAAATCTACCATGTCTAATTCCACTAAGTCTACTAAGGTGATTCTATGGAGGACTGAGATTGGGCATTTTCTTTATATGCTCTAAGCTAGGACTGACTCAACAACTGGAGTGGAGATATAGAAGGATTCTAGGAGGTGTTCAGAACTGACTCTAAATTTGAAAGCAACATATGGGGTCACAAATAACAATGAAGCCCCTGGATCTAATAAAGTATAAACATCAATAGAGAAGACTTGTAACATACCCGTGACCATATCGGCTGAGTCCTCATGATCCTGGAACGATGACATATCGTAAAGACGATTTTGGCACTGACTTCCACCTGTGTCAGAAGTTGCACCATGCTGAGCTGTACTGGCTGCTGAAGCTGCTAGAATAGTACCCTGAGTCTTTCCACCTTCACTGTTCTATCTTGCTGAGGGGAAATCGTTAATCTTATAACCTATATGTCTGCATCCAAAACAACCACCTCAGCCATAGCGACACTCCCCAAGAAGATTCTTACCACACTTGTTGCAAATAGGGTAAAAAGTCCCTTTTGCAACACTCCTCTGTGAACGAGAGTGTGATGCCCTACTTGCCTGGTTATGCCTAGGTCTGGATGCCTGGGTAGGAGCACTAGTTGATGATGGTACTGGTCCTGATGACCTTTTCTTAAAAGAAGACCAGTGTCTACCTCCAGACCTCTGCTGACTAAAACCCAAATCCTCTGTCCTGAACCTTTTGTTTTCCCTTTCCCTCTTCTTTAGTTTATCTTTCTCAATTTGGTGAGCATCAGTCATGAGCCTGGATATGTTTATATCCCCAAATAACATAGCCATCTAGCATTCTTTGTTCACCTAGTCGGACACCCAAAAACAAACTTACTCATCCAGACCCTTGGCTCGGCCACCATAGCTGGAGCATACCTAGAGAGTTGAGTGAACTTCATCACATACTCCTGGACTGACATTGATCCCTTCCTCAAATTCATGAACTCTTCAGCCTTAGCCTCTCTAAACTCCCTTGGGTTGAACCCATCCAGAAAAGCCTCAACGAAGCACTCCCAATCCGTAGGAGCTACATTATTGTCCCTACTTTCCTTCCACTGAGTGTACCAAATATGAGCCACATCCTTGAGGTGATAGGAGGATAGCTCAACACTCTCAGTACCAGTCACTTGCATCTCCTCAAGAATCTTCTTCACCTCATCAATGAAATTTTGTGGGTCTTCACCAACCATAGACCTCAAAAACTCTGGTGGGATTATACGAACAAATGCTCTAACTCTAGCAGAAGCTATCCTACCATTTGGGTTCATAGGAATAGGTGGCTGTTGATTAGCTTGAGCAATCACCATTTGCAATAATATCTGAATAACATTCCTGAATTTTGCGTTTGTAACTTCATGGTCCGGTACTGGAGGGTTAGCATTATAGGCATTGGCTCTTTGAGGAGGCATGATCCAAAAAACATAAAGAATAGATTAGAAAGGGGAAATAGAGTTAAACTATATCACATGATAAAAAACATGAAATAAGTAACGGTTTTACTAAAACTCTCGTAGCCTCCCCCTCATAAGTGTGGGGCACTTCACACTCATGAAAAGGAATCTACTTAATACGATTGTCAGACATCCTAGGACTCTTGAACCTGATGCTCTGATACCAAGTTTATCACGCCCTAAGACTACCCCATAGACATAACACAGGTCGTGAGACCACAAGTGATCACAAGCTAACCCTTGGTTTTAGAATAACTTAAACATAGATAACATGAATAAACAAATATGATGGAAGCTAAACTGAAACACAGAGCACCAAATCTATATAATGAAAGAGTCTGAAAAGAGAAAATCTGAAACACCAAATACCTGTCTGTCTATGTGTGAAAAGCCACTAAACTGATAAGATGAGTTGAGGGGACAAGATCCCCAACTAACTCTAAGTACTGGAAGGCATAAAACTAGACAAAACTCATAACTAGTCCTCGAAGTATGAGGACTCACCAAATGTGACTGGAAATCTTGCTGGGTCTAGCCATAAGTCTGGGAGCGAGTGCCTAAATCTATATCATGATAAGATGTAGCACAAAAGTAGTATGTGATCAGTACTATGGAATGTACTGAGTATGATAGCTATGCATGAATCATAGTAAAAAATACTTAAAAATATATTTAAGGCTGAAATCATGTAACAATAGTAAAACTATAATGTAATGACTCAAAGCACTGTCATAAGCTGAAATATGTTTGTAAGCATAAGGCATAAGTAGAAAATCTAAACATTGAAAGCTAAGAGTTAATACGTTCATATATATTCTTAAAACCATTTCTGTGGGAGATTTTCATAACTGACATAGACCATATGAGCTACATGAAATCCAATTTCTGTACCCTAGTTGGTAGAGTTGTCTTGTACTTTGCGATGGTACTAGACCATGTTTAGAGTGAAACAACTATCGTGAGCCCATTGGGCTAACAAATCCCACGCTGGAAACATAGTTCTTGACTTGGGTTGTCTGGAACCCTTGTCAGCTTGATGCTAATTACTACTCCCTAAACATAAGATATAGCTCATATATACATGTGACATATCTGGATGTCAAAACTATTCATAAATCATGTGGACATATCTGGATGTCAAAACTATTCGTAAAGCATGTGGACATATCTGGATGTCATGCTCCTCATAAAACATAAGTCTTGAAAGTACAACATATAACTAGTTCAAACATACTTTTTACTAAAATTCATAACTTGAGGAACTACACATGCTAATTTCATAAATACTGGAGTTCATGTTATCTACACATGCCAATTTAGCTTGAAAATATGCAATAAGGTGAAATCATGCTAAAATTATTCTCATTCACGGGATTCAATAAATACTTGTAGAAACTCATATAAAATTGTGTATAAAGGATTAGAAAGCATATTGCAATAGAAGTAAAGCAATTTTATAGGAAAGTTCATAATTGGGTAAGAACCCTAGTTTCTTAATTTTATAAAACTCAAAGTAAAATCATAGGTTTTTGGCATAAGGGTGGAAGAAGACCCTTATTGAATACTCACATACCTGAACCCAAAGCTTTATTAACTAGAATCTAGAGATGGAGACTTGGAGGAGGAACCCAAGGCCTTGAAGCTTGAGACAATTGATTTTCTTTTCTTCCTTTAGAACTTGATTGAGAATGAATAAATAATCTGACTAAAAGGGAATAAAACTCCTTTAATTTAGCGTAAAATGACTTAACGTAGGAGTTAAGGGAGTGGAAAATTATAAAAATACCCCTGAGAAATGAGTATAAAGAACTATTAAAAATCTTGGCCCAGGCCACTACGAGCACTAACCACGGCCCGCAAAATAAATCACGGGTTGTTATATATGATTATTGTTTTTGGGAAATATAGCAAGTTGCGGGTCTGATTCAATGGGAGAGATCCATGGCTTGTGGTACATTTCAGAGCCCGTGGAAACCTCCCATTATTTCAGACCAAGAGGTGAGTCTTTGAGGATTATTCCACGAGGCCAATCCATGGCTCGTGGTACCATCAACGGCCCATGGACTTGGTCTGTGGACCCTATTTTGAGTCATGATACATTTAAACTTAGGATTTTAGGCCTGGTTCCTAGCTTAGAATTTTTGTTGTGTTACAACATCCCCAATGATCAGTTTGGGTACCTCTACTCTTACCCCTAATGCATGTGTTCTTACCATCTGTGAGAATAAGAGTGAAAGAAGTCAGCAAGCAATTTGGATCACCAGATACCAATTGGAATCAAGTAATAGCATGAAGGAAAAAAGAAATTGAGTTTTTCTAGTGTCATGTAGCCTCTTGAAGAAAAGTATAGATGTATTCGTACCATTTCACAAGACTCTACTAGACATGTTCTTGTACAATGAGATCGATGAACCTAGGGATGTGACACCAACTTTGTCACGATCCAAATGGCTGTGAGTGGCGCTCACACTAACCCTCCAGTGGGAGAACCATGTTACTCAAACCTTCACCCAGTCAATTAGCCATTTTTAGACAAAATAATAACAAAACCAACTTTAATGATAGTAATAGCCAAAAAGCTAACAAAATGTAAGTGGAAAAATATTTCAACTATTTGTTACAATATCTAAGACCCAAAAGTCATCGTACAAGAACTCTAAGTCCAAAAACCATATCTAAGATATCAAAACTAACAAATAAGGGAAAGTCTCCTTGCCCAAAGGAGGGACAAAAACCAATACGAAGATCCATGGTAGACCGAAGATGTAGTGGTCGTCCCTGGATCAAATAAACTATCACTGCTAGAGATAAGGTCATGTCCGAGCCTCAAGAACATGGTCTGCACTCAATAAAAGAAGAGTACATCGTAATATCAATACAAACAATTATGTACTAGTAGGCATCATAAGTGGATCCAATTTAGAATAAGTATGCAGCATAAATTAAATAACAAGTAAATAGGAGCTTCAACACATAGCAAGTAGTTTACCTAACAAAAAAATCACTTTAAATCAAACCGAACAATGTGTGAAATCAAATCATATAAGTCACAAAATATTACCATAACAATCAAGAAACTCACAATATCAATGATCACATAATAACATGGATCTATGTCCACCTTACTCTCATATTTGTCTTTTCCCTTTTGCTCTCATTATCACCACGATATGTCATACTAACACACACCTCAATACTAAGTTGTATAGACATACTAAAGGGACTTATTTTTGCCTAACTAGTCATGACCTGCAGAGGATGCACCAGGATCTATGTACCGTATCACTGTGGTACTCAATTCATTATAGTAATAATAAGTTTGTACCGATGTGATAGCCAATCTATAACTAATACCATACCGGCGTGGTACTCAATCCCTCAACCAACTTCAACCTACGGTTATAAATTCTCTATCTCTCAGGATATAACACAGTGTACCAAATCACAAGTACACTTCACTACCATATTACACTTTAAATCAATTCAATATGTAATAGCTTATTCATTCAAGCATTAACAAGATCACAATCATCAACTTCAAGTATGTCCGAAGAACAATCAATAAGTTATTTAATTCAAAAGCATACAAGTACTAAACCAAGTCTCAACTCCAATTAAATTGTAATGTACCTTAACCGAAGAACTAGTTTGCAAGAGCCTTGCACTTTCTTAGTGCCTCAGATCATTCACGGTCTATAATAAACAAATGCAAGAGTAATTAATCACTAACTCTTAAATTCTAGGCCTTGGGGATTCAGTCCCACTAGTTTTACCCTTATTCATAGCCCAAAGCCTTAGCCAAGGATTTTCAACCATCAAATTGCCTAAATCCCCATAATTAACGTTTAAGGGAAACAATTCTATGCTAGAAAGTGTTTATTAATAACCTAAAATCAATCTTAGGTAAATTCACATCTACCCATAGGATGTTTCCCCACTTTTCATGCTTTTCACCATTAATCCTCATTCTAATGATTCTATTGTCAAAATGGAATACTAGATGATAAGAGGGATGAATTAACTTACCTCAATGAAGAAAATTACCTTAGTTCAGTAGAAAATTGCCTCTCCTTAGTCTAAGAATCAACTGTTCATTTTTTGAGAAATAAACTCCAATAACTGGCATTAATCGGTTATTTTACCCCTCCCCCCATCTTCCACTGTAGTGATTGCTTTTTCTCTATGGCAAAGCCATTGTGGCATGACTTGTCTCGGTATGGCGAGCTCTTGTAAAATTTGTTAGGCTTGCTGTGGTAGGACTTTGACTGCTACGTCGGTCTCGCTATAGAGGGATGTCCATTATTGTAATGGTCCCTAAAATAAAACCTAGAGAAGTCAACTAAATCACTCCATTTCACAATACAAACCTTAATTTTTTGCATTGCAGAAATATCCAGACATGGAAACCTATATAACCAGAGTTCTACGAATCAATTTATTATCCTGAAACTTTCTACGGGACCCTACGCCACTCGACTGTCCATTAAAGAACACCACACCATAAAATATTACACCATGAAACATTAATCATCTCTAAAGCATACAACACCAGATTTTTGTTAGAAACCACCCTAGCTTGAGATTTTATCAACTCCCATCCCAGGGAAAACTCTAATCGGGTACTTATGATCTAAACAACACTATAACAATGAAATGGGTCATTACACAAACACTCATCACCAACACTCATTGCTTCATACAACTTTTTTTACTTACTTTCTTACTATCAATTATTTTTTTAACAAATATATTTAATTGCTACTTATCAAACATAACAATTTAATCAAACACGTTTTTTTGACCTCATTACGATTTTTAATGGTACTAACCTTTCTGTATTTCATGACCCAATTTCTCGGTCATAATGGCACCTACAACCCCCCAATAGGCGAACCAATCCCCGTAGCCCAGAACAGTCAGTAATGGGCTACTATCTAGGAAGCAAAGAGGAAAACAGTTTAATAAGCGAAAGCAAGGGAACAAGATGAAGAAAGTCGATAACAGGAGTAATATATACAATGCGGAAGCTAAACCAAATCCAAAACCTGGTATCATAGCATAAAAGAGCCGGATCTATATAAGGAGTACAAGGGTCCAAAATAATATATACACACAAAGCTGTCTCTAAGTAAAAATAGAGTACATAACCAAAAGATAACTAAAAGCTAAGCTCTGATCCCCAAGAGCTTACACTCAGTCCAAAATATCACCAAAAGTAGCACCTCGCATGAGTATTGATGAGCTAACGACGATGGCCCACACTAGGTTCTGCACCAGAAGATGCAGGGTGTAGTATGAGCACCAAATGTGAAGCATAAGGTACCCAGTAGGTATCATAGGATGACTGGGCACATATAAGATAAAAGCTTAGTAACAGACAAAATAGAAGCAAGTAGTCAGAGGAATCAATGAAAAGTACACAGGAACTAGCCCAGAGAGAAGTCAACAGAACCACATACAAGGCTAGCAAGTAGAATATATATACAAAACAGGCACAGGTATAGCCAAGAAGTAACGCACCTGGGATCCTTGCAATAATAGTGTATACATAATAAATTTAGAAATGGACGGTATACCGGTAACCTCAATAACCCAACTACTCATGCCAATCTCAAATCAAACGAGTAATAACTTAGCTGTATATAATCTTATAAGGATAACCGTAATAGGTGATAACACCGCGATAAAGTAACAAGAGACTACCTACAGTCCCCTGGCTGCCCATACAACCGAGAAATGCAAACAAGTGAAAACAAAACCCTCCGGCCACCCATACAATCGGAGAGTACACTCAACAAACAGCAAACAAGGGTGGAACCTCAAACAATGAATGATATGATGGATGATAACCTCAGGGTGGGATAGAAACTCTGTATATACCTCCTCCGGTGCCGATCGGAACCAGCAGGTAGGTTCCATGGAAGGACACTGCTCGTATACCTCTACTCCGCCATATACCCTCCCTCTTGCACACACAACTTAAAGCCCCAGACCTGGACGGCAAGATCCATGAGATCCCGAACCCTATACTAAAACTCAGTAACAAAATATGTCATTCGAAAGCAAGTTCGGGTTCAAGATAGAGACCTAGTCTCAAATATGCATGCCTAAACCCTATCCAGGACTAAAATAGTGGGAAAATATCTCAAAACCCCCATCCAAGGGTGCCCGGACGTAACCGGTTCTAAACAGTAGAAAGTTATCTCAGGTGCTTGGTCCGACCGAGACTAAAATCACCCAAAATCAGTAGAAAACTTAACTAGCACCCCGGCCCTGCCGAGTCTAGTGTTAATAATAAAACTGGTGATAGAAATCATAATTTAACCTTATTTTACCCCAAGAATATTCACAAGTTAAGTTTAACCATTCCCAATTCATTTACATCGAAAATGGGCCCCTGAGGCCATGCAAAATTTAGAAAAAAATTCTAGTAGGCCCGAAGCCAAAACCACAGTAAATCATGGATAAATCCACTTTATATGCATGGAAATGAATGATCAACACAGATAGACACCCAATAGCTCACAATAAACCTATCGACTCTGCACAGGCCCACATCTACTCAGCAAGCATAACCATCCTAGAAGGATATTTCTATGTCTGGGACTCGCGGACATTCCCAATAACCTACCTTCTATGTTCCAGAGTCAACAAGGCCTCACAGGACGACAAGGGTAAATAAAACGTATCGGCAAGTACTACAAGCATCGGAGGAAAAAAAGTAGGCGAACGAGAATAAAACGGTCAAGGTCTGTGGTACCAACCTAATAATCCAACCCAAGGATGCCAGCTAGTAAAATTTTATTCGATATATGCTGAGTCTAGGAAGTTTAGATCGTAACCTACCTGTCGTCCGATGACACGCTGCTAGGACAACAAAATCCAAGCTCGAATTGCTCCGAGAAATCCTGAATGATGATCAAACTATCAAAAATATAAATAATATGTTAAAACGAGTCTAACGATACCTATATTGCTACAATTGTAGCTAGGTCAAAATCTGGGTCAAAAGTGGGCCCGCAGGGCCCACAACCCGAAACCTAAAATAAAAAAGAACATGATGATCACCACGATGCCGAGAAGGCATGCTCCAAAATTGAGCACAATCAGCCAAGAGAAGGGTTCCAAAACACCCCGCTCAAGTTGGGGTTTAAAGATGGAATTTTAAGACTAACAACTGGAAATTAGGCAAGGAATTACTCACCAAAATGATGGAATTTAAGCCAATGCGGAGATTTTTTCAAACCCACGAACATGCACGAGCTAGGAGGCAATCATTACAACAATTTTCCAAGCTTTGAAATGAGCAACAATGGTGGATTTTCAAGAAAACAAAAAGGAAGCAAGTTGGGGAAGAAATCTTACCAAACACCAAAGAATCAAGAATAATCGATGAACAATTGATTTTCCCAAAGCTAAGACAGATATGGAGCAATTTAGTAGAGAGTAACTTGTGTTTTAGAGTGAGAAAGTTAGGAGAAAATGCTGGAAAAATGAAATAACAGAAATATATAGTTGCAGGGAATTGGCCAGCGCTAACGGCACCCAGGCAGTGCTATCGCACTGGCCAGCCGAAACACACTTGAGCCCGATTGCACTGAAGGCCTGGCCTGCAATAATTTTCTGCAACTTTTTGAAAACTCCACGGGGCATTCCGGGCACAATCAAAAACCGATATTCAAAAACCAATAATGCTAATAGAATGGAAACGATGTTCCGGAATCAATGGAATCGATGAAACTTCCATACGAGGTCGTTTCAGAGAAATGTTGACCCAAGTCAACACTAACGAAAAGGAACCCAAAGGCTCAAAATGAGTCCAGCTCACCCAAAACCTGAACCTACCACCTTCCCAACCCAAACTCATCATTCCGGAGATGATGGAATCGTTGAATTTCAAATCCGACCCTCCGAACATCAAAAGCCACCCAAAGTTACACTTTCAACTCCAAATGGCCTGAAAATAGAGAAAACCACACAAAACCCACACTGGAAGTTCTCAAGCCTCAACTGAAGGTCCAACTAGACCAAACTTAATGTTCCGGAGCTAACAGAACTGTCAGATTTTAGTTCTGAGCACGTTAGCTAAGAATGTTAACTAAAGTCAATGATATTCTATGTTAAAGCTCTAAAACAGGAAAAACGGCAAAATAACCAAACGAACGACCACAACACCGAACTACTGGTCCCAACAAGCTATAAATGACTTTGGGCCATTACAAGAAAGCTTTAATAGTGCAATGAATGCGTAAACGCGAAGATGATCGAAAGGGTCATCACAATATCCACTACTAAAAAGACTTTCATCCTCTAAAGTCAAGAAGAAAGGAGTACCTGAAGGCTCGAACAACTGTGGATACTGAGCATGAAACTGACTCTCGGTCTCCCAAGTAGCCTCCTTGACCGGATGATGTCTTCACTGAACCTTTACAATCGGAATCTCCCTAGATCTCAACCTCTTGATATCTCTAGCCAGGATAGCTATCAGCTCCTCATCAAATGACAAACTCTCATCTAACTGAACCAAATCCCAATGCAACACATGAGACTCATCTGGCACATACCGGTACAACATCGAGACATGAAAAACTGGGTGAATAGCTAAAAACATCGGAGGCAAAGCTAACATATAGGCAACACTACCAACCCTCTGTAGAATCTCAAATGGCCCACTAAACCTAGGGCTAAGCCTGCCCCACTGACCAAATCTCATCATGCCCTTCACGAGTGATACTCGAAGAAAAATCAAGTCACTAACACTAAACTCCAAGGCATGAAGTCTAATATTAGCATAACTCTTTTGCCTACTCTGTGCTGCTCTAAGTCTGTCCTGAATCAAACAGACACGGTCCAAGGAATCTCTAAGAAAATATGTACTCTGCGATTAGGACTCTAACCCATCAAACCAACCAATCGATGATCTGCAATGCCTACCATACAAGGCCTCTAAAGCTGCCATGCCGATGCTCGAATGGAAACTATTATTATAAGAAAACTCGGGCAAAGGCACAAACTGATCCCATGAACCTCCAATGTCAAGAACACAAGCCCGAAGCATGTTCTCCAGGACCTGAATGGTCCTGTCGGACTAGCCATCTATCTGAGGGTGGAAAGCAGTACTAAGCTGAACCTCTATACCCAAATCCCTCTTTATAGCTCTCCAGAACTGAGATGTGAACTGCGTGGTGCGATCTAAAATGATAGAAGCTGGGACCCCATGCAACCGAACAACCCCATGAATGTAAATCTAAGGTAACCTCTCAGCACCGTAGGAAGTCTGAACTGGCAAAAAATAGGCCGACTAAGTCAGCCAGTCCACAATCACCCAAATGGAATCAAAACCCCGAGAAGTATGAGGCAAACCGATAACAAAATCTATAGTAATACCTTCCCATTTCCACTCAGGAATGGGAAGTCACTGCATCAAGCCACTCAGTCTCATATGCTCAAACTTCACCTGCTGACAGTTCAAGCACCGAGATACAAACTCTGCTACGTCCCACTTCATACCACACCACTAGTAATGCTGTCTCAAATCTCTATACATCTTCGTCGCGCCAGGATAAATGGAGTATATAGAACAATGTGCCTCATGGAGTATCAACTGTATCAAATCACCAACCCTCAAAACACAAAGTCGACCATCAAACCTCAAAATACCATAAAAACCCAAAGTAGCCCGGCTGGCCTCACCCTGAACTACTTGATCACGAAGGTCACACTAACTCTGATCCTCAAACTGTCAGCTCTGAATCCAATCAACTAGAGTAGAACGAAACTCAACACTGGCAAGAACACTACTAGGATCCGACAAGTCAAACCTAACCAATCAATTAGCCAAGGACTTGATGTCCAAGGCTAACGGTCGCTTGATAACTGAAAGTGAAGCTAGGCTGCCCATACTCACCGCCTTCCAACTCAAGACATCCACTACCATATTTTCCTTGCCTAGATGGTATAAAATAGTGAAATCGTAGTCCTTCAGTAGCTTAATTCATCTCCTCTACCTCAAGTTCAGCTCCCACTGACTCATAATGTACTAAAGACTACGGTGATTGGTGAATATCTCACAGTGAACTCCATATAAATAGTGCCTCCAAATCTTAAGTGCGAAGACTACCGCCGCCAACTCTAAGCCATGAGTGGGGTAGTTATGCTCGTGAACCTTAAGCTGTCTCGACGCATATGCTATCACTCAACCCTGATGCATCAACACACAACCAAGACCAACCCCTGAAGCATCACAATACACGGAAAAGCTCTGGCCCTCAACTGCTGAAGTCAGAACTGGAGATGAAGTCAATAAGGCCTTAAGCCTATGAAAGCTATCCTCGCACTGATCTGACCACTGGAATGGGACATCCCTCCTAGTAAACATAGTCAAGAGTGCTTCTATGTAAGAAAATCCCTTAACGAACCGTCTGTAATACCCGGCTAAACCAACAAAGCTGCGAACCTCGGTAGGAGTAGTAGGTCTCGGTCAATCACGAATCGCAAAAATCTTACCCGGATCAACTCTAATCCCATCCTTAGACACAACGTGCCCTAGGAATGTAACTGACTCAAGACAAAACTCACATTTTGAGAACTTGGGATAAAGCTGATGATCTCTCAAAGTCTGAAGTACCGTCCTCAAGTGCTGCTCATGCTCGTTCCCACTTCTTGAGTATATCAGAATGTCATCAATGAAGACTATTACGAACATATCCAAGTACGGGCTAAGCACCCTGTGCATTAAATCCATAAAGGCTGCGGGGGATTTAGTCATGCAAAAGACATCACCAGGAACTCATAGTGGCCATAACATTTCCTGAATGCTATCTTAGGGATGTCCTCTGCCCTAATACTCAACGGATAGTAGCCGGACCTCAAATCAATCTTTGAAAACACGACTGAACCCTGGAGCTGATCAAACAAGACATCAATCCTTGGCATCGGGTACCTATTCTACACTATCACCTTATTCAACTGTCGATAGTCAATACACATCCATATCAACCTATCCTTTTTCTTCACGAAGAGGACAAGAGAACCCCAAGGAGACACACTCGGTCTAATGAACCCCTTAGCTAACAAATCCTGGAGCTGCTCCTTAAGCTCTCTCAACTCAGCAGGAGCTATACGGTAAGGAGGAATAGAAATGGGCCTGGTGCCTGGCTCTAACTCAATGGCAACATCAACATCCCTCTCAGGTGGAAGGCCTGGTAAGTCAGTAGAAAACACATCTAGGAATTCTCTAACCACAGGAACAGACTCAGGAGACGAAGGGGTCAGCACTAGCATCTCGTATGTATGCTAGATAAGCCAAGCACCCATGGGAAATCAACTTCCTAGTTCAAAGACAAGAGATAATACTAGATGGTGCATGGCTAACAGAACCCTGCCACACAACCGGGGATACACCAGGCACAGTTATGATAACGATCTTGGCATAACAATCCAAAACCGCACGGTGAGGGGATAACCAGTCCATGCCCAGTATCACATCAAAATCTAACATATCAAGGATCATCAAATCACCCCAAGTCTCCAAATCACCAACAGATATCATACAAGATCTCACAATCCGATCCACTACTAAAGGATCTCCTACTGGGGTCGAAACAGAAATAGGAACAGATAATGGCTCACTAGCCAACCCCAAACAAGGCAGGAAGTAGGCAGATATATATGAATAAGTGGATCCAGGATCAAATAAAGCCATAGCAGACTGATGGCATACTAAAATCGTACCTATAATCACAGCATCCGAGGCCTCTACCTCCGGTCTCCCAGGGACCGCATAGAACTGATGACAACCTCCACCTGCCCGACCGCCATCCTTACCACCTGCTCTACCACACGGAGCACCACCCCTAGCCTGACCACCCCTCCTTTTAGCTGAAGGCTGGACTGCTCGTAAAGGCTCGGTCAGCTGCACTGTACCCTGCTGGGGGCAATCTCTAGAAATATGACCAATCACACCACAAGTAAAACAAGCCCCTGATGACCTAATTGGTCGGGATGAACCAACAATACTCATATGGCCACCATGACCTGATTCCCCAGAAGATGTACCCCTCGAAGACTGATCATTGTAGCCCTAATGGCTGCTCTGACCCTGCTCGAACTAAGTACTATCGGGAGTCTAAAGTGAAGCCTGAATCAGTCAGCTGGACTGACTCTGGTGCTGCTGTGGCTGATAACCCTGACCCCACTGTCCTGAACCTCTACCACTATGTCTGGAACCACTGTAGCCACCCTGATATCGAGCCTCTTATCTCTGGCCCCCTAATCATGTCGCTGTAATTCCTCCACAATATGGGCATAGTCTATGATAGACTGAAATGACCGACCACCGACAACCAATATCTCAGTTGGCTGCCTAATCTCTAGCCTCAAACCCCATACAAATCTGTGAATCCTATCTGCCTCGGTAGGAATGATCATAGCTCCAAATGGTGCTAGCTGATGAAAACAGGTCTCATACTCTGAGACAGTCATAGAATCCTTCCTAAACTGAGTAAACTACTCTCTGGAATGCTCACAATCACTTTGAGGCAGGAACTTAGCCATAAAGACCTTATAGAACTCAGACCAGGTCAAATGAGGCAATGTAGAAGATCTGCAAGCAACCTGTGCCCTCCACCATAACTTAGCTGGACCCTCCGGCTGATATGTGGTGTAATCGACTCCATTAGTCTCTAGCAGTACCAGATGGTGTAACATCTCCTCACAGGTAGTAATGAAGTCATGCAGGTCCTGACTCAACGTACCAAAAAACCTCGGTGATGCCAGTATCAAGAACCTACCTAATGCCTTCTGCTCCCCATCTGTCATAGCTGGGCGAGGAGCAAGAGGCTGTGCAACTGAAGGAATCAGAACAACCTCGGCACAGGGAGCCACAGTAGCAGGCTGCGCTCTTGAATCTGAATACCCAGGGCTTCCCCCTGAGTGAGTGTCTGTGCTACCTCAGAAGGTCTCTCCCCAATCATACCCAATAGTTGAACAAGTAAACCCCTAATATCTGAAGATAAAGCTGGGGATGAAGCTGGCACAGAAACAGGTGTTGGAACTGGTACTTGAGCTGGTGGTACCTGGGCTTCCCCTAGGTCCACATGTTGCTTCTCTGGAGCAAACTCTAGCTCATAGTCATACTCGGTCTCCACCTCAACTCTAGTAGGTCTAGAAGGTACCGCTGCTCTAGCGAATCCACGACCCCTACCTCTACCCACGCAGCCGCCCCAATCCCTAGTTGGAGTCGGAGGTGCAGGGGCAAGAGGCTCTCCTCTGCCAGAAGCTGAAGATCTTGTATGAACATATGCAGATAACTGCTAACAACAATAACAATCTAGTGTTGTAGCATAAAAAGAAGCCCCAAAAACCTTGATTTGGCTAGGAAAGACTGCACTGCTTTGGGCCCAGGAAGCGAAGGGAATGATCTTCTGACCCCAAGGTAGTACATATCCTATAAAAGCTGTCACAATCATTAATAGAAAGATTACAACTCCGAGAGTAAACCAGAGTAAGTGAGATTTCCAGAAACTTTCAAGGATACTACACACGAGATAGAAACAAGAAAGGTCCAATTTTTTCTAAGATGTCATTATAGCCTCCTGAAGATTGAGTATGGACGTCTCCTCCCCAATCCGTAGGAATCTACTAGACATTGGCTCCTATACTGATGACACCGTTGAACCCAGGGCCCTGATACCAAGCTGTCACGACCCGATTTCTCAGTCATGACGGCTCCTATAACCCTTCAGTAGGTGAACCAATCTCCGTAACCCGGAACGGTCAGTAATGGGGTACTATCTAGCAAGCGAAGCGGAAACAGTTTATTAAGCGGAAGCAAGGGAATAAGATGAAGAAAGTAGATAAAATGAGTAATATATACAATGCAGAAGCTAAACCAAACCCAAAACCTGGTATCATAGTGTATAAGAGCTGGATCTACATAAGGAGTACAAGGGTCCAAAATAATATATACCCACAAAGCTGTCTCCGAGTAGAAATAAAGTACATAATCAAAAGATAACTAAATTCTAAGCTCCGGTCGCCAAGAGCTCACCCTCAGTCCAGAATATCACCAAAAGTAGATGGCCCACACTAGGATCTGCACCAGAAGATGTAGAGTGTAGTATGAGCACCAAATGCGAAGCATAAGGTACCCAGTAGGTATCATAGGCCAACTGGGCACATAAAAGATAAAAGCATAGTAACAGATAGAATAGAAGCAAGTAGTCACAGGAATCAATGAAAAGTACACAGGAACTAGCCCAGAGGGAAGTCAACAAAACCACATACAAGGCTAGCAAGTAGAATATATATATAAAACAGGCACAGGTGTAGGAAAGAAGTAACACACCTGGGATCCTTTCAATAACATTATATACAAAATAAATTTAGAAATGGATGGTGTACCGGTAACCTCAAGTACAAGGAAAGAAGAGGAAAAATAAAGGTAGGCATGCTCGGAAACAGGAATCTATAACCCAACTACTCATGCCAATATCAAATCCAACAGGTAACAACTTAGTAGTATATAATCTTATAAGCATAACCGTAACAGGGGATAACACCACGATAAAGTAACAAGAGACTACCTATAGTCCCCCGGCCGCCCATACAATTGAGGAACACAAACAAGTGAAAACAAAACCCTTCGGCCACCCATACAACCGGAGAGTACACTCAACAAATAGCAAACAAGGGTGGAACCTCAAATAATAAATGATATGATGCATGATAACCTCAGGGTGGGATCGAAACTCTGTATGTACCTCCTCCGATGCTGATCGGGCCTAATAGGTAGGTTCCATAGAAGGACACTACCCGTATACCTTTACTCCGCCGTATACCCTCCCTCTGGCACACGTAGCCCAAAGCCCCAGGCCCGGACGACAAGGTCCATGGAGGTCTCAGACCCCATAGTAAAACTCAGTACTAAAAATGTCATTCGAAAGCAAGTCTGGGATCAAGATAGAGACCTAGTCTCGAATATGGATGCCCAGACCCTATCCAGGACTAAAATAATGGGAAAATATCTCAAAAACCCCTTCCAAGGGTGCCCGAACGTAGTCGAGTCTAAACATAGAAAGTCATCTCAGGTGCTCAGTCTGACCGAGACAAAAATCACCCCAAATTAGTACAAAAGTCAACTAGCACCCCGGCCCTGCTGAGTCTAGCGTTAATAATAAAACCGATAATAGAAATCATAATTTAACCTTTTTTTACCCCAAGAAGATTCACAAGTTAAGTCAAACAATTCCCAATTCATTTCGATCAAAAAGAGGCCCTCGGGGCCACGCAAAATTTAGAGAATAATTCCAGTAGGCTCGAAGCCAAAACAGCAGTAAAACATGGATAAATCCTATTTATATGAATGGAAATGAATAATCAACACAGATAGCCGCCCAGCAGCTCAGAATCGACCTATCGACCCTACACAGGACCATAACTACTCAGCAAGCATAACCAGCCTAGAAGGATATTTTTATGTCCGAGACTCGCTGATGTGCCGCCATTCTACGGCACTTTCGACGTCTCTAAACTAAGAAAAATCGTACATTTTCAAGCAACTGTCGTTGTTTTTGATGTTTTATGGTATGTTTTCAAGAAAGGGAGACAAACACGGAAACGAAAGGAAATACGAGCAAAAAGACATTCTGGATAAGAGTGACGGCCTGAGTGACGGTCCGTCACACATGTGACGGTCCGTCACAGTGACCATCAAGTGGAGGCAGCCTACTGCCTAGTGGTGACGGTCCCGGCGATGGTCCGTCAAGCCAGTGACGGTCCATCGGCCTGGCCGTCACACCTAGGCAGTCCGCTACGCGGAATCCTAACGTTTTTGGGACTTTGTTTCCTAGACTCCTATAAATACCCTATGTTAGGTTTATTTTATTTGTCAAGCTTTTACAATAGTTCACCCAATAGTTTTAGGAGAGATTTAGTCCAATTGGAGAGCAAGAAACACGTTTTCTACTTCTTGAATTCGTGTTCTTGATTCGTTCTTGGGATCTTGGTTTTCTTGTTCTTGGATAATTGAAGATTATTTTCATTATATTGTAAGAATCTTTTCTCTTTATTATGAATATAACTTTCTTCTCTTCTTCTTCTAGCATGATTAACTAAACTCCCACAACTAGGGTTGTGGGAGCCATGGCAAAAGTAGCATTATAGATTCCGGGTAGCGACGTGTTCAATATATATGTTGTTACGTTATTAATCATTCATTATTTAACGTTTTCTAGTGGTTGCAAACATTAGAACATGCCTAGGTTTAAATTTGCTTGAGTAAAGAGATTAGAACTGGGAAAACTTGATTAACGACGAGGATTCGAGACTACCAACTCTCGTCTTATGATTAATGCTGTAACTAGATTAATCTACTTGATGTTTAGGATTGAAATATAAAAGCATACCTTTTCAAGTTCGAGAGAATTGAAAAGTAAATTCGTCTATTTGGTGGAGAAACGTTTAGATGATACCATTAATTCAATCACATCGTGGCACACATATAGAAAGAACCCCGTTAAGCTCAGAATCGACATTGTTACCATCGCCATGGTGAACACTTCCCTAGTTCTCTCTCATATTGATTTTCACTCATACATTATTGTTCGTTTTGTTTACACATTGTTCACACAAACCCCCCCCCCCTTTATTTACCAGAAACTATCGACCATTAGTCATCTAATTCACTAAAGACTTAACTTTCACCTTATTCCCTGTGGGATCGACCCCAACCTCTGTTGGGTGCTATATTTGACAGACGACTGCTTACGCTTCTTAAATTGAGGTGTAGTTTGGGCGTTATCAAAAAGTGGCGCCGTTGCCGGGGAATATGGTTGTTTATTAAGTCCGGTGTGTTTATTTGATTCTTAGTCATACTTTCCTGCTTTTACGTTTATTTGTTGTTTTTGTTTTTGACATGGTACAGAGTTGTGCATGCCAAGTACCCGGCGCTCGGGTGAATCAACATTACCTTACGACCCCGAGCTTGCTAGAACGTTAAGGCGGAATATGGCCGCACAACAAGAGGCAGCAAGGCTCACTGCAGAACTGCAGGCCCAACAAAATCTGAATGCTGGTGGTCTGCAGGACGATGTTATGCTGAATGATGAGGATATCGACTTGGATGGAGTTGGCGCTACGGGCGCCATTGCACTCCCACCGCTAGCACCCGGAGCCAAGTTCAACATCACTAGCACGATGATCCAGCTGTTGAACTTGAGAGGTGTGTTCCGAGGTGCCGCTGGGGATGATCCAAACCAGCACCTAATGAATTTCGTGGGCATCTGCAAGTCGTTCGAGTTGCCTAGAGTGAGTCAGAGAACAATCAGGCTCAGGTTGTTCCCGTTGTCTCTGTCTGATGATGCAGCATTGTGGTTGACAGAGCTGACCCCCAACTCTATCACAACTTGGGGAGAGTTGAAAGGAGCTTTCCTAGAAAGGTTCTTTCCTCCCTCTAGGATGATACAGTTGAGGGATGAAATTAGTAATTTCAGACAACAACCTTACGAAGCGTTACATGAGACTTGGTTGCGGTTCAAGAAGAAGCTGACACAATGCTCGAACCATCAGTTGACCGATAACTTTTTGATGCAGGCATTTTATAGGGCACTGAATTCGGCTACCAAGCCGACGTTGGACAACGCAGCAGGTGGTGAATTCATGGGTCTCACTTTTGTTGAGGCCACAACTACTTTGGACAGGCTCACCAAAACCAACAGGGCCTGGCATACACGGGATACAGAAGTAGCAGCTAGCACTCATGCAGTTAGTATGTCAGCTGAGCAGCGCAGAAAAGAGGAAGAGCGCGACCAAGACATGGCGCATCCGAAAACGCAATTGGACCTACTGACAAAGTACTTGTTTTCAGGAGGTGTAGAGAAGGTGAAAGCGGTTGGTTCCCAAGGTAGAGCAGTAGAGTTGGAAACTGATGAGGAGGCAAATTATTTGGGGGGTTTCCAGGCCAATGGCCAGGGAAACCAAGGTCGGAACTATCAGAAGGACAACTTCTATTTAAAGGCTGGCTACAGAGATCGCGATCAGGGAAACTAGAGGAATAACACTGATAAAGCTGGGTTGTATATACCACCTGGTAATCGGGAAAAAGCTAGCAATGAGGCAGGGACTTCCAAGCTAGAGAACATGATGGCGAAGATGCTGCTGAAGGTAGAATCGACTGACTCTGGGGTAAAGGAGATAAGGAGTGAGTTATCGGCCATGAGTCAAGTAGTGGAGGCGCATTCCACCTCGATCAAGCAATTGGAACAACAAGTAGGTCAAATCTCGGCGACTCTAAATCAAAGGAGGACAGGTACCTTGCCGAGCGACACTATTCAAAACACGAGGAATGACGTGAACTGTATGGCGATCACTACAAGAAGCGGTAAAATATTACCGGAATCACATCCGGTAATTCAGACTCAAGTTGAGGGTGATGGCGCCAATGACAAAGAGGTTGAGGAGGCTACTTAAAAGCCCGCGGAGAAAAGCAAGGAAGCAAAAAAGCTTCCAACTATGATGCCTCGACCACCACCTCCTTTCCCACAACGCCTGAAGAAGAAAGCGGAAGATGGTAATTTCCTGAATTTCCTGACCATGCTCAAGCAAATATCAATAAACATCCCATTGGTGGAAGCGCTTGAACAAATGCCCGGTTATGCCAAGTTCATGAAGGACTTGATTACAAAGAAGAGGTCGGTAAGTTTTGAACCGGAAGACAACCTCCACCACTGCAGTGCTATTTCCTCAAGATCGTTAGTAGACAAAAAGAAAGATCCAGGTGCGTTTACTATTCCTTGCACTATTGGGAAACTCAGCTTCGGAAGAGCCTTGTGTGATCTTGGTGCTAGCATCAACTTGATGCCGCTAGCAGTCTATAAGCAATTGGGTTTGGGAGCTCCTAAACCAACGTCCATGAGAGTGTTGATGGCTGACCATTCGGTAAAGCGACCCGTGGGAATATTGTCTGATGTGCTAGTAAAGATCGGTAAACTTATCTTCCCAGCTGACTTTGTGATCTTGGATTGCGAAGTGGATTTTGAAGTTCCCATAATCTTGGGACGACCATTGCTAGCCACAGCAAGAGTATTGGTTGACATGGAAAGAAACGAACTGACCTTCAGGCTAAACAATGAAGTTGTCAAGTTCGATGTGTCCAAATTGATGAAACAACCAAGTGACATGAGGGTGGTCGCGGTCGTCAATGTTATTGAGGAAGCTCCTGCGGATGTGCATCTTGAGGAGAAGGGTTTGGTCGAAACTCTAGCTGTTGTGAGAAGGATGCTGCGAGAAGGGAAACATGTAGAGAAAGGCGGTGAAAATAGATCAAGGAAACAAAAACACCGCAAGAGAATCTGCAAAGAAAGAGCGAAGAAGTTGTCATGACTAGCTACGGAGCCGATAAAAGAAGAAGCTGGAACGCAACAGAATGGTGTGGCGTGCACCTATTCCATCGATTTCTCCTGCTTTGGAGACCCTGGCGGTCTCCAACATCATGTCAGAATCTGAGTCCGATGGACTTCACAGGTATTCCTAATTCTCACAGTTTTTAGTTTTCGTATGTATGCATTGGGGACAATGCATGAGTCTAAGTTGAGGGTGTTGGTATACCTGTGAGTCATACACCACCAAGGGTTTTTGTTGCCGTGTTTCTTTTCCCTCCGGTGTGCTATCTAGTAGAACCGGCATGTTTAGGTTGTTATTTTAAATTTTTGTTTTTTTAGTGTCTATAGCAAGGTGATGAGCATGGCGTTGTTTTTACTAAAAGGAGGTCCCTTTAAAATTTTTTTCTGGTTTTGTACTTATGTTGAAACGACTGACCGTCTAGATCCTTGAATGTCATTGTGTGGTTATGATTAGAATGAGTATGCTTAAGCCGAGCGGTTGTTTTGATAGTTGGTGGTGGTATGGTTTCTTGGTGCCAAGTGTGTGAGCGTATTGTTATAAATTCTTACTCTGTGCATGCATCTAGAACTTGCCCGGTCTAGTTTGTTAAGTTTGAAGTTTGGTTGCTTAGGAAAGGATCACAGGCCCTTTTTGTGTGCAGTCCACTTAACCTATAAGACCGTCCAAATGCAAATAATCCCTTTTGAACCCTGTTTGAGCCATAATTGACCCTGTTCTTTCAATAACCTGTCACCATTCCTGTTTAACTTTGAATCCCTATTTTGGCCCTGGTCCTTCCTTGGACATCGTGCACCTCAACGCAGGCAATCAACCTAAGTTGAGGGTGGCTACTATAGAGGTAAACCCTGTTTTGGCCCTGGTCCTTCCGTGGACATTGTGCACCTCAACTCAGGCAATCAGCCTAAGTTGAGAGTGGCTACTATAGAGGTGAATGATAAGAAAAAGAGGAGGGAGAAGATTGGTTGTGAATAGAATGAAAATTCGGGTGTGTGCCTAAGAAAAGAAAAGAAAAAAAAAGAGAGATGAAAAAGATCGAAAAAGTAATAAAAAGAATTGTCAAAATAAAGAGGCCGCACCTGTAGCTAGAAAGAAGGAAATAAAAAGGTGAATAAGGATGGACAAAGTAAAGTTATGTGGTAATAAGACGTCGGTGGTTCCAAGGAGGGCTTAGTCACTAACCCCTAAATGTATCCTACCTGCACCTGAAGCCTCATTACAAACCTAAACAAGTCCTGTAGTGATCCTGAACGGCTTTCTGAAGAACTGAAATAGAATAGTAAGGGCAAGCCTATGGTATCGCATGTGCATTGTTTGAAATCGTTTGCGAGTGTGAGCGTCTTACCTAGTCCTAAATGTTGTGTGTGGGACTTCTTTGTGGTGAGGGCACCAAGATTTCTGTATTGTCTATTGACTGTTAGGATAGTTGTGCGTGTGTATGCATAATATTCTATCATATCGGAATGACATGTTTGGATCCTTGCAAGTTAACGTTTCATACATTTGTATGCTACTAGGGTGGTTTGATTTAAGAATTAATGACTGGATGACCATGAGTTGCTAGAGACACGAGTTTGTTTCTTAGTTGAGTCGTATTATTATTTTTGTGTCATGTTGCTTGAGGACAAGCGAACGTTTAAGTTGAGGGTGTTGATGTGCCGCCATTCTACGGCACTTTCGACGTCTCTAAACTAAGAACAATCGTACGTTTTCAAGCAACCATCG
The DNA here is from genome assembly GCA_003996215.1 of Jaltomata sinuosa. NCBI lineage: Eukaryota > Viridiplantae > Streptophyta > Magnoliopsida > Solanales > Solanaceae > Jaltomata > Jaltomata sinuosa. The sequence continues at coordinate 921,071 of QJPP01007469.1, read as the reverse complement.
TCGTTTTTGATGTTTTATGGTATGTTTTCAGGAAAGGGAGACAAACACGGAGACGAAAGGAAATACGAGCAAAAAGACATTCTTGATAAGAGTGACGGCCTGAGTGACGGTCCGTCACACATGTGACGGTCCGTCACAGTGACCATCAAGTGGAGGTAGCCCACTGCCTAGTGGTGACGGTCCCGGCGATGGTCCGTCAAGCCAGTGACGGTCCGTCGGCCTGGCCGTCACACCTAGGCAGTCCGCTACGCGGAATCCTAACATTTTTGGGACTTTGTTTCCTAGACTCCTATAAATACCCTATGTTAGGTTTATTTTATTTGTCAAGCTTTTACAATAGTTCACCCAATAGTTTTAGGAGAGATTTAGTCGAATTGGAGAGCAAGAAACACGTTTTCTACTTCTTGAATTCGTGTTCTTGATTCGTTCTTGGGATCTTGGTTTTGTTGTTCTTGGATAATTGAAGATTATTTTCATTATATTTTAAGAATCTTTTCTCTTTATTATGAATATAACTTTCTTCTCTTCTTCTTCTAGCATGATTAACTAAACTCCCACAACTAGGGTTGTGGGAGCAATGGCAAAAGTAGCATTATAGATTCCGGGTAGCGACGGGTTCAATATATATGTTGTCACGTTATTAATCATTCATTATTTAACGTTTTCTAGTGGTTGCAAACATTAGAACATGCCTAGGTTTAAATTTGCTTGAGTAAAGAGATTAGAACCGGGAAAACTTGATTAACGACGAGGATTCGAGACTACCAACTCTCGTCTTATGATTAATGCTGTAACTAGATTAATCTACTTGATGTTTAGGATTGAAATATAAAAGCATACCTTTTCAAGTTTGAGAGAATTGAAAAGTAAATTCGTCTATTTGGTTGAGAAACGTTTAGATGATACCATTAATTCAATCACATCGTGACACACATATAGAAAGAACCCGGTTAAGCTCAGAATCGACATTGTTACCATCGCCATGGGGAACACTTCCCTAGTTCTCTCTCATATTGATTTTCACTCATACATTATTGTTCGTTTTGTTTACACATTGTTCACACAAAACCCGCCCCCCCCGCTTTATTTATCGGAAACTATCGACCATTAGTCATCTAATTCACTAAAGACTTAACTTTCACCTTATTCCCTGTGGGATCGACCCCAACCTCTGTTGGGTTCTATATTTGACAGACGACCGCTTACGCTTCTTAAATTGAGGTGTAGTTTGGGCGTTATCACTCGCGAACATTCTCAATAACCCATCTTCTATGTTCCAGAGTCAATAAGTCCTCAGAGGACCACAAGGGTAAATAAAATATATCGGTAAGTACTATAAGCATCGGAGAAAGAAAAGTAGGCGGACGAGAATAGATCGGTCAAGGTCTATGGTACCAACCTAATAATCCAACCCAAGGATGCCAACTAGCATAATTTTATCCAATATATGCTAAGTCTAGAGAGTTTAGACCGTAACCTACCTATCGTCCGACGACAAGCTGCTGGGACAATGAAATCCAAGCTCAAATCACTCCGAGAAACCCCGAATGATGATCAAACTATCAAAAACATAAATAATATGTTAAAACGAGTCTAACTATACCCATATCGCTACAATTAAAGCCGGGTCAAAATCCGGGTCAAAAGCGGGCCTTCAGGGCCCATAACCCGTAACCAAAAACAAAAAAGAGCACTATGACTACCACGATGCCAAGAAGACATGCTCCAAAATTGAGCACAATCGGCCAAGAGAAGGGTGCCAAAATAGCCCACTCAAGTTGGGGTTTAAAGATAGAATTTTAAAACTAACAACCGGAAATTAGTCAAGGAATTACTCACCAAAATGATGGAATTTAAGCCAATGTGGAGATTTCTTCAAACCCACGAACATGCACGAGCTAGGAGGCAACCACTACAACAATTTTTCAAGCTTTGAAATGAGCAACAATGGTGGTGTTTCAAGAAAACAAAAAGGAAGCATGTTGGGGAAGAAAGCTTACCAAAAATCGAAGAATCACGAATAATCGATGAACAATTGATTTCCCTAAAGCTAAGACTGATATGGAGCAATTTAGTAGAGAGTGACTTGTGTTTTAGAGTGAGAAAGTTAGGAGAAAATGCTGGAAAAATGAAATAGAAGAAATATATAGTTGCACGGAACTGGCCAGCGCCAACGGCGCCCAGGCAGCGCTATTGCACTAGCCAGCTGAAACGCGCTTGAGCGTGATTGCGCTAGGCCAGCGCCGATGGCCTGGCTTGCAAAAATTTTCTGCAACTTTTTGAAAACTCTACGGGGAACTCTGGGCACAATCGGAAATTGATATTCAAAAACCAATAATGCTAATAGAGTGGAAACGACCTTCCGTACTCAAGGAATCGACGAAACTTCTCTAAGAGGTCATTTCGGAGAAATGTTGACCTAAGTCACCACTAACGAAAAGGAACCCAAAGGCTCGAAAGAGTCAGGCTCACTCAGAACCCGAACCAACCACCTTTCCAACACAAATTCATCATTCTGGAGCTGATGGGATCGTCAGATTTTGAATCTGACCTTCGATCATCAAAAGCCACCCAAAGTTACACTTTCAACTCCAAATGGCCTGAAAATAGAGAAAACCACATAAAATCCACACCGAAAGTTCTCATGCCTCAACTGAAGGTCCAACTAGACCAAACTCAACGTTCTGAAGCTAACGGAACTGTCAAAATTCAATTTCGAGCACGTTAGTTAAGAATGTTGACTAAAGTCAACGATATTCTAAGTTAAAGCTCTAAAACAGGAAAAAGGGAAAAACAACCAAAGGAACAACAAGGGCACCAAACTACCGGTCCCAGCAAGCCATAAATGACTTGGGGCCACTACAGGAAAGCTTTAACAGTGCAATAAATGCATAAACACGAAGATGAACGGAAGGGTCATCACACTTTAAATAGTTTGGACATGCGATATGAAATCATGATTCAAAATGAACATTTAGACATGCGATTTGGGATCATGATTTCAAGTCCCAATTTCTCCCAAAAAGACATGATTAAATCATGATTTCACTATTCTTTTTAAAAGTAAATTTGACCCATAAATTTATATTTTGTAAAAATAATAATCATAATTTTAAATTTTACCAAAATAAAAAATTATGTACGCTGAGAAGAGATTTTCGGTATCATGTTAAAGGATTGTATTAAAAAATAATATATTAAAGAATGATTTCATAATGTCACAACTCAATTTCTCAGGTTGTGATGGCACCTACTACACCTCACCAGTAGGTAAGCCGAAACCTTTAGCCCGGAATAGCGAGTAGCAAGCTAGCATGAAACACAAAAATAATAGCAGAACAAGCAGATAGATGATAGAGTTAAAAGAGCAGAAAATAGATAAAGCGGAAATAAGGAGTAAGTTGTACAGAAATCCCCCAAAACCTGGTATCAGTTGGTACAAAAGATACTACAACATAAGGAGTACTAAATAGGTACAAATATATATGGTAGTCTCTAGATATACACAAAAAGGGGACTAATTCCAAAGTAGAAGGAGACAAGCCAACTCCAGATGCCAGAAGCTCACCCTAGGTCATCGAATCAACAACTCTGCACCAGGGCAGTGTCAGCAGCGATAATTGGTGCTAGGGTCCACATCAAAAAAAAGATGGAGAGGTGTAGCATGAGTACCAAAACATGCAGTACCCAGTAGGCATCATAGGCCGACTGAGCTCAAATAAGATAAAAGTACAGAAAATGTGAATATACTACAAGGATATGAAAAAGGAGTCAATCTAAGGGTACATGTCATAGCTGGAAAATAATAAGGCAGAAAATAATGAACATAGCGAAGCATAAAACATGAAAAGTAAAGCAATAAGAAGTAAAGTAAAGTAGAACAGTCTTGCTACAACCTAACCGAGCCTCCAAAAGCCCGGAAGGTACACAGAATTAGAGAATAACCTACAGACCCTCGTAAGCCCTGACGGTACAACCAACAAACAATAGATGCACCCAAACCCCCCATAATTTTGAAGGATACAAACAACAAACAATAGTGACTAACAATCAACCTAATGGGGTAATGCAGGTGGAATCGTGCCATGATATGCCATATGATTTATGCCAAGTGCCAATAGTACCATATACTCATCCTTCAGCCATAGCTTGCAAAGGTAGGACCCATGGGGGACTCGTGAAATCCGTATACTAACTCCAAACACTATGTAAATAACCATGCCACAATGATAATTAGCAAAATCACTCGGAACACTTTCCCTCGGGCGTGCAAGTTTAAAATACTAGTAAAATCACCCTGAACACTTTTCCTCGGGTATGCAAGTTTAAAATACCAGTAAAACTACCCGAATCACTTTCCCTTGGGCATGCAAGTTTATTTCAAAATAATACTTTATAAAATATACCAAGTTTTCCCGTAAGAAGGTCAAAGTACCAAACCTTTCTCAAAAATTCATTTCTGAAACCGAAAACAAAGTTATAAGCCGAGTATTTCATATTCCGTGAGAAAACAACCATAATACAAGAACATAGAAGAATAATCAAGTCTAGTTAATTCGCACCAAAGCAAGTAATTCAACAAGTCAAGGGTAAGGTCAACATTCTAAAAATAGCACCTAAAAGAATCGAACTCGTAAAAACCTCCTACAGAAACATACTCCAAGGGAATAACTACCCCAAATCTAACTAACTCGGATAATTCATACTGAACTAGCTAAAAGAATACATGGACCAAAAGGAGTTAAGGACTAATTAAACTGACCTGGGCTCCAGCAATTTCAATGCATACGACCTCGGGCCCATAAATACATAATTGTGAATAAACAATACGAAGATAGAATGATTAAGCAAAAATGATAAATAAGCTTCTAACCTATCTCGAGAGCTACTAGAAATTCCAGATGATGGATATCTAAATTAACCACCCCAACACCCCAAGGCCGACTAACTAAGCTAAGGCAAGCAAGGATTTATAATTAAATATAACAAAAGGCACTACACTGGCAACGGTAAGACCTACAAGTACAAGCAAGAGTAATACTAAGGTTCCTAATCCCCGATTCTAAACTAAAGCCCTAAATTGACTATGAGAGTCAAAATCCCTTAATAATCACTATTCAATCCACAAAGTCCCACCAATGATTAGCACAAACCATACAATCATCTTATACGAGCTATGCCTAGAAGTAAGTAAGCCGTAGCCTATCTGAAAGCCGATCACGTGCACTCGTACTCACTAGACCAGAGCTTTTTATTTTTGGGAAGCCTCCAACTGCTCCCACGATATCATAACGATAAAATATGAACAATGGTACCCATATTACCAATTAACAATTCGGAAAAGAAATCGGGTGAAAATCACCCACGGGGCCTGCATGCAAATTTTAAAAACTAAATCGGAGAAAATGTCCCTTCGGGGACAAGGATTACATGCTCAATTTATTGAGTAAAACCAACTCTAAACTCGAGCTCAAATCACCCCCAAACCCCAAGAATAATTCAAGAATTTAACTAAGAGATTTAATGGAATTCAGGGTCGAAAACTTATAATTCAAAGACGGGAATCGACCATGGACCAAAAAATATTGCCCCAACTAGAAAATGGTGAACCCATACTGAATTTGGTGCTTAGAGCTCTATCAAAATGGAGGAATCCGATTGGAATTTTTGAAAAATGAAGAAGAAAGTTATATAAACTACAAGGGTTCATTCATCGCGATCGCGAAGGACCCCACTGGGTTGCGATGACCATACTGGCTAGACCTTCGTGATTGCAATGGTCCAGCCACGTGCTCGCGAAGAGCAAATGGGTGCTGGGTCCACAAACCCTTCATCATAATTTCTTGAAGGAGACCTCACAGTCCCGATGCCCAATGAGGCAGACCATCACAATCGCGTGGCCTTCCTCGCGTTCGCGATTAAGGTCAAGACCTGCACCAGCAACAACAACCAGCAAATTTCTTAAGTTAAAAAGTCACCGAATGGACCCTCGGGATTCATTTAGGACCCCGCACACGTAAATGAGCTATGCTACCTTGCCAGAAACAACATTTTAGACTCAACAGAATCAGCAAAAAACCCAATGGAGATTGTTTTAACAAAAAGTGGCCCCACGCCTAAAAACTAACTTTTTACCAAAAGGAACCCAATAGCCCAAAATTTATTTGGAAGATTCGGGACCCAAACCGAAGGTCCCTCTAGCCCAAAGTCAACATTCCGGAGCTAATAGTGCTGCTAGAATTTCCATCCGAGGTCATCTTCTCTGAATATTGACCAAAGTTAACTCTTTCAACTTTAAGAGTTTTAAGATAGGGAAATGGGCTTAAAATACAAACAAACTGCCTGGGAACCAAACCGTTATTCCTAGCAGGTCATAAATGACCTGTAGCTGGTGTGGGAAGGCTCGAAACACAAAAAATGAACGAAAATAGAGAAAATAACCTTAAGGGTCATTACATTATCCACTACTAAAAGGAATTTCATCCTTGAAAGTTAGAAAAAGGGAAGTACCTAAAGGCTCAAAAAGACTGGGATATTGGGCACGTATATCATGCTCGGTCTCCCAGGTAGCCTCCTAGATGGGATAATGTCTCTACTGCACCTTAACCATTGAAATCTATCTAGACCTCAACCGCCTAACATCCCAAGCTAAAATGGCTACTGGCTCCTCCTCAAAAGTCAAATGATCATCCAACTAAATTGAATCCAACTGAAGCATGTGAGACTCATCTAGAATATAATGATGGAGCATCGATACATGGAAAACCGGATGAATGGAAAAAAAGGCTGGAGGCAAGGCTAACTCAAGCAATATCACCCACTCGCTGAATAATCTTAAATGGTCCAATATACCTGGGGTTAAGCTTACCCCTCCCCCTGAACCTCACCACGCCCTTCATGGGTGACACACGGAGGAACACACGGTCACCAACCCCAATCTCTAAGGCATGATGTCTATGGTAAGCATAACTCTTATGCCTACTCTGAGCTACCCCCAATCTCTAAGGCACGATGTCTATGGTCAGCATAACTCTTTTGTCTACTCTGAGCTACCTAAAATCTATCTTGAAATAACTGAACACTATCCAAAGACTCACACAACAAATATGTACTCTATGACCTGGCCTTGAAAGCATCAAACCACCCAATAAGAGACCTACACTGCCTACCATACAATGCCTCGAATGGAGCCATCTGAATACTCAAATGGTAACTATTATTATAAACAAACTCTGACAAGGCTAGAAATTGGTGTAACTAACCCCCAAAATCTAGAACACTGGCACGGAGCATGTCCTCAAGAACCCGAATATTCTTCTGAGACTGACCATCAGTCTAAGGGTGAAACACCATGCTAAAATCAACTCGAGAACCCAACTCTAGCTGAAATTCTCTCCAAAAGTGAGAAGTAAACTACGTACCTCTATCTGAAATAATGGACAATGGAACACCATGTAGATAGACTATCTCTCGTACGTATATCTGGGCTAACCTCTCAGCACTGAAGGAAGATTAAATGAGTAGGAAGTGAGCAAACTTAGTCAACCAGTCCACAATGACCCAAATGCTATCAAAACCACAAAAAGTCTAGGGTAAGCTAACTATGAAGTCCATGGTAATCTTCTCCCACTTCCACTCGAGAATGGGAAACCTCTGGAGCAAGACATCAGGTCTCATATGCTCAAACTTCTGCTGACAGTTTAAGCATTGAGATACAAACTCCATTATGTCCCTCTTCATCATGCTCCACCAGTAATGTTGTCTCAAGTCCCTATACATCTTAGCTGCCCAGGATAAATGGAAAATCTAGAAGAATGAGCCTCCTCGAATATCAATTCAATCAAGTCACCAACTCTCAAAACATAAATATAGCCCTCGAATCTCAAGACACCCTTAGAATCTAAGGCAGACCTACTGGCCTCACCACTCAACACATGATCTCAGAGCCGACAAAGTTGACTATCCTCAGACTGTCGCTCTCAAATCTGCTCCCACAATATAAACTAAGCCTGAACTCGGGCAAGAATCCTGTTAGGGTCGGAAATGTCAAGTCGAACCAACCTATTGGATAAGGACTGAATGTTAAAAGCCAAAAACTTCTCAGAAACTGATAGGAAGGATAAACTACCCATACTCAATGCCTTCCGGCTTAAGGCATTTGCTACCATATTGGTTTGCTCGAATGATAAAGAATAGAGAGATCATATCCCTTAAGCAACTTTAGCTATCTCTGCTACCTTGCATTAAGATCCTTCTGGTTCATAATGTACTGTAGGCTATGATGGTCGGTGAATATCTTACAATGAACACCATATAGGTAATGCCTCCAAATCTTGAGCGTGAAAACTACTGCTGCCAACTCCAAATCATGGGTGGGGTAGTTGCGCTCATGTAACTTAAGCTATCTAGAAGCATAAGCTAACACTCGGCCCTGCTGCATCAGAAAACAACCTAAACCAACACTTGAAGTGTCACAATAAATTATGAAACCCCGTCCCTAAATTGTAAGAGTCAAAATCAAAGTTGTAGTCAATAAGGTATTGAGCTTCAGAAAGCTTGCCTTACACTCATCGGACAACTGAAATGGGACAGCCTTCCTAGTTAGTCTAGTCAATGGTGCTGCAATGGAAGAGAACCCTCAATGAACCATCTGTAATAACTAGCCAACCAAAAAACTACGAACCTCAATAAGAAAAGTTGGCCTAGCCCAATCACGAATTGCCTCAATCTTCGTCGGGTCTATAATGATCCCATCCTTGGACAACATGTTCCCCAAGAATGCCACAGACTCAATCCAGAACTCACACTTTGAAAACTTAGCAAAAAGACGTTATTCTCTCAAAGTCTGGAGCACAATCCTCAAATGTTGCTCGTGCTACTCTCTACTCCCCAAGTATACCAGAATGTCATCAATGAAGACCATTATGAAGAAGTCCAAATGAGTCCTGAACACGCGGTTCATCAAGTCCATGAATGCAACTAGGGCATTGGGCAACCCAAAAGACATCACCAGGAACTCGTAATGGCCGTAGTGAGTCCTGAAAGCTATCTTAGGGATGTTCGCCACCCGAATCCTCAACTTATGGTAATCGGATCTCAAGTCAATCTAAAAAAATACGGCTGCACGTTGAAGCTGATCAAATAGGTCATCAATATGAGGCATGTGATACTTATTCTTAATAGTCACCTTATCAACTACCAATAATTAATAAACATAAGCATAGTGTTATCCTTCTTCTTCACAAAAAGGACACGAGCACCCCACAGAGAAACACTCGGCTGAATAAAACCCTTACCCAAAAGGTCCCGAAGTTGAACACTAAGCTCCGTCAACTCAGCGGGAGCCATATGATGGGGTGGAATAGAAATAGGCCTGGTTCCCAGCTTAATATTAATAGCAAAGTGTATATCACGCTTAGGTGGGAGGCCAGGTAAGTCGACAAGAAAGACATCGGGGAACTCCCAAACTGTAGGAACAGAATCAAGAGAGGGAACCTCGGCACTAACATCACGGACATAAGCAAGGTAAGCTACACATCCCTTTTAAACCAAACTCCTAGCCCAAATATAAGAAATAATCCCCATCGGTGCATGACTAACAGAACCCTGCCACACAATCAGAGGCATACAAGGCATATCTAAGGTAAGGGTCTTGGAAAAGAAATCCAAGACTGCATGATAAAGGGATAACCAGTCCATGCCTAAAATAGCATCAAAATCTAACATGTCATGCACTACAAGATCCACACTAGTGTCACACTCCCTAATAGTCACCACACATGATCTAAATACCCGATCCACTTCTAAGGAATTACCCACAAGAGTAGCAATATACAATTGCCTAGACAAACCCAATCGAGAAGCAAAGTATACATACATATATGAATGGAGTAGAGCCTAGATCAAATAAGATAGACGCCAGCTAGTGGCATACTAAAATTGTACCTGCTATCACTGAGTCCGATGCCTCTACCTCTGTCCTCCCCAAAATGGCATACAACTGACCGTGCCCACCTCTGGGCTGAGTATCTACATGACAACTGATCCTACCCAGTTGAGTACTACTAAAAACACCTATGCTACTCTGAGATCCTCCTCTACTACTTTGAGCACCACCTCTTGCTGGTGGTGCCACTGCCCTAATAGGCTGGGCCACTATTGAAGGCTCAACCATTCTGCACTAGAGAAAATCTCTAGCATAGTGACCAAACTCCCCACAGTTATAACAACCCTTAGGGGTCCTTCCTTACTATAAAGTACCCACTGAACTAGAATGGCCTGAAGACCCAGAATGTGAACCCCTTGAATACTGACCGGAGCTCTGACCACTATACCCTGACTGGATGGTACTACCGAAAAGCTGAAGTGAAGCTTGAGTGGGCCTAGCAGGCTGAAAGTACCTTTGCTGTTGACCCCTACCATAAAAGTTGGAACTATTGTAGCTGCCCTGATGCCAGGGTCTTTTATCACTTCCCCCGTGGGCCTTGTGATGAATAGACTCAATGGTACATGCATGATCAACCACCTCTAGGAAATTCTAGCCCAAAGACACCATACTCTCTGTAGCTAAGAGAAGCTGAAACCTCAACCCTCTAACAAAGCACCGCACTCTCTCGTGCTTGATAGGCAGAATCGTAGTGGCAAGTCTATATAACTAATGGAACCTCGACTCATACTCTGTCACACCCATAGAACCCTGCTCTAGCCTCGAGAATACATCCAGTAGTCTCTCACGCTCACTATGAGGCATGTACTTTCCCAAGAAAGCCTCAGAGAACTGTGCCTAAGTCATATAAGGGGACCCAGATGGCCTACTTTCTGAATATGGTCTCCACCACTGTCTCGCTTGACCATCAAGACAAAATGCAGTGTAGTCTGTCCCATGAAAATCTACTAGACCAAGGTTATACAACCTATCTCGGCAACTAGCAAGAAACTCATGTGCGTCCTTCTCTGGAGCACTAAAAAGCCTTAGCGGGGCTTATCTAAGAAACTGACCCAGCATCTTCTGCTCCTCAGAATTCATGAATGATCGAGCTGCTATCGGTGGGTCAACTAATGAAACTGGCGATACCTCAACATGGGGAGCCACAACAACAAGTTGCTCTCCTATACCCTGAAAACCCTGTACTGCTCCCTGAGCCAAATTTTGAGATAGGCCTCCCAAGGCACTCAACAACTAAGCTAAAGTGTCCTGAAGTGTCGGTGAAACTGTAGGTCCGGTGGAGGCTGGGCTAGTCCCTGCCCCACAGATTGTTGTGGTGGCAGATCCTCTGGCACTAACTGTGAAGCAATCTCAGGCTCCTAATCGTATACAGGCTCAGGTGATGTCTCTCTGTCCTGGCCTCGAGCTGGTGCTGTAGCTCATGCCTGGCTTTGACCTCGAGGTCGACCTTTACATCTACCCTGGGATAGGGCCCTAGCTGTTGGCATGAGGGCCTCACCCTCGGCCGCTGTGTCTCTCATCCTAACCATCTGAGAAAGGGTGAAACAAACAACATTTAGAAGTGGATGGAAGTCAGAAATGCACGATAGAGAATCAAAAAGATGGAATGTTTCCTACGAATGTTCTTTAGCCTCTCAAAGATAGGATACAGACGTTATCGTACCGATCTGTAAGGCTTTACTAGGCACCTGCGCTTGTACTAACAATATTGGTGAACCTAGAGCTCTGATACCAATCTGGCATGAACCAATTTCTCAGGTTGTGATGGAACCTACTACACCTCACCAGTAGGTAAGCTGAAACCCTTATCCCGGAACAATGAGTAGCGGGAAAGTACAAAACACAAAAATAAAAAAGGAACGAGCGAATACACGATAGAGTTAAAAGAGCAGAAAACAGAACAATGAGGAAATAAGGAGTAAGTCATACAAAAAACCCCCAAAACCTGGTATCAATCGGTACAAAAGAAACTACAACATAAAGAGTACTAAATAGGTACAAATACACATAGTAGTCTCCAGATATACATAAAAAAGGGAATTCCAAATTAGAAGGATACAAGCTAGCTCCGGATGCTAGAATCTCACCCTAGGTCTCCGAATTAGCATCTCCATACTAAGACAACATCAGCAGCGAAAAATTGTGCTAGGGTCTGTATGAGGAAAAAGATACAGAAGTGTAGCATGAGTACCAAAACACGTGGTACCCAGTAGGCATCATAGACCGACTGAGCTCAAATAAGATAAAAGTACAAAAAATGAGAATATACTACAAGGACATGAAGAGGGAGTCTAAGGATACAAGTCATAGCTAGAAAATAATAAGGCAGAAAATAATGAGTTGAGTGAAGCATAAAACTTGAAAAGTAAGGCAATGAGAAGTAAAGTAAAGTAGAATAGTCTAGCTACAACCTAACTGACTCCCCATAAGCCCGGAAGGTACACAGAATCAGGGAATAACCTAACATGACTCCTATAAGCCTAGAAGGTACAACCAGCAAACAATAGACCCATCTAGAACCCCCCATAAGTCTGGAGGATACAAATAGTGACTAACAATCAACCTAATGGGGTAATGCGGTGGAATCGTGTCATGATATGCCATATGATTCGTGCCAAGTGTCAATAGTACCGTATAATCCTCCTCCAGCCATAGCTTGCAAAGGCGGGACCTATGAGGGACTCGTGAAATTCGTATACTAATTCCAAACCATATCTCAATAACCATGCCACGATGATAATCAGTAAAACCACTCAAAACACTTTCCCTCGGGCATACAAGTTTAAAATACTAGTAAAACCACCCTGAACACATTCTCTCGGGCATGCAAGTTTAAAATACAAGTAAAACCACCCAGAACACTTTTCCTCGAGAATGAAAGTTTATTTCAAAATAATACTTCATAAAATATACCAAGTTTTCCCATAAGAAGGTCAAAGTACCAAAACCATTCTCAAAAATCCAATTCTGAAACCGAAAACAAAGTTATAATCCGAGTCTTTCATATGCCATGAGAAAGCAACCATAATATAAGAACATAGAAGAATAATGAAAACTAGATAATTCGCACCAAATCAAGTAATTCCACAAGTAAAGGGTAAGGTCACCATTCTAAAAATAACACCTAAATGAACCGAACTCGAAACAACCTCCTACAGAAACTTACTCCAAGGCAACAACTACCCCAAATCTAACTAACTCGGATAATTCATACTGAACTGGCTAAATAAATAAACAGGCTGAAAGGAATTAAGGAATAAGTAAACTGACCTGGGGTCCAACAATTCCAATGTATACATCCTCGGGCCCATAAATACATAATAGTGAATAAACAATACCAAGATAGAACGACTAAGCAAAAATGATAAATAAGGTTCTAACTTATCTCGAGAACTACTAGAAATTCCATACGATAGGTAACTAAATTAACCACCCCACCCCAACACCCCAACATCCCAAGGACGACTAACTAAGCTAAAGAAAGAAAGGATTTATAATTAAATACAACTAAAGGAACTACACAAACTATGCTAAGACCTACATGTATAAACAAGGGTAATACTAAGGTTCCCAATCCTTGATTCTAAGCTAAAGCCCTAAATTGACTACAAAATCAAAATCCCTTACTAATCACTATTTAATCCATAAATTTCCACCAACAATTAGCACAAATTATATAATCATCCTATACGAGCTAAGTCTAGAAGTAAGTAAGTTGTAGCCTACCTGAAAGCCGATCACGTGCACTCGCACCTACTTGACCTGAGCTTTTCCTTTTTGGAAAGACGCTGACTATTGCCATGCTATCATAATGATGATATATATGTAAAAATATGAACAATGGTACCCGTATTGCCAATTAACAATTCATGTCGAAAATTGGGTGAAAATTACTCGTGGGGCTCGCATGTGAATTTTAAAAAATAAATTGGGGAAAATGTCCCTCGGGGGACAAGGATTACTTGCTCAATTTATTGAGTAAAACCAGCTCTATACTCGAGGTCAAATCAGCCCCCAAACCCCAATAACAATTCAAGAATTTAACTAAGTGATTTAACAGAATTAAGGGTCAACACCTTATAATTTGAAGACAATAATCGACCACGGATAAGAAAATATTGCCCCAACCAAAAAATAGTGATCCCACACTGAATTGGGTGATTAGAGCTTTATAGAAATGGAGGAATTCGGTTGGAATGTTTAAAAAATAAAGAAGAAAGCTATATAAACTGCGAGGGGTCCTTCATCGCGATTGTGAAGAACCCCACCAGATTGCGATGACCACTCTTGCTAGACCATCGCGATCGCGATGGTCCAGCCACACAGTTTCAAAGAGCAAATGGGTGCCAGGTCCACTGACCCTTCATCGCGATCACGTGAAGGAGACCTCGGAGTTGCGATGCCTAATGAGATAGATCATTGCGCGAACGCGCGGCCTTGCTTTCAGTGGCGATTAAAGTCTGAGACCTACAACTGCAACAACAACCAACAAATTTTTTAAGTTAAAAAGTCACCGGATGGACCGTTGGGATTCATTCGGGACCCCGCGTACGCAAACGAGCTAAGCTACCCTACTAGAAAAAATATTCCAGACTCAATAGACTCAACAAAAGTCCCAATGAAGATTGTTTTAACAAAAAGTGAGCCCCAAGATCAAAAACCAACTTTTTACCAAAAAGAACCCAATAGCCCAAAATGAGTCCGGAAGCCTCGGGACCCAAACTAAAGGTCCCTCTAGCCCAAAGTCAATGTTCCAGAGTTAACAACACTGACAAAATTTTTATCTGACGCCGTCTTATCTGAATGTTGACCAAAGTCACTCTTTCAACTTTGAGAGTTTCAAGACAGGGAAATGGGCTTAAAACACAAACAAACTGCCCGAAAACTGAACCGTCAGTCCCGACAGGTCATAAATGACCTGTAGCCGCTATGTGAAGGCTCAAAACACAAAAATTAAATGAAAACAAAGAAAATGACCTTGAGGGTCATTACACATAATTTGTGAGATTTTTATGTTTATGAGAAAAATACAACTTAAGAAATCCAAATTGCATGTCCAAACAAAACTTAAAATTCAAATCAATATGATTTTAAATCATAATTTCATATCACATGTCCAAACAGGCCCTTATATGGAGAGTACAAAATCTATTATGAATAAATAAAAGTGAATGGAGAAAATAATTAGGAGCGCATTTCTCTGTATTTTGTTATCAATTTTCACATTTTGGCCTCATATTTCTCCTAATTCTAATATATAAGAATTAGAAAGAAAGTGTAATATTATAGAAATGAATCCAAATTTGAGAATTAGTAAATTTGTAATGAGTGTCACACTGACACATAGAAATTGGGAATTGAAAACTATAAACGGACTAGCATATCGTTCTCCCCATAAATTGAGATTATGAAATTCCTTCACTTTTAGTTAAAAATTTAAAATCTTAGATTCAAGCTTCGAAAAAGAACACATTTTCAATAGAGAGTTCTTTCCTTTTATTTGGGATCACTCCGGTGCTATAAATTTAAAAGAAATTGACATAAATCATCATTCATCAAAACAATAGATAACAAATGAATAATTTTTTGTATGAATAGAGACTCACATTACTGTATGATAAGAAGGCATCATTGAGAAGTCGGTAATCTATCAACTTATTAAGCCTTTACTCATGAATTATTGCTATGTTTTGATGAAATTTAGAGGTTCTTATGGACTTTATTGATGTCTATACAGGTACTTATGATCAAAGATAGAAAATAAGTAAATGGACCCAAAAAGATCCAAAAAAGAGTGAAGTGTGAAGTGAGCAAACGAGACAAAGAATCTGTTGAGAGATGTGGCACTTGTGTGACACGCATGTGCCTTGGTGCGGAAAGCACCTTCCACCGCATGGAGCTCAAAGTTCACTGAAGGATCTTCTAAGGGGTGTGGTCACTGTGCGATGCACATAATGCCTTGTGCAAACTGCACCCTACTTTGCATGAAGCTTCCCAGTTGTCCTGAGTCACTGGATCACTGAAAAGGGTGTGCGACACACACATGCTGACGTGCAAACCGCACATTGCACTGCACACCACTCAAAGGGCAATTTTATCCAAATTTATGTGACATTTTAGGAATGTTTATAAACCCATTTTAGGTACATTTCTAAATAGTTCAGCTAGCACTGAGTTTTGAAAATATTCTTAGCTTGGTGAATAAGTTTTCCGTTCTATGAAGAAGAAGAGGGTTTCATCAAATTTTTTCATTCCAATTCTTAGAACCACCATTTGTGTACAAATTGAGCTTGGATATTGAAACATTTAGCTTGAATGGAAGGGAAATTGAATTACCCATTTGGTATACCTCTTTCCTTAAGCATGAGTAGCTAAACCTCTTATCTAGGGATGTGTTGATGATGGGTACTTGATAAATGGGTATGGGTGTTGCTAATTCTTGTTTATAATTTCTTTATTGACATAGGTCTAGTGATTTCACCATATTTTAACTCTAAAAATTAGTGGTTGCAAATATTGATTTTCCTTACTTGGTATGTTGTTGCTTGAAAGAGAATTTCATAACTTCGATGTGAAATTGCTAGTTGAAACATGGGCTTCCATTTAGGTTGAGCCTACAAATAGCTCATATCGATGGAATCACCCACTTAAGGGTCTAAAGCTAGAAATAGTATGACCTCTCCAAGCATATCTTGGTTGTTTTATTGCCTAATTAATAGTTCTTTAGCAAAGACTATTGGACATACGATTATTTGATGAAGAGATATATAATCGTACCTATGACCAAGGTTACTCATGTCATTTAGCATGAATTTGCATGAATAAGCAATCACTCTATCCCATGTTCGAGTCCCATTTAAGGCACATCCCTAGTTGTCCTCTCTATTTTCTACATCTCATTTTACTTTATTATTTTGCTCATTGAATTGCAAAATTGTGACAGATTCCCAATTCCCCCTTTTTTATATTACTCACTCTTATTGTGAACTCTGTTTTACAATCTCCTAGGCTAAACTCTAAATTCTCTTTGGTATTGACACCAACATCCGTTGGGAACTATAAATATGTTTTGCTCTGATGATCACTGATACCTCCTGATAGGAGAGTATGTTTGAGCGTCATAAAAAAATAGCACCATTTCTGGGGAATTAAGTTTATTAGCCTTTTTGATTGTGAATTGAAATCACCTTGTAGAGTGTTTGTTCATTTTTATTTTGCTTGTTGGTTGTGTTGTTTTGAACAGGTGGTTTATAAAAACTCCTCAAGAGCCAAGGATGAATACTTCTTTCTCGACATACTGTACTTGAGAAGGTGAATTTAGTAGACCTTAAGTTTTTAATGTGGGGAGCCGAGGGGGCAATGGGTGACACCTCTGCTAAAGAGATTGATGAATGGAGGAAGAATGGTGCGAGAAGGGATAGAGAGCTATCCATCATTTCAACACTCCTTGAATTCATGGCCATAAGTGTGGTAACACACCCAATTGAAATGGTTACCACTATTGGTGTTGTTGGGGCTGTGAAAATAATAAAAGATGTGGATGGTTCTAATCAAAAAATAGTGAGGAAGATTTCGCTGCAAACTATGAGATGAGTTCCCATGAAAGTCTCCAAAAAGAGCACCCATATTTGGGGAGATATGATTATGGGAATCAAGGTCAGAATGAATGAAATGGTGTCTCTAGAATTGAAAATATGCTTGAAAAAGTATTAGAGAAAGTCGAGTCGATCGACATGGGAATCCATGAACTAAAATATGATCTTGTTTCCCTTACTCAAACCGTAACATCTCATGCTATCTGTATCAAGGTTCTTGAAGAAAGAATAAATTGGCTGGCCTCTCTAATCAAGTGTGGAAAGGATGTAAAGTCTATGGATGTGGTTGTTGAGGAGGTCCCATCGAGGTCCATGGGCGATAAGAGTTACGTGGCATACATCCCTATGAGTAGAAAAAGGTGAACTATGGTGTTTAGGAGACCAAAAACCAAAAGAATAAGATCCCCAATGTATACAAGCCCTTCCCTAAATGTCCTCCTTCTTTCCCACAATGTTTGGTACAAAGAAAAGAAAATGATCAATCTTAAGGGGTTTGACTCCATATTGAAGAAAGTCTAAATCAATATTCCAATGAAAGATGCCCTCGCTCAAACACCCAGCTATGAGAAATTGATGAAAGATATGTGTACCAAGAAAGGACTGATGGAACGTGAAGTAGTTGGTGTGCCCCCTCAAATGAAACTCTTTAATGACCAATGGATGTTGAAATGAGAATTTTCTCTCGGGGATTGGGTGCTTCTATTCAACCCTAAGCCTCACCCATTGTCAGGCAAGCTGAAGCCCAAAGTGGTCTGTTCCTTTCAAGGTATAACAAGCTTTCTCGAATGAGGCAATCGAAGTTGAAGTGAAAAATAGATCTAGATTTAAAGTGACCCGCTAAAGGGTCAAGAAATATTTAGGCACGCCAGAAGAAGCAACTATCATAGAGTTTACTCACGTTGATGAACCATGATTTAAAGGTGCTTTCGTCGAGCTGTGACGTTAAACCAAGCACTTCTTGGGAGGCAACCCAAGCATCCATCATTATTTCTTTGTATTTTTGTTTTGTTTGCTACTTTTGTTTTTGTTTTTGTGAAATTATAGGTAGATAAAGAGGAAGAGAACTGAAATGTTTTGGAAGGCATCAAACCATTAAAGGGAGTACTCTCTTTCCTATACTCTAATATCATTAGGGACAATGTGCCATCTAAGTTTGGGGGTACTAGAATTTGTTTCAATTGCCTTAGTGTTTGTTATCTTCGTTGCTTTCAATTTTTGTAGTCGCCATGTTAATAGTAGATTAGCAATAAACTCCGAGGGTTTTCTTAATACCACAGTTCTTACCCAAGGAGCAAAAATGTTTTCTTTATTTTTCTTTTTCTTTTCTTTTGTTTTTATGTTGAACCGGGTTGGTATTTCACTATGATAGATTAAGAGCCAACTTTCTTAAGGGAAAATACCAAGTTTTAGTTTTAATTTGAGTCCATAGTGTGCTTGTCTTGAAATGGACCCACCAAAAAAAATTTCTTGGCAAGATATTTTTGAAAATAAAAAGGAAAGAGGGAAAATAATTTTTTGAGGAAAGCATTCTCTTGCCATAACTTGCACACTCTTGTTTTGGCTTGATCGATTAACAAACGAGTGTGTAAAGAACTCGAAATAGGTTGTTAAAATTCATTTGTCCCAATTTATCTTGAGACTAAAGAAAGAAGTCTTGTAGCATGATGCCTTGTGTGGTGAGGTTTTACCTTGATTCTTGTGCTTGCGTGTTGTCTGGAACTTGCCCCGAATGTGATTCAAGGTGAAATTCTATGTGTTACCGATCTGGGAAAATGATCTTGGGACCTTTTTGTTAGTCACTTCACCCAAATGCCTCCCCTCGACATCAATCCTAGTATTTGACAACTTAACCTTCTTGGAACCTCTATCTTGGCACCCATCCTCCCTAATGGCTTGAAAATGGAATGTAGGCTAAAATCCTATGTTTGGGAGGGAAAATTCACTACTAAAACCAACTCAAAAAAGGGACGAAAGCGACGGACAACGTCGCTCCAAAAAAGCGACGCTGTCCGTCGCTTTTCTATTTTTTTAATTTATAATTATTTCTTTACAAAAGAGACGGACAACGTCTCTTTGTTGGTCACTGTTTTTGGCGAATTTTTGCGCCAAAGTATTAACAAATAATTAATTTTTATTTTTTATTATAAGCGACAGACAACGTCGAAATTATTAAAACAAATTAAAAAATAATTTTAAAGAAAGCGACGCTGTCCGTCGCTTTCTTTAAAATATAATTTGTATTAAAAAAATAGAAAAGCAACGGACGGCGTCGCTTTTGTCCATCATTTTTTGGTCAATACGTGGTCAACTCATTTAAAAAAGCGACGAACAAAAGCGACGTTGTCCGTCGCTTTTAAAAAATAAAGTGACATAGATCGGGTCACTCCTTCATTTTTCTCTTCTCTCTTCTCTCCACACACCTCCACACCTCTACACGTTCAAGCCATCACTGTGGCCGCTGCCGCTGCCGCTGCCTCCACTCCGCCTCCTTCCCCCTCCATCATTAATTTTTGGGTTAGGGCTAATTTAAAATTCAAGGTTAGTTTTTTTTACTTTTTTTCAATTACATTATATTTATTTTTGGTTAATGTTAGATAAGAACATTGTTAGTTGTTATGTAGATTAGAACTTGAATTAGTAGTATTTAAAATTTTAAGTTAGGGTTTATTTGATATTTTTTGTTATTATTAGCAAGTTTGTTAGTTTCAAATATTTAAATTATTTTTGGTCATTTATTTTAAGTTAGTGTTAGATTATGAGCATTGCTAGTTGTGAATCTTGAATAATGTTATGAACATTTTATAATTCATATAATTGAATTTATGAAAATGAATTTGTGAAGTTTGAACTTGAATTTGATTTAAGAATTTGTGAGCATAGTAAATATCTTAGGCTCTTGATTATGAGTTTGAATTAGGTTCTTGAACTAAGTTCTTGAATTAGTTTTTAACTTTAGGTTGTTGAATTAGGTTCTTGAATTTGATAGTGAAGTTGAAAATTTTAAATTAGTTTATATTGTTGGGTTATAATCTTGAATTAGTTTTCAACTTAGGTTGTTGAATTAGGTTCTTGAATTTGATAGTGAAGTTGGAAATTTTGAATTAGTTTATATTGTTGGGTTATAAGAATTAGTTTTCAACTTTAGGTTGTTGAATTAGGTTCTTGAATTTGATAGTGAAGTTGGAAATTTTGAATTAGTTTATATATATATTATTGGGTTATAATCTTGAATTAGTTTTCAACTTTAGATTGTTGAATTAGGTTCTTGAATTTGATAGTGAAGTTGGAAATTTTGAATTATTTTATATTGTTGGGTTATAATTTTGAATTAGTTTTCAACTTTAGGTTGTTGAATTAGGTTCTTGAATTTGATAGTGAATTTGGAAATTTTGAATTAGTTTATATTGTTGGGTTATAATCTTGAATTAGTTTTCAACTTTAGGTTATTGAATTTGATAGTGAAATTAGAAATTTTGAATTAGTTTATATATATATTGTTGGGTTTATAATCTTGAATTAGTTTTCAACTTTAGGTTCTTGAATGTGATAGTGAAGTTGGAAATTTTGAATTAGTTTATATATATATTCTTGGGTTATAATCTTGAATTAGTTTTCAACTTTAGATTGTTGAATTAGGTTCGTGAATTTGATAGTGAAGTTGGAAATTTTGAATTAGTTTATATTGTTGGGTTATAATCTTGAATTAGTTTTCAATTTAGGTTGTTGAATTAGGTTCTTGAATTTGATAGTGAAGTTAAATTTTTTGAATTAGTTTATATATATATATTGTTGGGTTATAATCTTGAATTAGTTTTCAACTTTAGGTTGTTGAATTTGATAGTGAAGTTGGAAATTTTGAATTAGTTTATATTGTTGGGTTATAATCTTGAATTAGTTTTCAACTTTAGGTTATTGAATTAGGTTCTTGAATTTGATAGTGAAGTTAGAAATTTTGAATTAGTTTATTTTATATATATATATATATATATATATATATTGTTAGGTTATAATCTTGAATTAGTTTTCAACTTTAGGTTGTTGAATTATGTTCTGGAATTTGATAGTGAAGTTGAAATTTTTTAATTAGGTTAAATTGTTGGGTTATATATAATCTTGAATTAGTTTTAAACTTAGGTTGTTGAATTAGGTTCTTGAATTTGATAGTGAAGTTGGAAATTTTGAATTAGTTTATTGTTGGGTTATAATCTTGAATTAATTTTCAATTTGGGTTGTTGAATTAAGTTCTTGAATTTGATAGTGAATTTGAAAATTTTGAATTAGTTTATATTGTTGTGTGTAAAGACCCTTCCGGTTATTTCCACGTATACATTTTCCTTGATCCGTTAGAGCTTGTTTGTAGCGGCCCCAAGTCACTTAAGGCTCGTCAGGACCGGTAGTTCGATGTCGGGTCTATTTGTTTGGTCGCATTATAAGTTTTGAAGTCAAGCAAGTCGGCAAAAGTTATTGTAAGTTCTTTAATAAATTTTCTGAACTTTGGGTAAAATGTCTCGGATCTTTTCTCTCTATATATAAAGAGTTAGAATTCCCCCGAAATACCAAATCGAAGGTCTACGAGTCTAGTTTCCAACGCACAAAACCTCACGTCCAACTGATCGCGGAGTAAAATGTTATGACTGTTTTACCGCGGACTGTCTGGCAGAAACCGGGTTGCGAACCGGGTCGCGAACCGGGTCGGGTCAAACTCGATTTAAGCCTCAACTTCACGTTTTAAAACGCCTTTTCAGTTCTGAAACAGTGAGAAAACATAAGGGAGGATTCCAAGAGAGTTCTTGAGTATCGAAATCGTGCGTATTTGAAAATATTTTATTTTAAAGTTGAATTTGGTAAAAAGTTATATTATTATTACCTTTTCAATATATTTTAAAGGTTTATGAAAAAATATTTTTGTTACGATATAAGTGTATATGTATTTATTTTATAAGGTTTTTATACATTGTAATATTTTAACGGAGATAGTAGATTTAGTTATGTTGAAAATTATTATTATAATATAGTAGGTTTTGTTTGAAATAATTTTCTATGAATTATGGTATATTTAAAAGATTATATTTATTTTACCACGAATTTATGCAATACCCGAATATATATAACGGGGTAAAGGTATTCTTTCAATATTGCCACCTCCACTCCACGTGGGAGTGGAGGGGTTGGACAACAAATTGTTTAACAACTTTGGGATGCTGCCACCTAGTTGATTGAATAAACAATTATGGTAAGTGTAATTAATGAACCCATTGACCAACTTTCTCACTTTTATCTATATGTGTAGCTATAGCTTCAGCATGTAGTTTAAGCCTTTTCACCTTCATCATCAATTTATATTCTATACGCTAGCTTTATGTCTATCACGGAGAAGGTTACATTTGGGGAGAAATAATCTGAAGTTATGTTCGGTTATCTACGTCAAGTTATTCAAGTCTAAACTCGAGTTTAATTTCGTTTCGGAGCTTTTTTGGAGAAGTTCAAGCTTGTCATCGGACGACAGGTAGGTTACGGTTTATTTTCCCTAGACTCCGCATATATAGAATAAAATTGTATTAATGGGCATCCTTGGGTTGGTTTATTAGGTTGGTACCACAGACCTTGACCACTTTATTCATGTCCGCCTACTTTTGTTCCTCCGTTGCTTGTAGTATTTGCCGATATATTTTATTTACCCTTGTGGTCCTGTGAGGCCTTGTTGACTCTGGAACATAGAAGGTGGGATTTTGGGAATGTCCGCGAGTCCCGGGCATAGAATTATCCTTCTAGGCTGGTTATGCTTGCTGAGTAGCTGTGGGCCTGTGCAGGGTCGATAGGTTGATTGGAAGCTGCTGGGCAGCTATTGTGTTTGATCATACCATTTTCATGCATATAAAATGGTTTTATACATGTTTTACTACGGTTTGGGCTTCGGGCCTACGGACACTATTTTCTAAACCTTGCATGGCCCGGGTGGCCCGTTTTGATGGAAATAATTTGGAAATGGTTTGATTTAATTTGTGAATATTCTTGGGTAAAAGAAAGTAAAATTATGATTTAAATCACCAGTTTTACGATTAACGCTAGACTCGGCAGGGCCGGGATGCTAGTTGAGTTTTCTTGCTACTTGACATGATTTTTAGCCTCGGTCGGACCGAGCACCTGAGATGACTTTCTACTGTTTAGACCCGGTTATGCCCAGGCACCCTTGGAGGAGTTTTTGAGATATTTTCCTACTACTTTAGTCCTGGACAGGGTCTGGGCATGCATATTAGAGACTGGGTCTCTATCTTGATCTCGGACTTGCTTCCGGACGACATGTGTTGATACTGAGTTTTAGTATGGGGTCAGGGACCTCCATGGACCTTGCCATCAGGGCCAAGGGCTGCGGGCTGCGTGTGCCGGAGGAAGGGTATACGGTGGAGTAGAGGTATATGGGCAGTGTCCTTCCATGGAACCTACCTGCTGGGCCGGATCGGCATCAGAGGAGGTACATACAGACCATTTCATTTGAGACCTTCATGCATCATATCATTCATTGTTTGAGGCTCCACCCTTGTTTGTTGTTTGTTGTTTGTTGATTGTACGCTCCGGTAGTATGGGATGCCGGAGGGTTTGTTTTCACTTGTTTGTGTTCCTTGGTTGTATGGGCGGCCGGGGGACTGTAGGTATATTCTTGCTAGTTACTTACAGAATTGTTCCCTGTTATGGTTAAGTATGGAATTGGTTACTGCTAGACTGTTAGTTTCTGGATTTGAGATTGATATGATTGGTTGAGTTTGTTTCATGTCTCTGAGCATGCCTATCATTACTCTTTCCCTCTTCATACACTTGAGGTTACCAGTATACCATCCATTTCGTAAACTTATTATGTATACACTGTTATTGCAAGGACCCCAGGTGCGTTACTCCTTACTTTCACCTGTGCCTATGGTGTGTATATTCTGCTTACTGGCCTCACATGTGGTTCTGTTGATTTCCCTCTGGGCTAGTTCCTGTGTACCTTTTGCTGATTTCTGTGACCACTTGCTTCTATTCTGTCTGTTACTATTCTTTTATCTTATATGTGCCCAGTCGGCCTATGATACCTACTGGGTACCTTATGCTTCGCATTTGGTGCTCACCCCTACCCCCCTGCATCTTTGGGTGTAGATCCTAGCGTGGGCCATCGCTGTGATTCGTGCTCGGAGATCTGTTGGGGACTACTTCAGACTGAGGGTGATCTCTTGGCGATCGGAGCTTAGCTTTAGTTTATCTTTTGCTTCATGTACTCTATTACCATTCCGAGACATCTGTATATATTGTTTTGGATTATTTGCACTCCATGTGTGTAGTTTGGCTCTATACTATGATACCAGGTCTTGGGGTTTGGTTTAGTTTCCGCATATGTATATATTTATATCCTTTTTATCTGTTCTCTTCGTCTGGTTCTCTTATTTGTTAGACAGTAGCCCATTACTAACTGTTCTGGGCTACGAGGATTGGTTCACCTACCGGGGGTTGTAGGTGCCATCATGACCGAGAAATTGGGTCGTGATATTGTGTTATAATCTTGAATTAGTTTTCAACTTTAGTTTATGTTATGAATGTCAATGAGTCTAATTTATAATTGAATTATTATATTTTTGTAGATGGATCATCGCTTATGGATGTATGATATGTATTATGAAAATGATGGTCCTATTAAACCTGAATTTTTTGAAGGACTTAGAGGTTTGATCGAGCATGCAATGTCACTAGACAACTATCAAAGTCATGGTGTGGTTAGGTGTCCTTGTAGTAAATGGCGGTGCCTGAAGTCTTTTAATCCAGATACAGTTATGGTTCATTTCTATCGTAGTGGATTTAAGAGTAGATATTTTGTGTGGGTTGATCATGGTGAGAATGACCGGTTGAATGCCTATGAATGAATATAATAGGATTGAACATGATAGGTCTCAAGATGATAGGGTTGAATACGATAGGATGCATGAAATGGTTAATGCTACTTTCGAGGTTCAAGATGGGATAGAATCCGAACAGTATTTAGCAGAAGCTCCTAATGAAGAAGCAAAACGCTTCTATAAACAATTATAAGAGGGTAATCGTCCATTATGTGAAGGGAATCTGCATTCTGCTTTGTCAATTGCAGTTAGACTATTGAGTATCAAATCAGATTGGAGTGCTCCTCAAACTCTTATGGACTCTGTAGTTGATCTTGTGGGGGAAGTAGCTAATAATCCAGAGTTGAATATACCTAAAAATATTTATAAAGCAAAGAAATTGGTTTCCAAGTTAGGATTTTCATATGATAGAATTAGTTGTTGTGTAAATGGTTGCATGTTGTTCTATAAGTATGATGATCATCTTGACAATTGTAAGTTTTGTGGACATGCTCGGTATAAGCGGACTCCCAGTGGAAAGATGGTTCCAATTAAGGCGATGCACTATCTACCTCTTATAACTAGGTTAAAGAGGTTGTATGGATCAATGAGTTCTGCCCCACATATGAGATGGCACCGTGAAAATAGAAGGCCACCGGGTGTCTTGTCTCATCCATCAGATGGAGAAGCTTGAAAACATTTTGATAGAACATATCCTGATTTTACTAGAGAACCAAGAAATGTTAGATTGGGATTGTGTGCAGATGGTTTCACACCATTCTCTAATAATGCTGCATCTTATTCTTGTTGTACTGTATTTCTTACTCCGTATAATCTCCCGCCTGAAATGTGTATGACAAGTCCCTACATATTTCTGAGTTGTATTATCCCGGGTCCCCGTAATCCAAAAAGTTTGATTGATGTCTACCTGCACTCATTGATAGATAAGATAAAACAATTATGGTTTGACGGTGTTGTGACATACGATATATCAAGTAAGCAAAATTTTACTATGCATGCTTCTTTAATGTGGACTATTAATGATTTTCCTGCATATGGGATATTGTCGGGTTGGATGGCTGCTGGAAAGTTAGCTTGCCTGCATTGCATGGAAAATTCTAAAGCATTCACTTTAAAGCATGGCCAAAAAAATTGTTGGTTTGATTGTCACCGTCAGTTCTTTCTAATGGACCACGAGTTTAGAAATATGAAAAATGCATTCAGAAAGAATAAGGTTGAAAATGATCCGCCACCTCCATTACTTTCAGCATATCAGATTTGGGAGAGAGTTAGTCAGTTGCCTAAAATTATAGATTTAGGAGAGAGTTCTCGACTTTCTGGATATGGTGTTGAACATAATTGGATCAAACAAAGTATATTTTGGGAGTTACCGTATTGGAAGGATAATCTTCTATGACATAATCTTGATGTGATACACATTGAAAAAAATTATTTTGATAATTTGTTCAACACAATAATGGATGTTAAGGGCAAGACAAAAGACAATCCAAAAGCTAGAATGGACTTTAAGGAATATTGTAGGAGAAAGGAGTTGTGGTTGCAGGAAATGAGAAATGGTAAAGTGGTTAAGCCCAAGACAAGTTTTTCATTCACATTGGATCAGAAACGAGAAATTTGTGAGTGGGTGAAGAATTTGAGAATGTCCGAGGGCTATGCTTCGAATATGGAAAAGAGGACAGATATGGATGAAGGAAAATTGATTGGTATGAAAAGCCATGATTGTCATGTTTTTATGGAAACTCTAATTCCTATCTCATTTAGCCACCTACCCGACAAGATATGGAAACCAATCACAGAAATAAGTCTGTTCTTCAAAGATTTGTGTTCTAACACTTTGTTGGAGAGTAGCTTGGAAAGGATGCAACAAAATATTCCTGTTATCACCACTAAGTTGGAGAATATCTTTCCATGTGGATTTTTTGATGTGATGGAGCATCTTCCGGTTCACCTTATAGAAGAGGCACGCTTTGAGGGCTCAGTTCAAACAAGGTGGATGTATCCATTCGAGAGGTAATGACTCTTTATTATTTTTGTTATTCATTCTTAAATGTATTATATTAATTAGCTAACATGCAATTATGTAGGACAATTAGCAAGTGCAAACAAACTATTAAACAAAGGGGAAAGATCGAAGGATCAATTTGTGAAGCTTATCTTGCAAGAGAAACTGCTCATTTTTGTTCTTACTACTTTGGGAATGAAGTGCTATGTAAGAGAAATAGAGTCAATCGCAATGATGACGGTGATGGTGATCCTATGTTTGAACCAATTTAAATTTTTAATCAACATGGGCGAGGATCTAAAAAACGTCAAAGGCGCGGTTTCACTAGTGTTGAAAAGCAATCTGTTGTGACACATATTTTGCTCAATTATCCCGAGATTCAACCATATATTAAGTAAGTCCTATTGAATTGTGTTATTGAATTACATAAATTTAAATACTAAGTGTTAATTAAACTAACGGAATATCTCAATGTACACTTAACAGTAAATTCGTAAGCATATGGGGTAATGATGCCATATACACAAGCTTTTATGATTGGCTGAAAAAATATGTAAGTGTGTAAAAGTTGATTTACTCATTTACGCTTAATATTGAATCAACATGTATAATATACTCATTTACTAAAATTTAATTTGTAAGTTTTTTATGAACATAATACTGTCGAACATCCATAATTGGTGAGAGATGTTGGACTTGGGCCTGAAAGTCAAATTCAGACGATGACTAAGTATTGTGTGAATGGCTTCAAATTTCAAACTGAAGAAGTCTAAGTATAAGAAAACTAATAATAGCGGAGTGTGCATTCAAGGTGTTGTCGACGGTAATGGCCAAACTGTTGAATATTATGGTGTCATACAAGAGATTATTGAAGTTAGATATCCTGGTTGGCCGAAAAAAAAGATAGTGCTATTTCGGTGCAAGTGGTTTGATTCTTCACATAGAGGTACTAGGGTGAATCAACAACATAATATAATTGAAGTAAAGCACACGAGACAATATGGTCGCTATGATCCTTTTATCATTGCACAAAATGATAAGCAGGTGTATTTTGCTCCATATCCATTGTGCAGAGATAAGGTTGATTTTTGGGTGGTCATAAAAACTAAGACTGTGGGTAGGATTGAGATTGAGAATGTGTTAGATGTGGCATACCAGAATAAAGTCGCAGTTGTTCATCAAGCAGTGGATGCTGAGTTGGAAAACAATCTAGAACATCCTCAACACATATTAGTAGAAGTTTCTGATGATGAGTTGATTGCCATTGCAAATCCTGAGGGACAAATAACTGAGGAGAAAGAATGGGATGATGAAAATGAAATAAGTGATGAGGAAGAATGAGAGACAGATGAAAATGAATCAAGTGAGGACGAAGATTGGGAGAATATGGACTAGTATGTAAATTTGTTTATACTTATGATTATGATTTTAATTTCTTTAATACTTATGATTATGGTTTTCTTTAATACTTACGATTTTATTTATATATTTTAATGTAAATTTGCATACAGTTGTCATCGGGTGATGGCAAATCGCACAACTTATGCCTTGGCAGATTTTGAGTGTCACGACCCGATTTCTCAGGTCATGATGGCACCTACAACCCCCAGTAGGAGAAACAATCCCTGTAGTCCAGAACGGTTAGTAATGGACTACTACCTAACCAATTACGCACAACAAGCAGAATAAGCGGAAGCTGAATATAAAGATAAGACATGCGGAAGCAACAACCCAAAATATATATACAAAGATACTACACCAACCCCAAGAACTGGTATCAATAGTACATAAGCTTCTAATAAAATACAAGTGGTAGAAGTAATAAAATACAATATCAATCTGTCTCCGAAAGTACAAGGAGTATCAGTACACTAGATGAGATATAGACAAGCCCCAACAGGCAGGCGCTCACCCTAGTCTCAAATATCCAAGAGTTGCACGAGTCTCCAACGCGATCAACAACGAAAGCTCAACTAATATACGCATCAAAAAGTGCAGAAGTGTAGTATGAGCACCAAGTCAATGGGTACTCAGTAGGTATCATCGGCCAACTGAGCGCATATAAAATATAAAAGCCATAACCAGCAGAATACAAGAAGATAGTTACAACAAGCAAGGAAGAAGCACAAGGAAACTAGCACATGAGCAATCAACCAAAAATTACAAGTAAAACATGCTAGCACAGAAGATATACATACACAGAAACACAGGTGTAAAAAGAAAGGAAGGACGCACTTGGGATCCTTGCAACAACAGTATATATAAAGAGAATTTAAAGTGATGGGCGGTATACCGTTAACCTCAAAATAACAGAAAGAAAGATAAGAAAACCAAAAAATCAAACCAGAAATAACATACTAATAGAAACAAGCCTAAGATATCAGTACCAAGGAAAAATAGCCATAAACCACTCACCAGTCAAGCCTAAGATGGAATAACCAACCCAAGAGTATCCAAACTGCTACTCAAACCAGTATAAAATAGGAATCGAACCCCACAATCGCTCAGAAGGATACACAATCAATATCTCAGCAAGATGGGACCTACTAGCCCCTCAATAATCTCAGTCCCAAGGATAGTGCCTCAACAGGCTAAAAACTGCTAATCGACCAGAATTGAAAGCCATGAAAAGCTCTAAATAAACACAGGAGTAAATATAATCTACCTACAGTCCCAACGGCCTACCATACAATCGAGGAACACAATCAAGTGAAAACAAACCCTCTGGCCGCCCATACAACTAGAGCGTACACTGAACACATAACAAACAAGGGTGGAATCCAGGTGAAATATTCATGATGATGATGATGAATCTAGTGTGATTGCTGTGTCGTATGTTACCCCCTTTGGTGCCCCAAAGGTCCAATAGAGACAGGATCCATGAAAGGACATTTCCCGGGTACCTCTCCTACGCCATACACCCTTCCCTCTGGCGTGTGCATCAACCCATAGCCAGAAATCCAAGAGCAACAGGGTCCATAGAGGTCTACTCGTAGACCATATATCGACACAAAACTCAGTATATCTCAATAATCAGGATCTTGTAATGCATGCTCGGATTCACTGAGTCTAAATCAATAGTCAAATCTCAATAACCCTTATAAAGGGTGCTCGAAGTGTATCCGGGTCTAAAACTGTAGTCATGTCTCAATAACCCTCATCGATGGTGCCCCGGGAGTATCCGGGTCTAAATATGAAGGAAACAATGTCTAGCACTATGACCCAGTCGATCCTAGTATCAGAATGAAAACAATTAGTCAAATTATCGTAATATCCTTTCTACTCTGAGAGATTTCATAGAAGCCAATTTCAAAGTCCTTTCAAAATCCATTTACCAAACACGGGAACTCGAGGCCATGCAAAGTTTAGAAAGTCCTTTATAATCGGCCCGAAGCCGAATTACTAGTAAAACATACAGGGAAAACCTTTTTCATGTATGATATGCTCACAAAGAATAGAGTAGCCAAAAATGGCTCCCAAACATTCCTATCGGCCCTACACAGGCCCCAGAGCTACTCAGCAGACATAACCAGCCTAAAAGGATATCTCTAATGTCCGGGACTCGCGGAAATTCTCATGTAACCCACCGTCTATGTTATAGAGTCAATATAAGGCCATACAGCACCGCAAGGGTAATATACAATAATACACGAATACTACAATCATCGTATGAAATAAACGGATAGAAAGGCGAACAAGGTCTGGGGTACCAACCTATAACAACCCACCGAAGGATACTAATTAGAGCAGTTATAGTCTATATAAACAGATTCTAGATAGGGGAAACCATAACCTACCTGTCGTCCGACGACTAGCTGTAAGAACGACGTTGTATAAGCTTGAACTGCTCCGGGAAGCTCCAACTCGCAAAACTAATATCAAAATAGTAATCTACACGTCAAATCAAGACTAACGATACCCATAATGCCATAAACATACCCGTGTTGAAGTTTGGGTCACAAATGGACTCGTGGGCCTCGCAACCCAAAACCAGAAATGAAAAACACCAAAGTGTTCCTTACCTTCTCGGGAGCACATGCCCAAAAGATGAGCAGAAATGGACATGAAATGAAGGCTAAAACTGACCACAAAGTTCAAGGATTATCAATGGAAATCAAGGGAGAAAAAGGGAAATTTAAAAGAGACTTACCCGATTAGAAGCCAATAATTGATCAAGAATCGATAAAAGCAAGCCTCCCAATCAGCTGGGTGGATCCAGGTCGAGAAATGGAGCTTTTATGAGCTCTTAACCATGGGGAAAAAAGTTGGAAGATGGGGGAAATGAAGAAGGAAAGAGGCTCCCAGCCCCTTAAATGAACTCGCATGGGCGCAGGTGCGGCCAGGCAAGGCGCAGGCGCATTGGCGCCACAACGCCTAGTCGGGAGCAGGCGCATAGGCGCTGGCCAGGCACTACGACACTGGTGGCCAAGGCGGGCAGGCACGCAGAGGCGTTGTCCTTGGGCGCAGGCATACAGGCGCAAGGGTGCTGGCCCTGGCGCCATAGCGCCATACTAGCAGCCTCCAGCTGCAGCAACAAGCCAAGCATGGATTGGCATTTTGGGTCCCCGGGAATGCATCCGGGGTCTCGCAAACAAAAATGACCTGATCTATTCAACTAGAAATGGCGTTATGGATCCAATGGAATCGATAAAAATCCCATCGAAGGTCAATTTAATGAAAAGTGGGCCCAACGCCCAAAATTCGCCCTTAAGCCAACAATTCCCAAAACGGAACTCAGGGGCTGAAATCAAGTTCGGAAGCCTCGAGACCCAAACCAATAGTCCTTCTAGCCTAATCTCCACATTACAAAGCTAACAGTGCTGGCGGAATTTCCATCCGAGATCGTCTTCTCCAAATGTTGACCAAAGTCAACCAAGCAAGCCCAACTAGCCTGAAATTACCGAACGAGAGAGAATTTCAAGCTGAAATGCTCCCAGATCCCGACCAAAGGTCCCTCTAGACCAAAGTCCATGCTCCGGAGCTAACGAAACTATCATAATTTGATTTTGAGCACGTTCACCCAGAATGTTGACTGAAGTCAACAATTTTAAAAATTCTAAAGCTCTAAAATAAAGAACTACCAAAAAGACCAAGCAAACGGCCGGGACACCAAACTACCAGTCCCAACAAGCCATACATGACTTGGGGCCTCTACAGGTAAGCTCTAACGATACAAGAAAGGAGAAAATACGTAAATGACCGGAAGGGTCATTACATCATCCACTACTTAAAATACTTTTGTCCCCGAAAGTCAGGAAAGAAGGACAGACGAAAGATTAAAAGAAAAGTAGAAACACAGCCCGCACTACTCTCTCAGAAAACCAGGGTATCCTCGACGACCGGACAACACCCAACAGAATAGAAACAGGAAAAACAACCAAGATCAAAACTCCTTACTAGCCAAGCTAGATTTCAAACTTTACCTCCAAACTCCAAAGTTCTGCCAACCCATACTGAACCTCGAGAATCTCAAACGGAAGCACTAACACAACATCAAAACCAGAGAAGTAAGGCAATCAACATACAAAACTCAAATCTGCGAAACCACAACCAAAATTTACCCGAAGAGCCTACAACCAAAACTCTAACTCATGAACCAGCTGATCAGTAAAAACCCTAGTATTCTGAACTGAACCCTTTTTCACTACGAACAGGAAGCTTCATACAATTCAAACACTTAAACCACTCTCGAAGAATCAACTGACACACTGGAGATCCATAGTCTTTTCTTATACGCTACCATGAACAAAGTCACCCTTTTTACTCAAATTATACTAAAGCCAAGCTATAGTCCACTAGTCTTTGCCATCCAAGCTAAAAACCCATATCATACCATAAAAAAATAGAGTTACCTATCGTGACTAACCATCAACCAATGGGAAAACACTTTTGCTAACATCAATCCCGCTAACTAAACCCAACTGAACAACAATCTGAACCCGACTGAAGTTTGCACACCCATGTTAGGAAAGGCATGTATGAATACCCTGTGTTGACGGACAAACTTCTAAACTGTAGAACAAACCAAATTGTTGCACTGTGCCGAGTCTGAGTCAACTGGAAGTGAATAAACCAGGGCGACCTTCCCAACAGACCCAAACCAAAACCAAGCCTCTGCAAGGACTATGGTAAGCCTATCACGAAGCTCGTAACCATCACTAAGCTAAGCTCCAAACTCTGAGAATACTGCTGCAACTCTGAATACTCGAACACCATTCTAATTTGAAATCATATTACCAAGCTTACCTCGGGAAGAAGTCCACCATGCCATGAATATCAAATCAAAACACCCCGAAGGCAAAGGAAAAAGGGGCCTGGGGTTCAAAGTTGCCATCTAGCCATATAAATTTGCATATAACTTCAACTCATCCCTTTGGCTCGAACCAACTGCTCTACTGGATCTGTACACAACCAACCATTTTGAAGCATATATCATATCAAACTTCTAGTCTATACTGGCCCAGTCTAACCAACACTAGAACCCTACATAAACAACAACCCCAAAAGAATTGACTAAACAAGCTTCCAAATCCTCGGTAAATGAATGGGGACCACCAGCCTCTAAGTATCATTAGAACTTCAGAAATAACCCTGCAAGTCTTAACCCGCACAAGCTCACCACATAAAGCATACACCACCGCTGAATCTGGAACTTAAGCCACTGCATCTGCCTAACCAAGATTGAAGAAACTTCATACCATGAAGAGCACCACTGAAATCAGGAATATTCTGCATAAAATAGAGGTTAACCAAGGACTAGGTGTCCAAGGCCAACAGTCGCACCCAAAACTGAAGTAAAGAAGCTAAGTTCCCTGCACCCACTGCCTCTCGGCATTAGGATGTTGCAACCAAATATAAACTACCACAAATCATTCGATGTAACCTGCCAAGCCATGATTCTGAAACTAAATCCCAATTTACCAATCAACGCTTCTGTCGAATCCACTAGTAGACTCATATGCTGCCAATGAACCCATAGGAATCGAAGTCAACTAGGCTTGAATATGCAAGTTGCTAAAACCACAGCTGCTACTGAAAACTCAAACCAATCGATGGATAAACCACTGCAATCTGTAAATAGCCGAATCAAATCACCAACACACAAACCAAAGCAAACCCCCATCGTTGATGAACGCACAAATCGTGCTCTCCAATTAGGTGACCACGGTGATCGTGCAGCAAAACCAAATTTATAAACCCAATGGATGTCGGGGTCATAGCCAAGGGACTTGACTTAGCCAACTAGAGATTGTATGAGTTGATTTCAAGGCGAGAGTAATTGCTTAAACAAAAACAAGTAAAAATATTGGGGGAATTGGGAAAGTTGTCACTACTAACACAATTCAACAATAAGCAATAAAACTAATGATGGGTGTACCAAGTGATTTAGAAGACTAGGGATGCATATCTGATGGGGCATTAACTATAGGATGGGGTAATCATTAATTCACTTCTACTATCACCTATTGACATGAATATCGTTGGTCATAGGTGTGGAAAGCTATCTTCCGATCAACATCCATATTTTCGATGATTTCAGTTAGAACATCATCGGTGTGATAAACAGTTAACCAATAATAGCTTGGAGAGGTCGTCCTATTCCTAGATGAGACCCTTAAATGGGAGATTCCTGCGATTAGAGCTATTCCTAGCCTCCAATCTAGATGTATTCCCAAGTACCCACTAGCAATTTCACATCTACAACTAAGAAATTCTCTCCCAAGCAATCACATAGCTAAGTAATGTAAATTAATATTTGCAAACACCAATTTTAGGATTAAAACTTGGTGAAATTACTAGACCCATGTCAAATAAGCAATTATAAAGGTGAATTAACAACACCCACACCCATTAGCTAAGCACCCATCATCAATACACCTCTAGACAAGAGAATTTAGCCACTCATAGTAGGAGAAGAAGAGATGCCATCTGGGTAAGTCAAATTCCCATCCATTATAGCTGAATCTCAAGTTCTAGAATCAAATTAGGCACACAAATTGTTAACCAAGAGAGTTGGATTGAAACCCTCTTCTCAATAGAGGTGGACAAATTGTTTACAAAGCAAGAACTATCTCTAAAACTCAGTTCTGAAGTATTGTATCTACAAACTGGGCCTAAAATGGCCTTTTATATGTTCCCAAGTCATCACATAAATTTAGGACAAGTTTGCCCTTTCGGGAAGTGTGCGGTGCGATGTGCGGTTCGCACATCGCAATGTGCGCGTCTCACACCTACTTCAACTCAACCAGTGACTTCAGCTGAAATTGTGGGCTTCGTGCGAAGGTGGTGTGTTTCGCACCACGGGAAGTGCGCGTCGCACAGCGACCGCACTCCTTTACAGAATCTTCAACAACTTTGGTAGATTTATGCGGAGGAGGTGCGAACCGCACCTCGGCTTGTGCGTGTCGCACAACCACCGTCTCTCATGGCAGATTCTTCAGCTTTTCTCAACTCTTCACACTTAGCTCCTTTTTGGCTCTTTTTGGGTCCATATACTTGTACTTCATCTTCTATCAAAAGTACCTGCATAGACATCAACAAAGGCCATAAGAACCTCTAAATCAATTCAAAATATAGCAATAATTCATGGATATAGGCTCAATAAGTTGGTAGATTACCGACTTATCAAACCGCCAAACTTGTACTATTACTTGTCCTCAAGCAAGATACTCACAAAGCAAATAATGAATTATGCTAAGGCTCAATCAAAGCACAAAAGAATACTCTACACTAAAAATTTAAGAAAAATAAGCAAACAAAAGACTCAAACAACGGACTCAACTACTATGCTCATCTCAATTTGGACAACCACAAACTCAAGGCAATTGGTCATTTCAAAACCCTTTTCAAAAGGACATCATTTCTCATTTAAAATCAAGAGAATTTGCCAATCAAAACTAGACATCTAAGCTTCTCAAGTCATTGGGATGGACCGTCAAGGTTTGCCTCGAGATTCGCCACACAACTTGTCTCATTCATTCCCCTTATTTGAAATAGAGACTATATGCTACAATTCGAGTGCATTATTCCACTCACCACCATAGAGAATCCCACTCACCATCATTTGATTCTCAAAAAATGGGATTATAAGAGAATCAAGAAGACTCTCACTCTCTCAAAGAAGTTTGAGTGCATACGCGTCGAACCATAGGCTTGCCCTTCATGTAGATCACCACTAATGTAGGGTAGCCAAGCTTGGAATCACCAAGGACCTGCGGGTTACGATGTTGTCTAAGGCTAAGGTGAGGATATCATTTGGTTCAAGTGACTACACCTCCCTAATTCTCTTTGTTCTCATTTCAAACACCGCTCACATTTTTCCATTTCAACTTCACCTTATTCCTCCCTCGCACAACCCAAGATTTCTCCTTTTTTTAACTCATGATCATTTACACCTTATATCACCTTCACTTGATAGCACCAATTTTTGCTTTTCAATTTGCTCATTGAATTGATATTTTGGAGTAATTTTCAATTTGAAATTAAGGTGCTACCTTGCACTTGAAGTTCACTTCCTTTATTATCCTCATTTAATCATATGCAACCCCAAACTTAGGCATTTGCCTATGTTGTCTTTTGTTTACCCCTCCCCCAAACTTAAGCTTTTAGCCTACTTTTCATTTTCAAGCCATTAGGGATGATGGGTGCCAAAATAAAGGTTTCAAAAAGGTCAAGGTGTTTACAAGGTGCCAAAGAATGGTCACAAGCTCAAAGGGGTTCACTAGGATTTGATGTCATTAGGAAGTCATTTGGGTGAAGTGGATTATCAAAAAGGGACTAAGGTCATCTTCCAAGCTCGATACACCTAGAATTTTGCCTTGAATCACATTCGGGGAAAGTTCTAGATGACACTTATGCACAAGAATCAAGGTAAAGCCTCACCACACAAGGCATCATGCCACAAGACTTCATTCATTAGTTCCACAATCAATTGGGGCAAATGACTTTTGACAAGCTATTCTGAGTTCATTACACACT
Organism: Jaltomata sinuosa; assembly: GCA_003996215.1. Lineage (NCBI taxonomy): Eukaryota > Viridiplantae > Streptophyta > Magnoliopsida > Solanales > Solanaceae > Jaltomata > Jaltomata sinuosa. The sequence goes on along the minus strand of QJPP01007469.1, from coordinate 883,685 downwards.
CGTTTGTGAGTCAATAAAGCCAAAGCGAGAGTGTGCAAGTCATGACAAGAGAATGCTTTTCCTCAAAAATTTATTTCCCTTCTTCCTTTCATTTTTAAAAATAAATTTCCATGATTTTTTTCGGTGGGCCCATTTCAAGACAAGCACTTACAGACTTAATTCTACAATAAAACTTGGCATTTTCCCTTAAGAAAGTCGCCTCTCAATCTATCATAGAGAAACACCAACCCGGTTTGACATACAAAAAGAAAAGAAAAGAAAAAGAAAATAATCAAAACTTTTGCTCCTTGGGAAAGAACCGTAGTATTAAAAAAAAACTCGGAGTTTATTTCTACACTACTATTAACAAGGTGATAACCAAATTTGCGCTCATAATTTCATTCAAGAACAAGCCTAAGCATAGGTATTTAGCGCATTTGCAAGGCACGGGTGGTGGAACAATGGGGCATGTAAGACCAACCCGGCACATACTCAATAAAATTCAAGCCCGGCGAAGGCACAACTAAGCTCAAATTAAAAAGTAAAGCAAAAACATAATCTAAAGAAAAGAAAAACAATGGCATCACGATCATCATCCTAAATGTGCCCGACAAGGGCAATAAATTGTCTCAAGCCCACTCACGGGCACCAAAAGCAAGTATGTAAAGCTATCCCCTCCCTATAAAAGAAGCATTGCCCTCAATGCTCATAGTTTAATGGGAAAAGGGTGGAACTCCCTGGAGGACTTAATCCTCATCATCACAATCATCAGTAGCAGCCTCTTCCTTAATATTCTTTCCACTCAGGCTAGCACCACCCAGTTGGGAGTTCGCAGAAATATTGGAATCACAAAGAGCCCGCTGAAAATTAGGGTTCTCGTTGTCATCCAACTCTTGATCGTCATGACCGGACAGCTCCTCATTAGCATAGGCAGCAAATAAGCTATCCAAGGGACTAGGAATCTTCCGAGGTGGAGGCAATGTGGTCAAATCTTCATGCTCTACCAGATTTTTTCCTTTTTCCTTTTCCATGTCTTTCTGAAGGAACTTGAGAGATTTCTCACAAGCGTCCACTCATTTTTTAAGATTTAGAGTGCTTTCCACAACTTCTTTCATGGATACTTTTACTTCCCTATAAATTAAACCTGGTAGATCATTTGATAGATCCTGCAACTGCCTCTCGTGATTGTATGACCTGTTAACCATGTCTTGGAGGCTGAGTGGCTCCCTAGGTGCAATGGTTGTGGGTGTGTGTCCTTCTGAGGTAGGATGAGAAGGAGGAGGAGAGGTATGCATTTCCACATGCAAATTATCATTTTTGGCTTCCACCGATGATTCCACTCTAGTCCTTTTAAATCGAGGATCATCCCGGTCGGTTTTCTTGTCAAGATCCAACACACCCACAGCAGGAGTAGGGGTGTCACATTCAAAGAAGGGAACACCGCCTTGTACACATAGCTAGCTGATCAACATCAGGAAGGGAAAGGCGTCACTACACCTTCGTGATTTCCTCTTTATCACTAAGGCTATGAACTCCCCCACATTGATATGATCTCCTACCATGATTGTAGCTATCAACATGGCTCCATCGTGTGTGATCTTTTGGTCGTTCTGAGAAGGTATGAGATGGGAGCAAACAAAGTCATACCACAAGCGAGCCTCAAAGTACAAAGTTAGATAGGGGATATCGCCTCCCATATTAGCCCAGGAAGGAGAATCAGGAGCAATGATGGGGGCAACCTATTCCAGGGGTTTGCGCTTGAGAAGTAACTTCTCCATAAGGACAGGTGCTGACTCGATTGGATTGCTCCAGTAGATGGCATTTATTGTAACTAGAGTGATCTTGACCTCTTTTTCCTGAACCATAATTGAGTCCAATGCGGGGAATTTCTCACAACTCCCTTTGTAGCCCTGAGCATCTTGTGTGGCCTGATATGAGGCAAAGAATTCCAGGACCAACTCCTTGTAATAGGTCCCTGGCACTTTCTAAAATGGGTGCCACTGGCGGTTAGCAAACTGAGTGGGGATGTTGGGAAGATTATCCCCCACTGCATTTAGATTGAAGTTCTACTCCTCATTGAAGGACCTGCCCCTGTCACGTTCGTAGATCACTTTCAATCCCTCAAATCCAAATCGAACCCTCTCCTCCTCTGAGACTTGGTCATGGGATAATGCGACTTTCTTCTCCCCCTTTGAAGTTGGCTTGGAGCAGGCGGAAGTGGTTAGCCTGCGTGAGCTCCTCACCACGTTACCCCTGTTAGAAGACATGTTCTGAAACCAGAGATTGTGAGCCAAGAGACAAAAACACAGCCGAAAAAGAAGTTATCAACTACAAAGGATGGAATGCAATGGATTAGAGAAACAAAGTAGGTAACTGTTGTCTTGTGGAGACCACATGCCAAACGTACTAGGAGGAGTGCCCGTCGCATGTGCTGTCGCACAAGCCCATAGGACCTTCAGGGATTTTTCAACTAAGGTGCGATATAGGTGCGATTCACACCATCAAGAGTGCGTGTTGCACCACGCGTAGCCCCTCAGATCAGTGACCTGCTTATTCTTTTCAACTTGGTACGATGCTTTGGGCGCCCTGTATATCAGGATCTATGCATTGTATGCGAAATGCACAATAGCACAATTGGAATTTTTAGTTCCTTGTGTTCTTGTGAGTTCCGCATATGATTCATAGAGCAAGATGTGCTTCGGTACTTGGCATTACACACAACCAATTCACAAGAACAGAGGGGGCAAGGGGATTAATGACCATAACTTCCGGGTACTTAGACTTCCCTGGATTTTCATTAACACAAACCCAATAAGAAAGGACTCAACGACTTCCCTTAAGATGGACGTTACCCTGTCTATCATCGAGAAAATCAAGCCATCCTTGCAACAATGGGCACCAATAAGCATATCAACAATTAACCTCCTCCCCGCACAAGATCATATAACCCAATTAGATTTTCAACAAAGATCATGGAATACAATCAACAACATTCAACCTCAGTAATCAACTATCAATCAAAACCTCGTGACTAACGATGACTTGCCCTTAAAAATGTAGTCACCCAATCTATAATCAGGCCAAATCAAGCACTAGTCACAAGTGGGTTACTCAGACTTCACCCCAACACAGATTTTAAGGTTAAACATTACTACCAATCAACATGCATAGTCAAGATTTACAATCAACCAAGTTGACACTAAGAGAATTCATCATTACAACTCAAAATTGGGGACCCAAAATTTTCGAATCTCACCCAAAATCAACATGGCCAATCTACTAAGCATGCTTCACAATATGAGTTCCCAACAATCATAAAAAGAACTATTTAACATCGGGGAGCTTACCACAAGTGAAGATAATAAAGGGAAGAGCAAAAATCAAAGCTTTTTGAACTCCAACAATGATAACCCACAAGACTTCCCAGAGAATAACGGCGGCGACGGTGGAGAAATGATGGAGAAGATTGGGTAAGAAGAGGAGAAGATTTTTGTTGGAGTTTGAGGGATTTAGAGAGGATTTTTGGGAGAGAAGTTTGAGAGTTGTGGATAAAGATGGTAGAAAAAGAAGAGAAGAGGCAGTTTTAAAAGAAAAAAAAGAAGAAAAGTTGGCCGGGTCATCTCCGGGTCGGGTCGGTCAATGGGTTAGGTCAATTAAAAACTCAAAATTACCTCTTGTGCACTGGACATGCAATTCACACCAAGCAAGGTGCGGACTGCATGGCATATCGCACATGCCCCTTTTTCTCCCCTGGGTTTGCCTAGGCATCTATTTTCTCATGCGATGGAGGTGCGACGCGCACTTGGGCTTGTGCGTTCCGCACGGTCCAGCACACGTCACCTCTATTTTTCAAATTTCCTCCAGGCCGTCTATTTTGGTGTGCGATTGGCTATGCAACACGCACAATGGCTTGTGAGGTCTGCACAATCCACCGCACAACACCTTTTTGCCTTGATTTCCCTTATTGAGTTCTCCATTCCATGCATTCCCTACAAAACATCAAAAACAACAAACGATAACTAAAAACAAAGAAAGAAACTTGGGTTGCCTCCCAACCAGTGCTTGATTTAACGTCGCGGCATGATGATACTACCTAAATCCTCATTCATTTTTGGGATGTTGATGGTGTTGCTATGCAACGTTCCCTTCATCTGTGGGTTCATTTGGCTTGATAGGTGGGTCATTTGGGCCTCAAGATGCTTTATCGAGGCACTGTGGGAGCTCACCATTTGGTTAAGTGTCGAGACCTCATTCTTTAGTTTGCTTACTCCCGAATTTGTGGTGTCCACCTTCTTAAGAACCAAGGACAACATGTCCTCTATCTTGGATTGGCCGGGGTTGCTTGTGCCCAGTTGGTAGAGAGAATCAGATTTTTTAGGGGGGATGTAAGGATTAGAACTACGGTGATTGAAGCAATCACCATCCTTGTCTCTGTCATGCCAATTGCCATCCCTCTATTTGTCTCTAATCCAACCTTAATTCTCCTCTCATAGGCGATAATACCCGGGGAGAGAACCCGCCGACACAAAGCATAGCTTACCATCAACCTCAGTCATAAGCTCCACATCACTCACTTGAATCTCTGGTGTACTCACTAGATTCACCTTCTTAACACCAGCTCCCATTACATGCTTGGCCATCAAATCAATTTGAGTCATCATTTTTGCCAAAGCTTCATCTCGCTCCTCATCCTTCTTTCTCATTTCATTTGTTAGGATTGTTGAGGGAATTCCCGAAGTTAGCACCTCTGCCTCTATCGTGTTCCAAGATTGGTTAGTCTTGGTCATTCATTCTAATAGCACCGAGGCAATAGGGAATTCTAAATCCATGAAGGTGCCACCTCCAAGGTTATCAGCCACTGATTTGTTCACGGAGTTTAATGACCAGTAGATGCTTTGGAGAAACACATTGTTTGACAACTATGGTTTGGGTACAAAAGAAGCTTCTTCTTGAATCGTAGCCAAACCTCATGTAGGGGCTCGTCTGGGAGTTTCCTAAAGTTGGTAATCTCATCTCTTAGCTTCATCATTCGAGATGGAGGAAAGAATCTCGAGGTAAATGCCTCAATCAACTCGGACCAAGATATGATAGAGTCATCCGACAATTCTTCCAACCATGTTATGGCTTCCCCCGTCAATAAGAAGGTGAATAGCCGCAATCAGATTGAATCTTGGGAGATATGTTGGAAGATATACGGTTGGCAAATCTCCACAAAATTCTGAATATGCCGGTTAGCATCTTCATGGGCCGCTCCACCAAATAGGCCCTTCATTTAAATCAAGTGGAGCATGGTGCTTGTCACATGGAAAACAACATTTCCCAGTGTGGGGGTAGGCAGATTGCACCTACACCTCCTTGTATCATAGGCTCGGCAGTGTTGGCATTGTCGAAGCCACTAATGATCTCATTATCATCGACTTCATCCATCACTAGCCTACTCAATTATCACAAACAACAAAAAGTAAAAGAAAACAAATACTCTCAATTTGACTTCGAAACAACAATCAAAAATTAGCTAACACTCAAGTCCCCGACAACGACACTATTTTTGATGAACGCTCAAATCATACTCTCCAATTAGGAGGCCACAACGATCATGCAACAAAACCAAATTTATAAACCCAATAGATATCGGGGTCGTACCCAAGGGACTTGACTTAGCCAACTAGAGATTGTATGAGTTGATTTCAAGGCAAGAGTAATTGCTTAAACAAAAACAAGTCAAAAGATTGGGGAATTGGAAAAGTTGTCACAACTAACACAATTCAACAATAAGCAATAAAACTAACGATGGGTGTACCAAGTGATTTAGAAAACTAGGAATGCATATCTGATGGGGCATTAGCTATAGGATGGAGTAATCATTAATTCACTTCTACTCTTACCTATTGACATGAATATCATTGGTCATAGGTATGGAATTCTATCTTCCAATGAACATCCACATTTCTAATGATTTAGGTTAGAACATCATCGGTGTGATAAACAATCAACCAACATTATCTTGGGGAGGTCATCCTATTCCTAGCTCAGACCCTTAAATGGGAGATTCCTGCGATTAGAGCTATTCCTAGCCTCCAATCTAGATGGATTACCAAGTACCCACTAGCAATTTCACATCCACAACTATGAAATTCTCTCCCGAGCAATCACATAGCTAAGTAATGTAAATTAATGTTTGCAACCACCAATTTTGGATTAAAACTTGGTGAAATTACTAGACCCATGTCAAATAAGCAATTATAAAGGTGAATTAACAACACCCACACCTATTAGCTAAGCACCCATCATCAATACACCCCTAGATGAGAGATTTAGCCACTCATAGTAGGAGAATAAGAGAAATCATCTAGGTAAGTCAAATTCCCATCCACTATAGCTGAATCTCAAGTTCTAGAATCTAATTAGGCACACAAATTGTTAACCAAGAGAGTTGGATTGAAACCCTCTTCTCAATGAAGGTGGAAAGATTGTTTACAAAGGAAACACTATCTCTAAAACTCGGTCTGAAGTATTGTAACTACAAATTGGGACTAAAATGGCCATTTATATGTTTCCAAGTCGTCACATAAATTTAGGACAAGTTTGCCCTTTTGGGAGGTGTGCGGTGTGATGTGTGGTTCGCACGTTGCAATGTGCGCATCGCACACCAACTTCAACTTGACCAGTGCCTTCAGCTAAAATTGTGGGCTTCATGCGAAGGTGGTGAATTTTGCACCACGGGATGTGCGCGCCGCACAGCGACCACACTTCCTTTGCAGAATCTTCAGCAACTTTAGCAGCTTCATGCGGAGGAGGTGTGAATCACACCTCGGCTTGTGCGTGTCGCATAACTACCGCATCTCCTGGCAGATTTTTCAGCTTTTCTCAACTTTTCACACTTAGCTCCTTTTTGGGTCCATATCCTTGTTCTTCATCTTCTATCAAAGGTACCTTCATAGACATCAATAAAGGCCATAAGAACCTCTAAATCAATTCAAAACAATGCAATAATTCATGGATATAGGCTCAATAAGTTGGTAGATTGCCGACTTATCAGTCATCACCTTAGTCAACTACTAAAACACACACGCACGAACAAGGAGTCACCTCTCTCCTTTTTAAACTAAACAAAACCCTTCCTTAGCACATACTAACCTTACAAATTCTTTCTAAAATAAGAACTTGGAGCCATTCCCTTAGCTCCCGAACTTACATTTGTCAAAGCTTAAAAAGGCAGGAGAAGAATGGTCTGGATGCCCAAATCACCCAAAATGCTATGAATACAACTCAATCACGAGGGTACGGTCAACACTTAGTCAGAAATGCAAAAGCCAAAACCCAATTACAATGATAAAATCAAAAGCTCATCCAGAGAACTACGATCGAAATTCATTCCAACTAGAACCTGGGAGACAATAAAACAACCCAACCAGATAAGAAACTGAGGGAGACTAAGGGGACAACCTACACACCTGCCACCCTCCTAAACTAACCAACAAAGAGGGGACTCTGATCACCCGAGAAAGAAAAGCCAAACCATGCTCGCTAGCATAACCAACACCTCTCAATTTAAGACAAAGCTCCAACTCAGGCACAACCACCGGTATCACATCAAACCAATGCAATTACCTCTAGCAAAAGCTAGGAAATAGCCTAGGCAACAACCATCTAGGAATGCTCAGCAAGGAAGACTTAACACAAGCCTAGAGCTATAACGAAACAGGGATAAACCCAATAAGAAACAGACTAACAAGAACTACCCACAAGCTATAACTCTGGGTAAAACACCTCACAAGGCTAACTCACCCCATCCACTACTAAGGAATAAACTACCAATAAAACAATGCAAAGATACTACATTTCAAGTAGTCAAACAACAAAACAAGTAGCAGGTAGGCATATAAGCAAATAAAAGACATAAGGGATAGAATCGCAATGTGAGCAGGACTACCATAAGCCAAATATAGCAAAATCCTAACCTGGAGCAACGATCTCGGGAACCTCAACCTCAGGCCCACCAAGAGGAGCATCGAACTGATGGGGTCTAACAATGGCCAGAGTAGTTGAAGGTGAAAGCCCTGTTATCCCTCAATGAGGAAAATTCCTAGCATAATGTCCCATCACCCCACAACTATAGCAACCCAAAGAAACTCTATTTTGATGCACGGTGCATGTTGACTCTGGATGGATACCTGAACTAGCTGGCTGGAAATCACCTCTAACCATTCGAGGAGCACCCCCACAACCCTGCACACTACCTCTCACTGCCTGAGGACCACCCCTACTACCCTGTACTTCACTTCTAGCCGGTGACACTGAAGTCCTAGGATATAACATCTGCTGACCCTGGTGAATGGAAGATGGTATCGTGGGACAATCCCTAACAAAATGCCCATGCCCACCATACTGAAAGCAAATTCCACTGAGTACATACAACCGAGGAACATAATCAAGTGAAAACAAACCCTCCGTCTGCCCATACAACTAGAGCATACACTAAACACACAACAAACAAGGGTGGAATCTGGGTGAAATATGCATGATGATGATGAATCTAGTATGATCGTTGTGTCGTATGTTACCTCCTCATGTTCCCTAAAGGTCTAATAGAGGCAGGATCCATGGAAGGATATTTCCTAAGTACCTCTCCTACACCGTACACACCTCCCTCTGGCGTGTGCATCGGCCCGTAGCCGGAAACCCAAGAGCAACAAGGTCCATGAAGGTCTACTCGTAGACCACATATTGATATGAAACTCAGTATATCTCAATAATTGGGAACTTGTAATGCATGATCGGATTTCATCCGAGTCTAAATCAATAGTCAAATCTCAATAACCCTTATAAAGGGTGCCCGAAGTGTATTTGGGTCTAAAACTGTAGTCATGTCTCAATAACCCTCATTGAGGGTGCACAGGGAGTATTCAGGTCTAAATCCAAAAGAAACAATGTCTAGCGCTACGACCCAGTCGAGCCTAGTATCATAATGAAAACCATTAGTCAAATCATTGTAATATCCTCTCTACTCTGAGAGATTTCATAGAAGCCAATTTCAAAGTCCTTTCAAAATGCATTTACCAAAACCGGGCCCTCAAGGACATGCCAAGTTTAGAAAATCCTTTATAGTCTGCTCGAAGCCAAATCAGTAGTAAAACATGCAGGGAAAACCTTTTTGATGTATGATATGCTCGCAAACAATAGAGTAGCCCAAAATGGCTCACAAACATTCCTATCGGCCCTGCACGGGCCCTAGAGCTACTCAACAGATATAACCAGCCTAAAAGGATATCTCTAATGTCTGGGATTATCGGTCATTCCCATGTAACCCACCGTCTATGTTCCAGAGTCAATACAAGGCCACACAAGACCGCAAGGGTAATATATAATAATACACGAATACTACAATCGTCGTATGAAATAAACAGATAGAAAGGCGGATAAGGTCTAGGGTACCAACCAATAACAACCTACCCAAGGATACTAATTAGAGAAGTTATAGTCTATATACGTAGAGTCTAGATACGAGAAATCATAACTTACCTATCGTCCGATGACTAGCTGCAAGAACGGCATTGTCCAAGCTCAAACTGCTCCGGGACGCTCCAACTCGCAAAACTAATATCAAAACAGTAATCTACATGTTAAAGCAAGACTAATGATACCCACAATTCCATAAACATACTCGGGTGAAAGTCTGGCTCACAAATGCGCCCGTGGTCCCCGTACCCCGAAACCGAAAATGAAAAATACCAAAGTGTTCCTTACCTTCCCGAGAGCACATGCCCAAAAGATGGGTAGAAATAGACATGAAATGAAGGCTAAAACAGCCCAAAAAGTTCAAGGATTATCAATGGAAATTAAGGGAGAAAAGGGAAATTTATAAGAGACTTACCCGATTAGAAGCCAATAATTGATCAAGAATCGATAAAATCAAGCCTCCCAATAACCTGGGTAGATCCAGGTTGAGAAATGGAGCTTTTATTAGCTCTTGACCATGGGGAAAGGAGTTGGAAGATGGGGGAAATAAAGAGGGAAAGAGGCTACCATCCCGTTAAATGAACCCGCATGGGCGCAAGTGCACCCAGGCCAGGCGCAGGAGCGCTGGCGCCACGGCGCCTAGTTGGGCGCAAGCGCACATGCGCTAGCCAGTCGCTATGGCGCTGGTGGCCGAGGCGGGCTGGCAGGCAGGGGCAATGGCCTTGGGTGCAGGTGCGCAGGCCCAGGGGCGCTGTCCCTGGCGCCATACCAGCAGCCTCCAGCTGCAGCAACAAGCCAAGGCATGGATTGACATTTTGGGTCTCCGGGAATGCATCCGGGGTTCTGCGAACAAAAATGACCTATGCTATTTAACTAGAAATGATATTTTAGATCCAATGGAATTGAAAAGAGTCTCATCGGAGGTTGATTTGATAAAAAGTGCTCCCCACGCCCAAAATTAACCCTTAGGCCAACAATTCCCAAAATGGAACTCAGGGGCCGAAATCAAGTCTGAAAGCCTCGAAACCCAAACCAATAGTCCTTATAGCCTAAACTCAACATTCCGGAGCTAACAACACTGACATAATTTCCATCCTAGATTGTCTTCTCCAAATGTTGACCAAAGTCCATCAAGAAAGCCCAACTATCCTGAAAACACAGAATGAGAGAGAATTTCAAGCTGAAATGCTCTTGAATCCTGACCAAAGGTCCCTCTAGACCAAAGTCCACGCTCCAAAGCTAACTGAACTGTCAAAATTTGATTCCGAGCATGTTCACCCAGAATGTTGATTGAAGTCAACGATTTCAAAAATTCAAAAGCGCTAAAATAAAGAACGGCCAAAAGAGCAAGCAAACGGCTCAGACACTAAACTGCTGGTCCCAGCAAGCCATACATGACTTGGTACCGCTACAGGTAAGCTCTAACAGTACAAGAAAGGCGAAAATACATAAATAACCGGAAGGGTCATTACATTGAGAGACAACGGAAGGAGAAAGATAAAGATTAGCTTTTTGACACTTTAATTATAATTTTGTACTTCTTTTATATTTTAAACACTTTGTAGGTCCTTTGGATGGATCTTTTATGTATTTAATGAATGTTTTACTTCATATTTAGTTTCTTGTTGATGTTGTAGTTGCTTTATAAATGTTGTGGCATCAATTAGTGCTGATTTGGGCTGTATTTGAATTAGTTTTGTAAATGATAGGTGGTGCATATTGAAAATGTAGATTTTTGCAGCTGGAAAAAATGCAGAAAAGCGACGGACAGGTTCTGTTTTATCCGTCGCTTTTCTAGAATTGTTTTAAAAAATACCCAGAAAAAGCAACGGATAGCGCAACTTTTCTGGAAAAAAATTACCAGGAAAAGCGACGTTGTTCGCCAGTTTGTTCTTCAAGTTCAAGAACAAAGCGATGGACAACGTCGCTTTTCTGGAAAAAAAATAAAAAAAAATTCGTTGCTTTATAATTTGCGTCACTGTCCATCGCTTTTGGAAAAGAGACAAGCCATTTTCCCATGGGAGTGACAACATCGCTTTTCCATCACTTTTTTCCAAAAAAGCAATAACCAGCGTCCCTTTTGGCCATCTTTTTGTAGCCTTTTTTTAGAAGTGATGAAAAGTCAACATAAGCAAATGCCTGAGTTTGAGGGTGTATGTGATTAATGAGGAGAAGAAAAGAGAGAAAAAGGTAGCACCTTGTGTTAAAATGAAAAGATTGTTCCAAAAAGTACAATCCAATGAGCAAAATGAAAAGAAAGATTTGGTGCTACCAACGCAAAGGTGTTATAGAAAGTGTAACGATAAAACTTAAAAGGGAAAATCTAGAGATGTGCGAGAGAGAAATAAGGTGAAGTCAAAAATTCAAAAAAATGAGTGGTGTTCAAAATAATGAGAAAGAACGTTAGGGAGGTTTAGTCACTTGAGTCAAATGCAATCCTCATCTTAGCCCTAGACAACATCGTTACCCGCAAGTCCTTGGGGATTCCGAACTTGTCCACCCTACATTAGTGGTAATTTACATGAAGGGCAAGCCTATGGTTCAATATGCGTGCACTTGAACTTCCTTGAGAGAGTGAGAGTCTTCTTGGTTCTCCTATAATCCCTCTATTGTGTGAATTGCTTGATTGTGAGTGGGATTCTCTCTTGTGGTGAGTGGCATCATGCACTCGAATTGAAACATGAAGTCTCTATTTCAATTGAGAGGAATTAATGAGAAAAGTTGTGTGGCAAATCTCGAGGCAAACCTTGAAGGTTCATGACAATGACGTGAGAAGCTTTGTAAACTTGTTTTGAATGACAAAAATTCCCTTGATTTTGAATGAGAAATGAAGCCCTTTTGAAAAGGTTTTAAAATAATCGATTGCCTTGATAATGTGGTGGTTCAAATTGAGATGAGCACAATAGTTGAGTCTCTTGTTTGAGTCTTTTTGTTTGTTATTTTTCTTAGTTTTTTAGAATATAGTAGTATTTGGTGCCTTGACTGAGTCTAGAGCATAATTCATTCCTTGCCTTGTGAGTATCTTGCTTCAGGACAAGCAATAGTTCAAGTTTGGGGGTTTGATAAGTCGGTAATTTACCAACTTATTGAACCTTTACTCATGAATTATTGCTATATATTGATGAGATTCAGAGGTTCTTATGGCCTTTATAGATGTCTATGCAGGTACTTGTGATCAAAGATACAAAACAAGGACATGGACCCAAAAAGATCCAAAAAGGAGTGAAGTGTGAAGTGAGAAAATGAGATGAAGAATCTGATGAGAGATGCGACACTTGTGCATCACACACTTGCCTTGGTGCGGAATGCACCTTCCAACACATAGAGCTCGAAGTTCAGTGAAGGATATGCTAAGGGGTGAGGTCACTGTGCGATGTGTACAATGCCTTGTGCGAACCGCACCCTACTTTGCATAAAGCTTCCCTATTGGCTTGAGTCATTAGATCACTGAAGAGGGTGTGTGACGCTCACATGCTGACGTGCGAACCACACGTCGCACCACACACCACCCGAAGGGCATATTTTGTCCAAATTTATGTGATGTTTATAAACCCATTTTAGGCATAATTGTAAATAGTTCATCTAGCACTGAGTTTTGAAAATATTCTTAGCTTTTTGAACAAGTTTTCCCTTCTAAGAAGAAGAAGAGGGTTTCATCAAATTCCTTCTTCCCAATTCTTAGAACCACCATTTGTATACAAATTGAGCTTTGATATTGATACATTTAGCTTGAATGGAAGGAAAACTGAATTACCCATTTGGTATACTTCTTTCCTTATGCATAAGTAGATAAACCTCTTATCTAGGGATGTGTTGATGATGGGTACTTGATAAATGGGTATGGGTGTTGCTAATTCTTGTTTATAATTGCTTTATTGACATAGGTCTAGTGATTTCACCATATTTTAACTCTAAAAATTGGTGGTTGCAAATATTGATTTTCCTTACTTGGTTATGTTATCGCTTGAAAGAGGATTTCATAACTTCGGATGTGAAATTACTAGTGGAAACTTGGGCTTTCATTTAGATTGAGGCTAACAATACCTCATATCGACAGAATCACACACTTAAGGGTCTAAAGCTATAAATGGTATGACCTCCCCAACCATATCTTGGTTATTTTATTGCCTAATAAATAGTGCTTAAGCTAAGACTATTGGACATATGATTATTTGATCAAAAGATAGATAATCGTACCTATGACCAAGGTTACTCATGTCATTTAGAATGAATTTGCATGAATAAGCAAACACCCTATCCCATTTGATGCATATCCCTAGTTATCCTCTCTATTGGTTACATCCCATTTTACTTTATTATTTTGCTCATTGAATTGCGAAATTGTGATAGATTCCCAATTCCCCCTTTTTATATTACTCACTCTTGTTGTAAACTCTGTTTTACATTATCCTAGGCTAAACTCTAACTTCTCTGTGGGATCGACCCCAACATCTGTTAGGAACTATAAATGTGTTTTGCTCTGACGATCATTGATACCTCCTGATAGGAGAGTATATTTGAGATTTATCAGTCATCAATAGTTAAAGGTTATAGAGTGGTTGTTAGGTATACTATATTGTATGTGGTGGTAGAGTGTTGACTAGTTGAGAATTCACACATCCAAAAGATGAGTGTGACAAAGATGGGGATTCTTAGATGGATGTGTGAGCACACCAGGAAAGATTGATTTAGGAACGAAGATATACAAGATAAGGCGAGATTGACTTCAGTGATGGAAAATATGTGAGAAGCAATACTGAGATGATTCGACATATAAGGAGGAGGAGCACAGATGCCCCATTGAGGAGGTGTGAAAGGTTTGTAATGATAGATCTAAGGAGATATAGAGGTTGACCGAGGAAGAGTTAGCCTAGGGTGAGGGGATTAAACATGACATGACTCATCTTCAACTCATCGAAGACATGACCCTATATAAGAGAATATAAAAGTCAAAGATTAGCGTATAGGATTAGTAGGTAGTCATACGATTTTCTCTTTCTTACATGGTGAGTATGGTTCTAGCTTAGAACATCTTGTCTTCTCTCTTTTCAACTTATGGGTATCATTATTATGATTATTTTATTACTATCTTATTCTTCAGATTGTATTGTTGCTGTTATTTCTTTTACTTGGGTTAGCCTTATAATTTTTGTTGTCAGTACTTCTCTTTTCTACGGTAGATTCACCACAATGTTTACTTTTGCGTTTATCAAAACAATTTTTTTTTGTTGTCATTACTTTTCTTTATCACAATAGTTTCAGCACAAACATTTTTTTTTACATTTTTTTAAGCTGAGGGTCTATAAAAAACAATCTCTCTACTCCATAAAGATAAGGGTAAAGTTTGCGTGCACCCAAAACCCCACCATGTGAGATCATACTTGGTGTGTTGTTATTATATATTAATATATGATATATGAAGGTGGATGAGATGAGGATGTTGCATTGGATGTGTGGGTTTATGATAAGTTGGTAATCTACCAACTTAGTGAGCCCTTATTCATGAATTAATGCTATGCTTTGATGAGATTTAGAGGTTCTTATGGCCTTTATTGATGTCTATGCAGGTACTTGTGATCAAAGATGGAAAACAAGGAATATGGACCCAAGAAGAGCCAAAAAGGAGTGAAGTATGAAGTGAAAAAACAAGATAAAGATTCTGTTGTAAGATGCGGCCCTTGTGTGACACACACATGGCTTTGTGCGGACTGCACCTCACACCGTATAGAGATAAAAATCAGCTGAAGAGTCTGTTAAGGGGTGCGGTCATTGTGCGATGCGCACAATGCTCTGTGCGAACCATACCCCCTTCGCATGAAGCTGCCTATTTGTTGCTGAGTCACTGGATCACTGAAGCTTAGTATGCGACGTGCACATCAGAACGTGCAAACCGTATGTTGCACCGCATGTTGTGCCGCACACCACCAAAGGGCATTTTTGTCTAATATTTTATGACATCTTAAGAATGTTTATATACCCAATTTAGGCACAATTGTAAATAGTTCAGCTAGCATTAAGTTATAGAATTATTCTTAGCTTTGTGAACACGTTTTTCCTTCTAAGAACAAGAAGAGGGTTTCTAACAATTCCTTCTTCCCATTTCTTGGAACCACCATTGGTGTACAAAATTGAGCTTGGATTTTGAGTTATTTAGCTTGAATGGAAGGGAAATTGAATTACCCATTTGGTATATCTTTTTCTCTAAGCATGAGTAGCTAAACTTCTTATCTAGGGATGTGTTGATTATGGATTCTTGATAAATGGGTGTGGGTGTTGTTTATTCTTGCTTATAATTGCTTTATTGACATGGGTATAGTGATTTCACCATATTTTAACTCTAAAATTGGTGGTTGCAAACATTGATTTTTTTTACTTTGTTGTGGTTTTGCTTGGAAGAGGAAATCATAGCTTCAGATGTGAAATCACTAGTAGGAGCTTGGGCTCCATTAGATTGAGGCTAGAAATAGTTCAAATCAATGGAATCACCCATTTAAGGGTCTAAAGCTAGAAATAGTATGACCTCCCTAAACAAATACTTGGTTGTTTATTAATGAATAAATGGTGCTTGACACAAGACTATTGAATATATGGTTGTTGGTCGATAGATAAAGAACTATGCCTTAAATCAAGGTTACCCATGTCGATTAGCATGAATTTGCATGAATAAGCACTCATCCTATCCCATGTTCGAGTCCCATTGGACACATTTCCCTAGTCGTCCTCTCTATTATCTACACACATTTTATTTTATTGTATTGTTGTTAAATTGCAAAATAGTGACAGATTTTCAATTCCCCCTATTTTATATTTCACACTCTCGTTGTGAACTCTATTTCATAATTATCTTGGCTAAGCTCTAAATTCTCTGTGCGTTCAACCTCGACATCCATTGGGAACTATAAATGTGTTTTGCTCTGACAATCATTGATACCTCATGATAGGAGAGTACATTTTTGAGCGTTATCAAAAATGGCATCGTTGTCAGGGAATTAAGTTTAGCCTTTTTTATTGTAGATTTGATATCACTTTGAGAGTATTTGTTTCTTTTTACTTTGTTTGTTGTTTGTGTTGTGATTTTACAGGCTAGTCCATGAGTTAGATAGGTGACAACGAAAATATCAATGGAGGTTTCATGGACGCAGAAGATGCTGAGCCTATGATACAAATTGGAGTAGGTGCAATCCCGCCTACGCCCCACGGTGGGAAATACAGTTTTTTATGTTACTAGCACCATACTCCACTTGATCCAAATGAAGGGTATGTTTGGAGGAGCAGCCCATGAAGACTCCAACCACCACATCCAAAATTTTACGGAGATATATCAACCATTCATATTCAAAAATATCCTCCAAGAGTCCGTCCGATTACGCCTATTCCCCTTTTCTTTAATAGAGGAAGCCACAGCGTGGTTGGAAGAGCTACCAGATGGGTCCATTACCTCATGAAATGAATTGGTGGATGCATTTACAGCAATACTCTTCCCTCCTTTTCGTATGATGCAATTAAGGGATGAGATCACAAACTTCCATCAACTCCCTGAAGAGCCTCTACATGAGGTGTGGTTGAGGTTTAAAAAGAAGCTTGTGTTAAGCCCTAACCATGGTTTATGGGACCATGTATTATTACAAAGCTTCTTTAGATCCTTAAACTCAATGAATAAATCTGTTGCCAACAATCTTAGTGGCGGTACGTTCATGGATCTCTAATTCCCTATTGCCTCGGCCCTTCTTCAAAGAATGACCAAGGCCAATGAAGCTTGGCATATAAGGGAGGCGGTTATTCCAACTTCGGGAGTGACTAAATCCATCCTAATGAATGAGATGAGGAGGAAAGATGAAGAGAGGGATTATACCATGGCTAAAATAATGACCCAAATACACTTTCTAGCCAAGCACATGATGAGGCCAGGTGGTTCTAAGACCGTGAATGCTGTGAGTACACCGGAGATAAATTCTAGTGATGACGAGCTTATGACCATTGTGGATGGTAGTCTTTTCTATATGTCGGTGGGTTATCGTCCTGGGTATTATCGCTTAAGGGATGAGAATCAAGGTTAGAACAAAGACAAGGAGAGGGATGGTAATTGGAGAGATCGTGATCGAGAGGGTGATAGATTCATTCACCGGAGCTCAAACCCATATATACCTCCAAACAAGTGGGACTCCTTATACCAACCTTCTATAAGTAGTCCTGGTCATTCGAAGATAAATGACATGTTGTCCTTCATTTTGAAGAAAGTGGATTCTACCAACACCGGGGTTAGTGAGCCTAAAAGTAAAGTGTCCATACTTCATCAAACTGTGAGCTCTCATTCGGCTTCAATCAAACATTTTAAATCCCAAATGAATCTGAGGATGAAAGGAACACTACCTAGCGACACCACAACAAATCCTAAGAACAATGCTCATGTCATGGCAATTATCAGCAGGAGTGGGAGACCAAGTGAAGTAGTGAGAGCCCCTGTTGTGGAGCCAGTTGCTATGGGAAAGAAACCCATTATTGAAGCCATCATGGAGCCTAAAAGAAAAGAGATCGTGCATGATTATGTAGAACTGGAGGTTGGGGTGAAGCTTGGTGCACCCAACACCCCTGTAAGTGTTGATGTTGATGAAGGGAGGGAGGAGGCTGAATCTCCATCCCAAGAGTCGATTAGTATTGAGGAGGATCCACCTCGTGTTCCAAGTGTGCCAGACACACTACCTAAGGGACCTCCTCCGTACCCTCAAAGGCTTAACAAAAAGAAGGAAGATAAAAAATTCAACAAGTTTGTTGACATGTTCAGCAAGCTATCTATAAATATTTCTTTGGTTGAAGCGTTGACACAAATACCAAGGTATGCTAAGTTTATGAAGGAGCTGCTTAAGAAAAAGAAGATCGTTGATGTGGGCACTATTGACATTTCACACGGCTATAGTGCTGTGATGACAAGCAGTGTCGCCACAAAGCGTGATGATCCGGGTGCATTCACCATAGCTGTCACGACCCAATTTCTCAAGTCATGATAGCACCTACAACCCCCCAGTAGGCAAACCAATTCCCGTAGTCCGGAACAGCTAGTAATGGGCTACTACCTAACCAATACGCTCAACAAGCTGAGATAAGCAGAAGCAGAATGTAAATATAAGACAACGCGGAAGCAATTTACCCAAATATATACATCATGAAACTACACCAACCCCAAGACTTGGTATCGACAGTACAAAAGCTTCTCATAGAATACAAGTGCTAGAAGTAATAAAATGATAAGTACATCTGTCTCCGAATATACAAAGAGTAACAGTACAAAAGATGAGATATAGACAAACCCCGACCATCAGGCGCTCACCCTAGTCTCGAAGATCCAAAACTGCACGAGTCTCCAATGCGTTCAACAGTGAAATCTCAGCTAATATCTGCACCAAAAAGTGCAGAAGTATGGTATGAACACAAAAACCACGGGTACTCAGTAGGTATCATCGGCCGAATGAGAGTATATAAGATATAAAAGCAGTAAGTAACAGATAGCAAGAAAGCAGTCACTGAAGCAATAAGAAAGGCACAAGGAGCTAGAACATATCATCCATAACCAAGAGCTTCAAGTAACACATGCTAGCACAGAGATACAATTACATAGAATCACAGGTGAAGGAAAGGAAAACGCACCTGGAGTCCTTGCACAATAATATAAGTAAGTAAAGAAAGAGTTGAGAAAATGGCGGTATACCGGTAACCTCAAGTAGAAGGAAAAGACGGAGAGCAATCTAACATACTCAAAATGGAATCAACCAGTATAAGGAAATCATAACACCAATCCAATCACATGATAGCATAACCAGGGCACCACCTCACAAGTACCACCCTAGGATGAAATAACTAGACCATAATAACCGAGAGATACCACTCAGCTTCCCACAAGAATAGAACCAGAGTCTCACACTCTGCTCAGAAGGCCACACAAAAGTGCCTCAATAAGATAGGACTCCCTAGCCCTCACAATAATTAGATATCCCACAACCTAAACCTCAACAGGTTAACCATCACTAATCCTTCACTAACCGAGTGCCAAGACAATCTCTAAATAAAGACAGGAGTAAATATAGTCTACCTACAGTCCCAACGGACACCCATATAACCAAGGAACACAATCAAGTGAAAGCAAACCCTCCAGCATCCCATACTACCGGAGCGTACACTGAACACACAGCAAACAAGGGTGGAATTCAATGCATGATATGATATGATATGATGTGTTAAATAGAACCTCTGTATGTACCTCCTTCGGTGCCAATCGGGCCCATCAGGCAAGTTCCATGGAAGGTCTAAGCCCGTATACCTCTACTCCACCGTATACCCCTCCCTCCGGTGCACTCAGCCCGAAGCCCCAGGCCCGGAGCGACAAGGTCCATGGAGGTCCCCGACCCCATACTAAAACACAGTATCAAGACATGTCATCCTAAAGCAAGTCCGGGATCAAGATAGAGACCAGTCTCGAATATGCATGCCCAGACCCTGTCCAGGACTAAAGTAGTTGAAAATGCCTCTAAAACCCCTCCAAGGGTGCCCGGGAATAACCGAGTCTAAAACTCTAGTAAATCAAGTCTAGTGCTCCCCCCCCGCAGAGACTAGTATCAGTATTAAAATCAAGTCTGGTGCTCTGCCCCGCAGAGACTAGTATCAGTAATAAAATCAAGTCTGGTGCTCTGCCCTGCAGAGACTAATACAAGTAATAAAATCAGTGCGAAAACATCCAAAAATCCCCTTTTCGATCATCAACAGTACCAAAAATGGCCCCCCCAGGGCTATGCAAATTTAGAAAAACTATCGGTAGTGGCTCGCAGCCAAAACTGTAGTAAAACATGCAGGGGAAAACCTTTTTCATGGATGATATTCTTGCACACAAATATAAAAGTAGCCAAATGTCTCACAACAAGTCCTATCAGCCCTGTACAGGCCCAACAACTACTCAACAGACATAACCAGACTAAAATGATAATCTCTTTGTTCGGGACTCACGAACATTCCCCAATAACCAACCATCTATGTTTCAGAGTCAATACAAGGCCACACAGGACCACAAGGGTAATATAAAATACTACGCGAATACTACAAACAACGCATGAAATAATGGACGAACAAGTTGGACAAGGTCTGGTGTACCAACCTATAATAACCCACCCAAGGATGTTAATTAATGCAATTATAGCCTATATACGAAGAGTCTAGGTAGGAAAGCCATAACCTACCTATCATCCGATGACTAGATGCGGGAACGGCCTAGTCAAGGCTCAAAATGGTCCGGGAAGCTCCAAATTACAAAAAAACTTTCAATTGAAGTCCCAAAGGCGTCTCTATGAAGCCTGACCAACCAAGGTAATGGAACAATTGCTAGAATCGACGAGGCTGCAAGAACGAGCCATATCCATTTGATAAGGTGTTAATGTCACACTCGCGACCAGCCAACTCCAAAGCATAAAATGAGGCCAATACCAATAACAAATGGCAGCTAAATCCAACAAAAATACGTTAACCACATCTCCAAGGAGCGACGAGCTCCCGAGACACTATTTCAAGGCGTACTTCACATTGTTCAATCCAATAACTATCGTATGCAATCTCAAAAAGAATTGCACAAATTTCCCAATCCCTCCAGCACCTTACCACAACCATTACACCACAACAATACCCAAACATAATAAGATAAAGGGGCTGTCCAAAGCCACAATACCCAAAACACCACTTCGTGGCTCGGAAAGATGTAAAAATGATACTAGAACATGTAAATACGAAGGAGGATCGTAGGAGGAAGGTTACCTTGACAAAAAGCTTTGAAATACCAAGCTAAACATGATGGTATAAGGACCCACCACGATCTGTAACAATATACGGCAAGAAAACACGAAAACATGCCGATAACAATAAGTTCTCCTCAGAATTGATTCTAAAGCTCAAATTAAGAATGAGTCGAGGATTTAGAACTCTTAACTTTTGATAATCAAATGATAATACCATAAAAATATCAGTTCCATGTACTTCATCCTTGAAGTAGCAACAAACGGAGCCAAAATGATGAGAAAACTATACCACGACGATGAGCTTGCGATGTAGAGCAACTTCCGTTAAACTTCCGAATTGAAAGCATCAAAGTCCATGGAGTATTTATAAGGTTTATATCTGATTTTTGAAGGTTTTGGTCTGTTTTTATGGGTTTAAAACGAAGGATAAGCTGATTTATAAAGGCAATCCGACTTAGGATGTGGGCCCCACTTTGACGTGTCTGCTTGTGCAGTCTTGCGAAAATGCAAATATCTCTCTCTTCTGAAGTCGTATGGACAAATGGTTTAGTGCAATGGAAACTAACTCGTAGACCTTCGATTTAGTATATTGGGGGCCCACTAACTCTTCATAGATAGGTAGAAACACCCCAAGACATTTAACCCAAATTTGAAGAGAATTCCTTAAAGGAATTTACAATAACTTTTTCCGACTTTTGTTTCGCAACTTGCTTGACTTCAAAACTTATCATACGACTATTTTGAGATTATAATACCACATAACACATCCTTCTTATTATATTAGACACTATTAGTCTTACCCCAAAGGCATGGGTTACTTTAAACCTTCCAAATGAGCGAGGTGTTACACGAGGCATTTCTTTAACTCAAACTTTCGAGTAAGGGATTCCTTTGACCTAGAACCTTGGTTTAATTCTTTGATATTACCAAGAATGTTGTCGGAAGTCAACTATTTCAAAAGTTGAAGCTCTAAAATGAGGAACGGCCATAAAGACCAAACAAATGGCCCGGGCACCTAACTACCGTTCCCGACAAGCCATTCTTGGTTATGTGTTGTAGCAGCAGGGTCGAGTAATAGTATATGCGTTGAGGCAGCTGAAGGTTCATGAGCGCAACTACCCCACTCATGACTTAGAGTTGGCGGCGATAGTTTTTGCGCTCAAGATCTGGAGGCATTACCTATATGGAGTTCACTGTGAGATCTTAACTGATCACCGTAGTCTTCAGTATATCATGAGTCAGCAAGATCTAAACTCGAGACAGAGGATATGGGTCGAGTTACTGAAGGACTATGACTTCACTATTCTGTATCATCCGGGCAAGGCAAATGTGGTAGCAAATGACTTGAGCCGGAAGGCAGTGGGTATGGGTAGCCTAGCTTTTCTTTCAGTTTCAGAGTGACAGTTGGCCTTGGATATCCAGTACTTGGCTAACCGTTTGGTTAGGCTTGACTTGTCGGATTCTAGCAGAGTTTTCGCCAGTGCTGAGGTTCATTCTACTTTGATTGATCAGATTCAGAGCCGTCAGTTTGAGGATCAGCGGTTGTGTGACCTTCGTGATCAGGTTGTTCAGGGTGAGACTAGTCGGGCTACTATAGATTCAGATGGGGTTCTGAGTTTTGATAGTTGCCTTTGTGTTTCAAGGATTAGTGATTTGATTCAGTTGATACTTCATGAGGCACATTGTACTAGATACTCTATTCACCCTGGCACACCAAAGATTTATAGAGACTTGAGACAGCTTTACTGGTGGAGTGGTATGAAGCAGGATATAGCAGAGTTCATATCTCAGTGCTTAAACTGTCAGCAGGTTAAGTTCGAGCACATGAGACCTGGTGGTTTGATGCAGCGACTTCCCATTCCTGAGTGAAAGTGGGAAGGGATTACTATGGACTTTGTTGTTGGTTTACCTCGTACTTCTCATAGGTTTGATTCCATTTGGGTAATCGTTGATAGGCTGACTAAGTCAGCACACTTCATACCGGTTCAAACTTCTTACGGGGCAGAGAAGCTAGCTCAGATCTACATTCGTGAGATTGTTCGATTGCACGGGGTCCCAGCTTCTATCTTTTCAGACCACGACACTCAGTTCACATCTCAGTTCTGGATGGCTATTCAGCGAGATTTGGGTACAGAGGTTCATCTTAGTACCACTTTCCACCCTCAGATAGATAGCCAGTCTGAGAGGACCATTCAAGTATTGGAGGACATGCTTCGGGACTGTGTTCTTGACTTTGGAGGTTCCTGGGATCAGTTTGTTCCCTTGGAAGAGTTTGCTTATAATAACAGTTTCCATTCGAGTATTGGCATGGCACCTTTTGAGGCTTTATATGGCAGGCGTTGCAGATCACCGGTTGGTTGGTTTGATGGTTTTGATTCTAGGCCACAGAGTACAGATTTGCTTTGAGATTCCTTAGATTGGGTCCAAGCGATTCAGGACAGACTTCGGGCAGCTCAGAGCAGGAAGAAGAGTTATGCTGGGCTTCGTGCCTTGGAGTTTAGTAATGGTGACTTGGTGTTTCTCGGTGTATCGCCCATGAAGGGCGTGATGAGATTTGGTAGGCGGGGCAAGCTTAGCCCCAGGTACGTTGGGCCGTTTGAGATTCTTTAGAGGGTTGGTAGCGTTGCCTACCATTAGCCTTGCCTCCGATGTTTTCAGCTATACATCCTGTATTTCATGTTTCGATGCTGCATCGGTATGTCCCAGATGAGTCTCATATGTTGCGGTGGGATTCAGTTTAGTTGGGTGAGGGTCTAGCCTTTGTTGAGGAGCCGACAACTATTTTGGCCAGAGATGTCAGGAGATTGAGGTATCGAGAGATCCCGGTTGTTAAGGTTAAGTGGAGGCACCATCAAGTCGAGGAGGCTACCTGGGAGACCAGGAGAGATATGCGGGCTCAGTGTCCGCAGCTGTTTGAGCTTTCAGGTACTTCCTTGTCCTCGACTTTCGAGGACGAAAGTCCTTTTTAGTAGTGGATGATGTAATGACCCTTCTGGTCATTCCCGCGTTTTCGCTTTCCTTGTGCCGTAGGAGCTGAGTATTGAGATCGTGCGATAATAAATTGCGTTTGTATAACCTTAATCTTTGTCCCGTAGCAAGACTTGCGAGCCTAAAATTGAAAAATTTATTAACATCGTGCGTATTTGAAAATATTTTATTTAAAAGTTGAATTTGAAAAAAAGTTTTATTTTTCTAAAAACGTTTTAAATATTGATGAAAAATTTGTTTAAATTATGATATATTTGCATCTATATTTATTTTATAAAAGTTTTATAATTTATTAGTATTTTGACGGAGATAGTAAACTTAGCTATGTTGAAAATTATTATAATAATATAGTAGGTTTTATTTGAAATGATTTTCTATTTATTATGATATATTCAAAGAGTTAAATTTATTTTACCATGAACCTATGCAATACCAGAGTACTTACATAATAGGATAAAATAGGTTTTGGTGTGCCACCTCCACTCAACGTGGAGTTAAGGGAGAGGGACAACACGTCACTATAGTTATTTGGGAGGCTGCCACATACTAAATTAACCACCTTTTACTACTATCTTTTATAAGTATTTAATAGTGTTAAGGGGTATAAAGAGAGGGTTAGAAAGAGGCACCCCTCCTTATCTATGTTTAGCAAGGTTCTGCTAGGCATTTTCTTCACAAAAAAAATTCACTCTTCATATTTTTTGTTGGTTTCCTTACCGATGATATTTACAAAGGTTTCCATATGTTCACCCTTACGTAGAAGAGGAAAGTCTGGTAGGAAAATATTTTGATGTAATATTTAATCTCCAAAATAAAATCAATCATCTACGTCGAGTCATTCAAGACCGAGTTCGAGTTTGATTTCGTTTTGGAGCTTTCTCAGAGTAGTTCAGGCTTGGATATCGTCGTCCTAGCAGCTTGTCATCGGATGACAGGTAGGTTATGGTTTAAACACCCTATACTTAGCATATATCAGATAAAATTGCTGGCATCCTTGGGTTGGATTAGTAGGTTGGTACCACAGACCTTGACCGCTTTATTCATGTCCACCTACTTTTGTTCCTCCGATGCTTGTAGTACTTGCTGATACATTTTATTTACCCTTGTGGTCCTGTGAGGCCTTGTTGACTCTGGAACATAGAAGGTGGGATATTGGAAATGTCCGCGAGTTCCGGGCATAGAATTATCCTTCTAGGCTGGTTATGCTTGCTGAGTAGCTATGGGACTGTGCAGGGTCGATAGGTTGATGGTGAGCTGCTGGGCAGCTATTGTGTTTGATCGTACTATTTCCATGCATATAAAAAGGTTTTATCCATGTTTTACTATGGTTTTGGCTTCGGGCCTACTGACACTATTTTATAAACCTTGCATGGCCCGGGGGCCCATTTTTTATGGAAATGAATTGGAAAAGGTTTTATTTACCTTGTGAATAATCTTGGTGTAAAAGAAGGTCAAATTATGATTTCTATCACCAGTTTTACTATTAATGCTAGATTCGGCAGGGCCGGGGTGCTAGTTGAGTTTCTTATTAAATTAGGATGGTTTTTAGCCTCAGTTGAACCGAGCACCTGAGATGACTTTCTACTGTTTAGACCCGGTTATGCCCGGGCACCCTTGGAGGGGTTTTTGAGATATTTTCCCACTACTTTAGTCTTGGACAGGGTCTAGGCATGCATATTCGAGACTGGGTCTCTATTTTGAACTCGGACTTGCTTCCGGATGACATGTCTTGATACTGAGTTTTAGTATGGGGTCTGGGACCTCCATGGACCTTGCCATCCAGGCCTGGGTCTTCGGGCTGCATGTTCCAGAGGAAGGGTATACGGCGGAGTAGAGGTATACGGGCAGTGTACTTCCATGGAACCTACCTGCTGGGCCGGATCGGCACCAGAGGAGGTACATACAGAGATACCATTTCACTTAAGATCTTCATGCATCATATCATTCATTGTTTGAGGCTCCAACCTTGTTTGTTGTTTGTTGATTGTACGCTCTAGTAGTATGGGATGCCGGAGGGTTTGTTTTCACTTGTTTGTGTTCCTCGGTTGTATGGGCGGCCGGGGGACTGTAGGTAGACTCTTGTTATTTACTTACAGAATTGTTCCTTATTACGATTAAGCATGAAATTGGTTACTGCTAGACTGTTAGTTTCTGGATTTGAGATTGATATGATTAGTTGAGTTTGATTCCTGTCTCCGAGCATGCCGATCATTACTCTTTCCCTCTTCCTCTTACACTTGAGGTTACTGGTATACCGTCCATTTCGTAAACTTATTATGTATACACTATTATTGCAAGGACCCCAGGTGCGTTGTTTCTTACTTTCACATGTGCCTATGGTGTATATATTATGCTTGCTGGCCTCACATGTGGTTCTGTTGACTTCCCTCTTGGCTAGTTTTTGTGTACTTTTTTGTTGATTTCTGTGACTACTTGCTTCTATTCTGTCTGTTACTACGCTTTTATCTTATATGTGCCCAGTCGGCCTATGATACCTACTGGGTACCTTATGCTTCGCATTTGGTGCTCACCCTACCCCCTGCATCTTTTGGTGCAGATCCTAGCGTGGGCCATCGCCGTTAGATCGCTGTGATTCATGCTTGGAGATCTGTTGGGAACTACTTCAGACTGAGGGTGAGCTCTTGGCGATCGTAGCTTAGCTTTAGTTTATCTTTTGCTTTATGTACTCTATTACCATTCGGAGACATCTGTATAAGTTGTTTTGGATCGTTTGTACTCCTTATATGTAGTTCTGGCTCTATACTATGATACCATGTCTTGGGGTTTGGTTTAGTTTCTGCATATGTATATATATATTCCTGCTATCTATTCTCTTAATCTTGTTCCCTTACTTTTGCTTATTAAACTGTTCTTCCACTTATTTGTTAGATAGTAGCCCATTACTAACTGTCCTGGGCTACGGGGATTGGTTCTCCTACTGGGGGGATTGTAGGTGCCATCATGACCGAGAAATCGGGTTGTGAAAACTTGGTATCAAAGTTGTCACGACCCGATTTCTTAAATCATGATGGCACCTATAACCTCCCAGTAGGCGAACCAATTCCCGTAGCCCGGAACAACTAGTAATAGGCTACTACCTAACCAATACGCTCAACAAGCTGAGATAAGCAGAAGCAGAATGTAAAGATAAAACAATGCGGAAGCAATTTACCCGAATATATACATCATGAAACTACACCAACCCCAAGACTTGGTATCGATAGTACAGAAGCTTCTAATAGAATACAAGTGCTAGAAGTAACAAAATGATAAGTACATCTGTCTCCGAATATACAAAGAGTAACAGTACAAAAGATGAGATGTAGACAAGCCTGGACCATCAGGCGCTCACCCTAGTCTCGATGATCCAAAACTACACGAGTCTCCAATGCGTTCAACAGCGAAATCTCAGCTAATATCTGTACCAAAAAGTGCAGAAGTATGGTATGAGCACCAAAACCACGGGTACTCAGTAGGTATCATCGTCCGACTGAGCGCATATAAGATATAAAAGCAGTAAGTAACAAATAGCAAGAAAGCAGTCACTGAAGCAATAAGCAAGGCACAAGGAACTAGTACAGATCATCGATAACCAAGAGCTTCAAGTAACACATGCTAGCACAGAGATAAAATTACATAGAATCACAGGTGAAGGAAAGGAAAACGCACCTGGAGTCCTTGCACAATAATATAAGTAAGTAGAGAGAGAGTTGAGAAAATGGCGGTATACCGGTAACCTCAAGTAGAAGGAAAATACGGAGAGCAATCTAACATACTCAAAATGGAATCAACCAGTATAAGGAAATCATAACAGCAATCCAATCACATGATAGCATAACCAGGGCATCACCTCACAAGTACCACCTTAGGATGAAATAACTAGACCATAATAATCGAGAGATACCACTCATCTTTCCACAAGAATAGAACCAGAGTCTCACACTCTGCTCAGAAGGCCACACAAAAGTGCCTCAATAAGATAGGACTCCCTAGCCCTCACAATAATCAGATATCCCACAACAAAAACCTCAACAGGTTAACCATCACTAATCCTTCACTAACCGAGTGCCAAGACAATCTCTAAATAAATACAGGAGTAAATATAGTTTACCTACAATCCCAACGGCCGCCCATACAACCGAGGAACTCAATCAAGTGAAAGCAAACCCTCCGGCATCCCATACTACCTGAGCGTACACTGAACACACAGCAAACAAGGGTGAAATCCAATGCATGATATGATATGATGTGTGAAATAGAACCTCTGTATGTACCTCATTCGGTGCCAATCGGGCCCATCAGACAGGTTCCATAGAAGGTCTCCGCCCATATACCTCTACTCCACCGTATAACCCTCCCTCTGGTGCACGCAGCCCGAAGCCCCAAGCCCGGAGAGGCAAGGTCCATGGAGGTCCCCGACCCTATACTAAAACTCAGTATCAAGACATGTCATCCGGAAGCAAGTCCGGGATCAAGATAGAGACCCAGTCTCAAATATGCATGCCCAGACCCTGTCTAGGACTAAAGTAGTAGAAAATGCCTCAAAAACCCCTCCAAGGGTGCCCGGGCGTAACCGGGTCTAAAACTATAGTAAATCAAGTCTAGTGCTCCGCCCTGCAGAGACTAGTAGCCGTATTAAAATCAAGTCTGGTGCTCTGCCCCGCAGAGACTAGTATCAATAATAAAATCAAGTCTGGTGCTCTGCCCTGCAGAGACTAGTATCAGTAATAAAATCAAGTATGGTGCTCTTCCCCGCAGAGACTAATACCAGGAATAAAATCAGTGCGAAAACATCCAAAAATCCCCTTTTCGATCATCAACGGTACCAAAAATGGCCCGCCAAGGGCTATGCAAATTTAGGAAAACTATCGGTAGTGGCTCGCAGCCAAAACGGTAGTAAAACATGCAGGGGAAAACCTTTTTCATGGATGATATGCTTGCACACAAATATAAAAGTAGCCAAATGGCTCACAACAACTCCTATCAGCCCTGTACAGGCTCAACAGCTACTCAGCAGACATAACCAGCCTAAAAGGATAATCTCTATGTCTGGGACTCGCGTACATTCCCCAATAACCCACCATCTATGTTCTAGAGTCAATACAAGGCCACACAGGACCACAAAGGTAATATACAATACTACGCGAATACTACAAACAACGCATGAAATAACGGACGAACAAGGTGGACAAGGTCTGGTGTACCAACCTATAATAACCCACCCAAGGATGTTAATTAATGCAGTTATAACCTATATACGCAGAGTCTAGGTAGAAAAGCCATAACCTACCTGTCATCCGATGACTAGCTGCGGGAACGGCGTAGTCCAGGCTCAAACTCCCTAGACTTAGCATATATCGGATAAAATTGTACTAGCTGGCATCCTTGGGTTGGATTATTAGTTTTGTACCACAGACCTTGACCGCTTTATTCATGTCCACCTACTTTTGTTCCTCCGATGCTTGTAGTACTTGCCGATATGTTTTATTTACCCTTGTGGTCCTGTGAAGCCTTGTTGACTCATGAACATACAGGTGGGATATTGGGAATGTCCGCGAGTCCCGGGCATAGAATTATCCTTCTAGGCTGGTTATGCTTGCTGAGTAGCTATGGGCCTGTGCAGGGTCGATAGGTTGATTGTGAGCTGCCGGGCAGCTATTGTGTTTGATCGTACCATTTCCATGCATATAAAGAGGTTTTATCCATGTTTTACTACGATTTTGGCTTCGGGCCTACTGACACTATTTTCTAAACCTTACATGGTCCCGGGGGCCCTTTTTTATGGAAATGAATTGGAAATGGTTTGATTTAACTTGTCAATATTCTTGGGTAAAAGAAGGTAAAATTATCATTTATATCACCAGTTTTACGATTAACGCTAGACTCGGCAGAGCCGGTGTGCTAGTTGAGTTTTCTTGCTACTTGAGATGATTTTAGCCTTGGTCGGACCGATCACCAGAGATGACTTTCTACTGTTTAGATCCGGTTATTCCCGGGCACCCTTGGAGGGGTTTTTGAGATATTTTCCCACTACTTTAGTCCTGGACAGGGTCTGGGCATGCATATTCGAGACTGGGTCTCTATCTTGAACCCGGACTTTCTTTCGGATGACATGTTTTGATTCTGAGTTTTAGTATGGGGTCTGGGACCTCCATGGACCTTGCCATCCGGGCCTAGGGCTTCGGGCTGCGTGTGCCCGAGGAAGGGTATACGGCAGAGTAGAGGTATACGGGCAATGTCCTTACATGGATCCTACCTACTGGGCCGGATCGGCACCGGAGGAGGTACATACAGAGATACCATTTCACTTGAGATCTTCATGCATCATATCATCCATTATTTGAGGCTCCACCCTTGTTTGTTGTTTGTTGATTGTTGATTGTACGCTCTGGTAGTATGGGATGCCGGAGGGTTTGTTTTCACTTGTTTGTGTTCCTCGGTTGTATGGGCGGCCAGGGGACTGTAGGTAGACTCTTGCTATTTATTTGCAGAATTGTTCCCTGTTAAGGTTAAGTATGAAATTGGTTACTACTAGGCTGTTAGTTTCTGGATTTGAGATTGATATGTTTAGTTGAGTTTGAGTCCTGTCTCTGAGCATGACTATCATTACCCTTTCCCTCTTCCTCTTACACTTGAGGTTACCGGTATACCGTCTATTTCGTAAACTTATTATGTATACGCTGTTATTGCAAAGACCCCAGGTGCGTTGTTTCTTACTTTCACCTGTGCCTATGGTGTATATATTCTGCTTGTTGGCCTCACATGTGGTCCTGTTGACTTCCCTCTGGGCTAGTTCCTGTGTACCTTTTGTTGATTTCTGTGACTACTTGCTTCTATTTTGTCTGTTACTACGCTTTTATCTTATATGTGCCCAGTCGGCCTATGATACCTACTGGGTACCTTATGCTTCGCATTTGGTGCTCACCCTACCCCCTGCATCTACTAGTGCAGATCCTAGCATGGGCCATCGCCGTTAGATCGCTGTGAATCGTGCTTGGGGATCTGTAGGGGACTACTTCAGACTGAGGGTGAGCTCTTGGCGTTCGGAGCTTAGCTTTAGTTTATCTTTTGCTTTATGTACTCTATTACCATTCGGAGACATCTGTATACGTTGTTTTGGATCGTTTGTATTCCTTATATGTAGTTCTGGCTCTATACTATGATACCAGGTCTCGGGGTTTGGTTTAGTTTCCACATATTTATATATATATCCCTGTTATCTATTATCTTCATCTTGTTCCCTTACTTTTGCTTATTAAACTGTTCTTCCGGTTATTTGTTAGAAAGTAGCCCATTACTAATTGTCCTGGGCTACTGGGATTGGTTCTCCTACTAGGGGGATTGTAGGAGCCATCATGATCGAGAAATCGGGTCAATTAGTAATGGGCTACTATCTAACAAATAAGCGGAAGAACAGTTTAATAAGCAAAAGTAAGGGAACAAGATGAAGAGAATAGATAACAGGGATATATATATACATATGCGGAAACTAAACCAAACCCCGAGACCTGGTATCATATTATAGAGCCAGAACTACATATAAGGAATACAAACGATCCAAAACAACGTATACAGATATCTCCGAATGGTAATAGAGTACATAAAGCAAAAGATAAACTAAAGCTAAGCTCTGAACGCCAAGAGCTCACCCTCAGTCTGAAGTAGTCCCCAACAGATCCCCAACCACGATTCAAAGCGATCTAACGGCGATGGCCCACGCTAGGATCTACACCAAAAGATGCAGGGGGTAGGGTGAGCACCAAATGCGAAGCATAAGGTACCCAGTAGGTATCATACGCCGACTGGGAACATATAAGATAAAAGCGTAGTAACAAAAGGTACACAGGAACTAGCCCAGAGAGAAGTCAACAGGACCACATGTGAGGCCAACAAGCATAATATATACACCATAGGCACAGGTGAAAGTAAGAAACAACGCACCTGGGGTCCTTGCAATAACATCGTATACATAATAAGTTTACAAATGGACGGTATACCGGTAACATCAAGTGTACGAGGAAGAGGGAAAGAGTAATGATAGGCATGCTCAAAGACAGGAATCAAAATCAACTAAACATATCAATCTCAAATCCAGAAATTAACAGCCTAGCAGTAACCATGGAAGGATACTGCCCGTATACCTCTACTCCGCTGTATACCCTTCCTCTGACACATGCAGCCCGAAGCCCCAGGCCCGGATGGCAAGGTCCATGGAGGTCCAAGACCCCATACTAAAACTCAGAATCAAAACATGTCATACGGAAGAAAGTCCGGGTTCAAGATAGAGACCCAGTATCAAATATGCATGCCCAGACCCTGTCCAGGACTAAAGTAGTGGGAAAATATCTCAAAAACCTCTCCAAGGGTGCCCGGGCATAAACGAGTC
Source organism: Jaltomata sinuosa (assembly GCA_003996215.1). Lineage (NCBI taxonomy): Eukaryota > Viridiplantae > Streptophyta > Magnoliopsida > Solanales > Solanaceae > Jaltomata > Jaltomata sinuosa. The sequence goes on along the minus strand of QJPP01007469.1, from coordinate 851,102 downwards.
TAAACAGTAGAAAGTCATCTCAGGTGCTCGGTCCGACCGAGGCTAAAATCATCTCAAGTAGCAAGAAAATTCAACTAGCACCCCGGCCCTGCCGAGTCTAGCTTTAATCGTAAAACTGGTGATATAAATCATAATTTTACCTTCTTTTACCCAAGAATATTGACAAGTTAAATCAAACCATTTCCAATTCATTTCCATCAAAAATGGGCCCCCGGGGCCATGCATGGTTTAGAAAATAGTGCCAGTAGGCCCCAAGCCAAAACCGTAGTAAAACATGGATAAAACCTCTTTATATACATGAAAATGGTACGATCAAACACAATAGCTGCCCGGCAGCTCACAATCAACCTATCGACCCAGCACAGGCACATAGCTACTCAGCAAGCATAACCAGCCTAGAAGGATAATTCTATGCCCGGGACTCGCGGACATTCCCAATATCCCACCTTCTATGTTCCAGAGTCAACAAGGCCTCACAGGACCACAAGGGTAAATAAAATATATCGGAATACTAACAAGCATCGGAGGAACAAAAGTAGGCGGACATGAATAAAGCGGTCGAGGTCTGTGGTACCAACCTAATAAACCAACCCAAGGATGCCCATTAATACAATTTTATCCTATATATGCGGAGTCTAGGGAAAATAAACCGTACCCTACCTGTCGTCCGACGACAAGCTGCTAGAACGACAATGTCCAAGTCCGAACCACTTCGAGAAGCTCCGGAATGATACTTCTAATTATTTCAAAATTCCTAAGGATAACTATAACAACACACTTATAAAGAGAGAATGGTTGAGTGGAGAATATTACCCTTCACAATAATGATAAGTTAGGCAGCAACCATTTCAATTTTATGAAAATGTTAATATGTTGCCACCTTTAGCTAACACTTGCTGGCCACTCCCTCCACCTACACGTGGAGTGGAGGTTGCAATTACAAAGGACAAAAAGAAATTCTTATCCCGTTATTTATATATTCGGGTATTGCATAAATTCGGTGTAAAATAAATATAGCTTTTTGAATATACCATATTCATTAGAAAATTATTTCGAATAAAACCTACTATATTATAGTAATAAATTTCAACATAACTAAATTACTATCTCTGTTAAAATATTACAATGTATAAAAACCTTATAAAATAAATACATATACACTTATATCGTAACAAAAATATTTTTCATAAACCTTTAAAATATTTTGAAAAGGTAATAATAATATAACTTTTTACCAAATTCAACTTTAAAATAAAATATTTTCAAATATACGCGCGATGCTAATAAAATTCTTAAGCTTAGGCTCGTAATTCACCATCGCACGATTTTGATACTCAAGAACTCTCTTGGAATACTCCCTTATGTTTTCTCCCTGTTTCAGAACTGAAACGACATTTTAAAACGTGAAGTTGAGGCTTAAATCGAGTTCGACCCGACCCGGTTCGCGACCCGGTTCGCAACCCATTTTCTGCCAGACAGTCCGCGGTAAAACAGTCATAATTTTTTACTCCGCGATCATTTGGACGTGAGGTTTTGTGCGTAGGAAACGTAGGATTTCTAACTCTTTATATTTTGAGAGAAAAACCCTCAGACATTTTACCCAAAGTTCAGAAAATCTATTAAAGAAGCTTACGATAACTTTTGCCGACTTGCTTGGCTTCAAAACTTATCATACGGCCAAACAAATGGACCCGGCACCGAAATACCGGTCCCGACAAGCCTTAAATGACTTGGGTCTGCTAAAACAAGCTCTAACGGCACAAGGAAAACGTGTATGTGGAAATGACCGGAAGGGTCATTACATCATCCACTACTAGAAAGGACTTTCGTCCTCGAAAGTCAAGGTTAAGGGGGTACCTGAAGGCTCAAACAGTTGCGGATACTGGGCCCGCATATCTCTCTCGGTCTCCCAGGTAGCCTCCTTAACTAGACGGTACCTCCACTGAACCTTAACAACCGGGATCTCTCGAGACCTCAATCTCCTGACATCTCTGGCCAAAATAGTTGCCGGCTCCTCAACAAAGGATAAATCCTCACCCAACTGAACTGTATCCCACTGCAACATATGAGACTCATCTGGGACATACCGACGCAACATCGAAATATGAAATACAGGATGTATTGCTGAAAACATCAGAGGCAAGGCTAGCTGATAGGCAACGCTACCAACCCTCTGAAGAATCTCAAACGGCACAATGTACCTGGGGCTAAGCTTGCCCTGCCTACCAAATCTCATCACGCCCTTCATGGGCGATACACGGAGAAACACCAAGTCACCGACACTAAACTCCAAGGCACGAAGCCTACGATCAGGATAACTCTTCTGCCTGCTCTGAGCTGCCCGAAGTCTGTCCTGAATCACTTAGACTCGGTCTAAGGAATATCGAAGCAAATCTGTGCTCTGTGGCCTAGAACCAAAACCATCAACCAACCTATCGGTGATCTGCAACGCCTGCCATACAAAGCCTTAAAAGGTGCCATGTCGATACTCGAATGGAAGCTGTTATTATAAGAAAACTCTGCCAAGGGAACAAACTGATCCCATGATCCTCCAAAGTCAGGAACACAGGCCCGAAGCATGTCCTCCAGAATCTGAATGGTCCTCTCGGACTGGCCATCTGTCTGAGGGTGGAAAGCGGTACTAAGATGAACCTCTGTACCCAAATCTCGCTGAATAGGCCTCCAGAACTGAGATGTGAACTGAGTGCCGTGGTCTGAAATAATAGAAGATGGGACCCCATGCAACCGAACAATCTCACGAAGGTAGATCTGAGCTAACCTCTCTGTGCCATACGAAGTCTGAACCGGCTAGAAATGTGCTGACTTAGTCAGCCTATCAACAATAACCCATGAGAAGTACGAGGAAAACTAACAACGAAGTCCATAGTAATCCCTTCCCACTTCCACTCAAAAATGGGAAGTCGCTGCATCAAACCACCAGGTCTCATGTGCTTGAATTTAACCTGCTGGCAGTTCAAGCACCGAGATACGAACTCTGCTATATCCCACTTCATACCACTCCACCAGTAAAACTGTCTCAAGTCTCTATACATCTTTGCTGTGCCAGGGTGAATGGAGTATCTAGTACAATGTGCCTCATGAAGTATCAACTGAATCAAATCACTAATCCTCGGAACACAAAGGCGACTATCAAACCTCAGAACCCCATCTAAAACTAGAGTAGCCCGACTGGTCTTACCCTGAACAACCCGATCACGAAGGTCACACAACTGTTGATCCTCAAACTGACGGCTCTAAACCTGATCAACCAAAGTAGAACGAACCTGAATACTGGCAAGAACTCTGCTAGGATCCGACAGGTCAAGCCTAACCAAATGGTTAGCCAAGGACTGGATGTCCAAGGCCAATGGTCACTCTGAAACTGAGAGAGAAGCTAGGCTACCCATACTAAATTCCTTCCGACTCAAGGCATCCGCTACCACGTTTGCCTTGCCCGGATGATACGAATAGTGAAGTCATAGTCCTTCAGTAACTCGACCCATCTCCTCTGTCTCGAGTTCAACTCTCGCTGACTCGTGATATACTGAAGACTACGGTGATCAGTGAAGTTCTCACAGTGAACTCCATATAGGTAATGCCTCCAGATCCTGAGCGCGTAAACTACCGCCGCCAACTTTAAGTCATGAGTGGGGTAGTTGCGCTCGTGAACCTTCAGCTGCCTCAACGCATATGCTATTACTCGACCCTGCTGCATCAACACACAACCAACCCCAACCCCAGAAGCATCACAGTACACGGAGAAGCTCTGACCTTCAACCAGCAAAGTCAAAACTGGAGTTGAAGTCAATTTGGCCTTAAGCCTCTAGAAGCTATCCTCACACTGATCCGACCACTGAAATGGGATATCCTTTCTAGTCAGCATAGTCAGGGGTGATGCTATGGAAGAAAATCCCTCAACAAACCGTTTGTAGTAACCTGCTAACCCAATAAAGTTGCGAACCTCAGTAACAGTAGTAGGTCTAGGCCACTCACAAACCGCTGAAATCTTTCCTGGATCAACCCTAATCCCATCCTTAGACACCACGTGCCCTAGGAATGCAACTGAATCAAGCCAAAACTCACACTTTGAGAACTTGGCATAAAGCCGATGATCTCTCAAAGTCTGGAGTATAACCCTCAAGTGCTACTCATGCTCATCTCTACTACGCGAGTATACCAAGATGTCGTCTATAAAAACTATCACAAATGAGTCCAAATACGGGCCAAGAACCCTGTGCATCAAGTTCATAAAGGCTGCGGGGGCATTAGTCAACCCAAAACACATCACCAGGAACTCATAATGGCCATAACGTGTCCTGAATGTTGTCTTAGGGATGTCCTCCGCCCTAATCCTCAACTGATGGTAGCCGGACCTCAAATCAATCTTTGAAAACACGATTGAACCCTGAAGCTGGTCAAACAAATCATCAATCCTCGGCATCGGATACCTATTCTTCACTGTCACCCTATTCAGTTGCCGATAACTCTTCACGAAGAGAACAGGAGCACCCCACGGTGACACACTAGGTCTAATAAACCCCTTAGTTAAAAGATCCTAGAGCTGCTCCTTAAGGTCCCTCAACTTAGCAGGAGCCATACGTTAAGGAGAAATAGAAATGGGCCTAGTGCCCGGCTCTAACTCAATAGCAAAATCAATATCTCTCTCAGGTGGAAGGCCTGGAAGGTCGGTAGGAAACACATCGAGGAAGTTTCTAACCACAGGAACAGACTCAGGAGAAGTAGGGTCAGCACTAACATCTCGGACATATGCTAGATAAGCTAAACACCCACGGGAAATCAACTTCCTAGCTCGAAGACAAGAGATGATCCCAGATGGTGCATGGCTAATAGAACCCTGCCACACAACCGGGGATACACCGGGCACAACTATGGTAATGGTCTTGGCATAACAATCCAAAACAACACAGTGAGGGGATAACCAGTCCATGCCCAGTATCACATCAAAATCTAGTATATCAAGAATCATCAAATCACCCCAAGTCTCTGAATCACCAACAGATAACATACAAGATCTCACAATCCAATCCACTACTAAAGAATCTCCTACTGGGGTCGAAACAGAAACAAAAATAGATAATGGCTCACTAGCCAACCCCAAACAAGGCACAGAGTAGGAAGATACATATTAAAAAGTGGATCCAGGATCAAATAAAGCCATAGCAGACTGATGGCACACATAAATCGTACCTGTAATCACAGCATCTGAGGCCTCTGCCTCTGGTCTCCTAGGGACCGAGTAAAACTGACGACGACCTCCACCTGCCCGACCGCCATCCCTACCACCTGATCTGCCGCGTGGAGCACCACCTCTACTCTGACGACCACCCCCTCTAGTCGGGGGATGAACTACTCGTAAAGTCTCGGCCAACTGAACTGTACCCTGCTGAGGGCAATCTCTAGCAAAATGACCAATCACACCACAAGTAAAACAAGCCCCTGGCAGCCTATTCGGTCGGGATGAACCAGCAGATCCCATATAACCACCACGGCCTGATGCCCCAGAAACTGTACCCCTCGAAGACTGGCTGTTATAGCCCTGACGGCTGCCCTGACCCTGGTCGAACTGGGTACTACCGAAAGTCTGAAGGGAAGCCTGAACCGGTCGGCTGGACTGACCCTGGTACTGATGTGGCTGATAACTCCGGCTCCACTGGCCAGGACCTCTACCACCATATCTGGAACCACTATAAGCACCCTGATGTCGAGGCCTCTTATCTCTGGACCCCAGATCATGTCGCTGTAAGTCCTCCACAGTACGGGCATAGTCTATGATAGCCTGAAATGACCGACCACTGGCGATCAATATCTCAGCTAGCTGCCTGATCTCTGGCCTCAAACCCTATACAAATCTGCGAATCCTGTCTACCTCGGTAGGAATGATCATAGCTCCGAACGGTTCTAGCTGATGAAAACGGGTCTCATACTCCGAGATAGTCGTAGATCCCTGCATAAGGTGAGTAAACTGCACCCTGCGACGCTCACGATCACTCTGAGGTAGGAACTTGGCCATAAAGGCCTTCATAAAACTCAGACCAGGTCAAAGAAGGTGACGATGGTGGTCTACAAGCAACCTAGGCGCTCCACCATAACTTCGTTGGGCCCTCCAATTGATAGGTAGTATAACCAACCCCGTGAGTCTCCAACAAACCCAAATGATGCAACATCTCCTCACAGGTAGTAATAAATTCATGTGGATCCTTTCCAGATGTACCAGCAAACCTCGGAGGTGCTAACCTCAAAAACCTACCCAACGCCTTTTGCTCTATCTCTGTCATAACTAGGCGAGGAGCAAGAGGCTGTGCAACATATGGAACCAGAATGACCTCCGCACGGGGAGCCATAGTAGCAGGCTGCGCTCCTGAGCTCTGTGCACCCAGGGCTGCCCCCTGAGCGGATGTCTGCGCTACCTCAGAAGGATGCTCTCCAATCACACCCAAAAGCTGTAATAGTAATCCCCGAATATCTGGAGACTGAGCTGCGGCTAGAGCTGGCACAGAAGTGGGCATTGGAGCTGGTACTGAAGCTGGCACTGGGGCTAGTGGTACCTGGGCTGCCCCCTGATCCACATGCCGCTCGGGATCTATCTCCACTCTAGCAGCTCTAGCAGGTGCCACTGATCGAGGGCGTCCTCGACCCTTAGCTGGAGTGGGAGGCTCATCTCCGCGTGATGTCGATGATCTCGTACGAACAATCTGCGGAAGAATGAAGTAGAATAAATGAGATCTCCTGAAACTTCAAGGGTTCTACGCACGACACAAAGGCAATGAAAGAGTCAAATTCCTAAAATGTCACTGTAGCCCCCAAAGATTGAGTACGGACGTCTCTGCCCCGATCCGCAGGACTCTACTAGACATTGGCTCCTATGTCGATGACACCGGTGAACCCCTAGCTCTGATACCAAGTTGTCACGACCTAATTTATCGGTCATGATGGAACCTACAACCCCCGGTAGGTGAACCAATCCCCATAGCCCAAAACAGTTAGTAATGGGCTACTATCTAACAAATGAGAGAACAAGACGAAGAGAACAGATAAAAGGACTATAAATATATACATATGCGGAAACTAAACCAAAATCCAAGACCTGGTATCATAGTATAGAGCCAAAACTACATATATGGAGTGCAAACAATCCAAACAATATATACAGATGTCTCTAAATGGTAATAGAGTACATGAGGCAAAAGATAAACTAAAGCTAAACTCCGATCTCCAAGAGCTCACCCTCAGTCTGAAGTAGTCCCCAACAGATCTCCAAGAATGAATTACAGCGATCTAACGGCGATGGCCCACGCTAGGATCTGCACCCAAAGATGCAGGGGGTAGGGGTGAGCACCAAATGCGAAGCATAAGGTACCCAGTAGGTATCATAGGCCGACTGGGCACATATAAGATAAAAGTGTAGTAACAGACTGAATAGAAGCAAGCAGTCACAGAAATCAACGAAAGGTACACAGGAACTAGCCCATAGGGAAATCAACAAAACAACATGTGAGGCCAGTAAGCAGAATATACACACCATAGGCACAGGTGAAAGTAAGAAATAACGCACCTGGGGTCCTTGCAATAACAGTGTATACAAAATAAGTTTATGAAATGGACGGTATACCGGTAACCTCAAGTGTAAGAAGAAGAGAGAAAGAGTAATGATATGCATGCTCAGAGACATGAATCATACTCAACTAATCATATCAATCTAAAATCCAGAAACTAACAGTCTAGCAGTAACCAATTTCATACTTAACCGTAACAGGGAACAATTCTATAAGTAAATAGCAAAACTCTACCTAAAGTCCCCCGGCCGTCCATACAACCGAGGAATACAAACAAGTGAAAACAAACCCTCCGGCATCCCATACTACCGGAGCGTATATTCAACAAACAACAAACAAGGGTGGAGCCTCAAACAATGAATGATATGATTCATGAAGGTCTCAAGTGAAATGGTATCTCTGTATGTACCTTCTCCAGTGCCGATCCGGCCTAGCAGGTAGGTTCCATGGAAGGACACTGCCCGTATACCTCTGCTCCACCGTATACCCTTCCTCCGGCACACGCAGCCCGTAGCCCATGGCCCGGATGGCAAGGTCCATGGAGGTCCCAGACCCCATACTAAAACTCAGTATCAAAACATGTCGTCCAGAAGCAAGTCCGGTATCAAGATAGAGACCCAGTCTCGAATATGCATGCCCAGACCCTGTCCAGGACTAAAGTAGTAGGAAAATATCTCAAAAAAAAAACCCTCCAAGGGTGCCCGGGCATAACCGGGTCTAAACAGTAGAAAGTCATCTCAGGTGCTCGGTCCGACCGAGGCTAAAAATCATCTCAAGTAGCAAGAAAACTCAACTAGCACCCCGGCCCTGCCGAGTCTAGCGTAGTAGTAAAACTGGTGTTTTAAAATATAATTTTACTTCCTTTTACCCAGGAATATTCACAAGTTAAATCAAACCATTTCCAAATTATTTCCATCAAAAATAGGCCCCCCGAGCCATGCAAGGTTTATAAAATAGTGGCAGTAGGACCGAAGCCAAAACCATATTAAAACATGGATAAAACCTATTTATATGAATGGAAATGGTATGATAACACACAATAGCTGCCCAGCAGCTCACAATCAACCTATCGAACCTGCACAGGCCCACAACTACTCAGCAAGCATAACCAGCCTAGAAGGATAATTCTATGCCTGGGACTCGCGGACATTCCAAAAATCTCACCTTCTATGTTCCAGAGTCAACAAGGCCTCACAGGACCACAAGGGTAAATAAAATATATCGGCAAATACTACAAGCAACGGAGGAACAAAAGTAGGCGAACATGAATAAAGCGGTCGAGGTCTGTGGTACCAACCTAATAAACCAACCCAAGGATGCCCATTAATACAATTTTATCCTATATATGCGGAGTCTAGGGAAAATAAACTGTAACCTACCTGTCGTCCGATGACAAGCTGCTAGAACGACAATGTCCATGTCCGAACCACTCCGAGAAGCTCCGGAATGATACTTCTAATTATTTCAAAATGCCTAAGCATAATTATAACAACACACTTATAAAGAGAGAATGGTTGAGTGGAGAATATTACCCTTCTCAATAATGATAAGTTAGGCAGCAACCATTTCAATGTTATGAAAATGTTAATATGCTGCCACCTTTAGCTAACACTTGCTGGCCACTCCCTCCACCTACACGTGGAGTGGAGGTGGCAATTACAAAGGACAAAAAGAAATTCTTATCCTGTTATTTATATATTCGGGTATTGCATAAATTCGTGGTAAAATAAATATAGCTTTTTGAATATACCATAATCATTAGAAAATTATTTCGAATAAAACCTACTATATAATAATAATAAATTTCAACATAACTAAATTTACTATCTCCGTAAAAATATTACAATGTATAAAAACCTTATAAAATAAATACATATACACTTATATCGTAACAAAAAGCTTACGATAACTTTTTCCGACTTGCTTGGCTTCAAAACTTATCATACGACCAAACAAATGGACCCGACACCAAAATACCGGTCCCGACAATCCTTAAATGACTTGGGTCCGCTACAACAAGCTCTAACGGTCCAAGGAAAACGTGTATGTGGAAATGACCAGAAGGGTCATTACATTCCTAGATTGTTGAGGCACTGTTTATATGGCCTGCTGAGTTTTTATGAGTTAGTGAAGCCTACCCCTTTTTATTTGTGCAAATTATAGGTTTTGGTTGTTGTGTCTTAGTTATTCCATCCTAGGGTTGTAATTGTGAGATTGCTTTTTGTTTCTCTGATTTTGAATTTGTGTTTAAGCATTTGTCCGTCAGTTATATTCTTTCTAGCTTGATTATGTGTAATGACCTATTCAGTTGTTATTAAAAGGCACCTCGTTATGGGTGAGAGATTCGTGTGAAGGGCGGTTATAAAAACTTTTGTGTTGGGGAGTTAGAAATTTTAGGCTAGGCCAGTCTCGGATGAATTCTAACCAAGATAGAGTCTAGGGATATCTGGGTAAGGGTTGGGTAATATATCTTAGGTCGAGCTAGTTTTTCTATTAGCCTAGAACTTAAAGAGTCTGGGGGAATTTTCATATGTGAATTCGGGTGAGTAGAACTCCTAGTATCAAAATTGACATGAAATGGTTGTTTCAGACTGTCAGGATTTGAAGTGTGTTGGAAAATGGGCACTTTTGGGGGACTTTCTGAGGTTCTATCCCATGTCAAGCGCTATAGCAGTTGACACTGCGCTATAGTGATGCCTGCTATAATGGAGAAATTCCCATTGTTGCAGAAGTTAAGGCAGTAAACTATGCTATAGCTGGCGACTACCACTATGGCGGTACTGCTATAGTGGCATTGGGCCTCTATAAAGGGACAACGAGACTACAAAACACAAAAATGGCATTTATAATTTCAATCCATCCTCTTCAGTTTTGAAGAGGTGAGGGTTGCTCCAAAAACCCTCTTAGGCTGCTCTAAGGCCTTGAAGCCATGAGGAGGGCAGATTCCAGCTAAAGAGGAGCAAAACCATGGATTTTTGGCTTGTCAACTATCAGGAAACGCCTTCATGGAGCCAGAATATGCATTGTCCAGCTGCTTGGCATCCAGGTAGGCTAAGTTTGAGTAAACTTAGACCTGTATCCATTTCTTATTGTTGTTATAGAATGACAGGAGGATTCATGTTTAGGCCTTCAGGCAGGAAGTCTGGAGGAATATAGTATTGTCTGGATAGATTTTTGGAATGGGAATGAGGGGGTTAGGGTAATGTATTTCATTTTGGGCTATTTATATTTATTAATTGATGTGCGATGTTAGAATCCAGGAAAACTAGATTGTTGGGCAGGTTCGGGGAACTGTAAATGTTGTAAATTAAATAAGTGGTTAGTTATAGCGGGTTTTCAGGATGATCTTAAATAAGGGGAATGGAATAAATAGGAAGGGTTGCATCTTTAATATTAGGGGATGTTATCCCTGAACTGTATTTGTTTTTAAAGAAGGGTTCTAGATGTGTTGTTGTGACTATATGTGTCTAGATGGTAACCTGAGAGTTAGTCATTGGACGGGTTGTCAAGATTAAGATTATGATCCATGTTTTCAGGTAGGTGATGGTTAATGTCTTTCCAAATGCAATGTATATACATGTAACTATATCTTAGTATTGTATGTGCTTTCATGCTTTGGAAAGGAAGTTATGAATATCCAATTATTTGGGGTGTCAATTATGTGAAATGAACCTGATTCTTTGCTTGTTGGTTCTATAAGGGTGTTTTCTATTCATTTAAGTATTGACTGTTTGCTGTGTGTGATATTCGGTTGGCGAGGGTACCACTCATTGTACGGGATACTAACATTTGTCTCAGGTACCACACCTGGTACATGTTCTATATTGGTTGGCTGGGGTACCACGCCTGGTACATGTTCTATATTTGTTGGCTCGGGTATCACGCCTGGTATAGGATTGATTTATGTATGTGTATTTGTTCCTTGAGAGAACCAGGTTTATCTGCTATTTATGTTCATTACTTATTGGTTCCTTGAGTGAACTAGGCTTATTTTCTATTACCGTTCATTACTTGTTGGTTCCTTGAGTGAACCGGGCTTATCTGCTATTGATACTCTTTACATGTTGGTTTCCTGAGAGGGCCTAGAGTTATTGGTACTTGACATATTTATTGGTCCTTGAGTGGCCTGGGTAGTATGTGTAAGTGTTCAAGTGGGTTCTTGAGTAAACTTGGGTTACATGTTAAATGCCATAGACAATGTCCTAGGGATCCTTGAGTGGTCCGAGTTACTTCTAAGTTGTGACATAATTATATGTGGTATGGTTATTTGTATAATCGGGCATGACCTATATGGTTGTTGAGTCCGGTTGTTGACTGGGGGTCTTATTGATAGTCATGTGGACTTCGTTATTTCATATCATCTGGTAATATTTGGTTAATGTCATACCCTTATAATTCCCATTTGGGTAAGAGTGACTAGCCGGTTAGCGGTGATGTCTTCGCTAGTTAGTCACAAGACTAGGGGTTGTGAGCCATATTATTTGATGGATTCAAGACAGGTGAACTTGGAGGGCCTAAGGTTCCTAGAGAGTCAAGTTTGACTGAGTTAGTAAAACAAGGCTAGTATTTTGTGAGTGTCTGAACCGGAGGGGTTCCAAAGGTAAGAAACCTTGGGGGTTGAATATGCAGGACTCACAGTTAACCCATTATTTGGCTAAGGGCTAAGGGTCAAGGTGATTGACTTAGGATCTTAATTTGAGTAAGGGTGGTAAATAATGGTGTTGTAGGTTGTCTCTCAACTAGCTAGCAGAGGCTGATAGTATACCTGATTGTTGAGACTAGAACCACTGAGGTACTTATAGTGGTTGGTAAGATTGGTGACTTGGGAAGTCTAGTGTTAAGTGTGACTTGGGATATCTTAGAACTAAGTGTGACCTGGGAGGTCCTAGTGTTAATGTGATGGTGGGAAAGTCATAGCGTTACATTTGACCAGGATGGGATGGTACTGAGTCTCCCTATTATGGAGTTGGTAGCGGAATGGGGTAGGAAGGCTTGGAAAAGAACGTATAAGTTTGTAGTATCAATATCAGGGTAGTAAAAGTGGATGTTAAAGGAATGGATTATTGTAAACTTTTTGCATATTTTCTCTTGATTTTATTATATGATGGTATGTGGTGGATTTGGGTCGACCGATGATGCCTACAATACGTGTTGTTTGTACTGATATTACTTTTTGCTATATCTTTTTTTTATCGTCTGGTTGCAGGATCAATAATGTGTAATGACACTTCTAGTTAATTTTGCATTTACGCCTTCTTTGTACCATTATAGCTTTCCTGTAGCGGCCCCAAATCATTTATGACTTTCTGCGACTGGTGGTTCGGTGCCCTGGTCGTTCATTTGGTCGTTTTGGTCATTTTCCTATTTGAGAGTGTTAACTTAGCATATCATTGAATTTAGTCAATATTCTTGCTAAACGTGCTCAGAATTGAATTCTGATAGTTTTGTTAGCTCCAGAGCATGGATTTTGGTCTAGGTGGACCCTGGGTCGGGTTCTGGGAGCTTTCGGTTTAGTTTTGTCTAGGTTTTTGTGTTTTAGCGAAGTTGAACTTAAATGTTTGACTTTGGTCAACATTCGGAGAAAACGGCCTCGGATGAAAATTCCATCTGTGCTATTAGCTTTGGAATGTCAACTTTGGGCTAGGGGAACCATTGGTTCTGCTCCCGGGGCTTTCGGACTTATTTTGGGGTATTGAGTTTTGAGTTAATTTTGGGCATGGGGCCCACTTTACCTTAAAACGATCCCCGTTGGTAAATTTGTTGAATCTATTGAGTCCGGAATGTTGTCTCCACTCAAATAGCTCTATTGGTTTGTCAGTATCGGATTCTAATTGTGCTCGGAATGCCCCGTAGAGGTTTAGAAAATTGCAGATTTATCTATTGCGGGGCAGCTTTAAATAGCGGTTGGCAACTTTATATTCAGCTTTTGCTCTCATCTTCCCAACTCATTTTCTCCGCCATTTTTACACCAAATTCTTTCAAATCTTCTCCTGCTCTTACCCATAACTTGGAGGAATAATTATTTCTGATCCGAGTGTGTTTCTTGGCCTCGTGAATAGGTAAAATCTCTTGTTAACTTTCATTAATTTCCATAAATTTCATTCTTTAAATTCTTGTTTTTCACTATTTTCAGGTTATTTCTTTCAGTTCTTTCAACTCCAACTTTATTTTTCTCAACTCTAATTACTCATGAACAGTGTGGGCTCGTGAGAATTGTCTAAATTCGTTAATCTCGCTCCTTTATCGTTGGTAAGCCTCTTCTTCTTCATGCCTTGTTCTTTTCTTCAAGCTCAAAAACCTCTATGGTTGAGGCTCTTACAAACTTGATTTTTCATGGGTTAAAGCTGCATTGGAGAGCTTGATTGTTCATGGTAACTGTAGTTCCAGTCCGTGGTCGATTCATGCTTCCAAATTAGTACGTTTCTGCCCTTGAAAATCTCAATTCTCCAAGTTTCTTTTCATGAATTAGTAGTACTTCGTGGATATTTTGAGCCCCAAAATGAACTCCGTTTGTGTTCAAATTTTGAGCATGGGTTCCTAAATTCACCGCGGACATAATTGTGAATTTTATTTCCTGGTTTGTTACACGGGCCCTGAGGGTCATTTTTTGACCCGATTTTACGTATAGCAATATGTGTGTCGTTCTTCTTGTCTTGACACCTAAATTATGTTCTTGATAGCGTGGCAGCCTTTTGAGGTTGTTCGAAAGGGGAAGTCACACGAGTGACGGTTCATGGTTGCAGTTCAGCCCCGAGGTAGGTTACGGTTTAAACTCCTTAGACTTCGCATATATAGAATAAAATTGTACTAATGGGTATCCTTGCGTTGGGTTTACTAGTTGGTACCACAGACCTTGACCGCTTTATTCATGTTCGATTCCTTTTCTTTCTCCGATGGTTGTAGTATTTGCTATAGATGATATTATCACCCTTGTGGTCCTGTGTGGCCTTGTTTGACTCTGGAACATAGATGGTGGGTTATATGGGAATGTCCGTGTGTCCCGAAATTGTTATTATTGTTGTAGAGTCGGCTATCTGTGATGTAGAATTGTTGGAGCCTGTGCAGGGCTGATAGGTTTGTTGTGGGCTGGGGGCCACTGTTATGATTGTGTATACCATTCATCATGCATATAGAGGGAAATTCTTCATGATTTTACTACAGTTTTGTCTTCGAGCCTACTATTCCTTAATTTCTAAATCTTGCATGACCTGTGGGCCCCATTTTTTGTGAAAATGATTGAAAAGGAGTTTTGGTACCGTCTTAATGGATCTTCTTGGGGTAAGGGGGAATTAAAGGATGTTTTATCATTATTTCTACTTATACTAGACTCGGCGGGGTCTAGCACTAGAATTGTTTTACTATAACTTTTGGGGTGATGCTAGACTCGGTGGGGCCCTACGCTAGGACTATTTGACTTATTGATTTAGACCTGGATACTCTTTCGGCAGCTTTTCTTAGGGATTTTTGAGATTGCGGGGCATGTCGGGGGCCTCCATAAACCTTTACATTTCATATCAAGGGTTACATGTTGTGTGTTCTGGAGAGGGTTATACGACGTAGGAGAGGTATATGGGTGTGACTTTCCATGGATCCTATCTTCTAGGCCTTATAGGATTCTGGAAGCGGGTAACATATGGTACTACTATCACTATTGGCTTAGCATGTCATGTCATATCATACATTTGGGTGAGGTACCACCCTTGTTTGTTGTTTGTTGATTGTACACTCTAGTAGTATGGGATGACAGAGGGTTTGTCTTCACTTGTTAGTGTTCCTTGGGTGTATGGGTTCCCGTGGGACTGTAGGTAGACTTATTGCTACTATTTTGCTCTATTGGTTCTTGTTGTGATTCTTTTGACTTTGGATATTGTTAAGGTTAAACTTGGGCTTCCAGTTGTTGTATTCTTGACTTGAGATTGCATGCTTAGTTGGGTTATTGTTCCTTGTATTTGAGCATGTTTATTGTTTTCTTCCTATCCTTCCATATTTGTTGAGGTTACCGGTATACCGCCTTATTTCTAAACTCTTCGTTATATACTTATTATTGCTAGGATCCCGGGTATGTGTTTCTTTCCCTCGCCTATGATGTGCATTCTTTTAGCTAGCCATATGTATTGTTCCTGCTTGTATTCCTCCTGTGCTAGCTTCTGTGTACTTATTCATTTCTTTTTATGACTAATTGTTTTCTATTCTTCTTATTACTACTCTTTTATCGTATATGTGCCCATTCGGCCTATGATACCTACTAGGTACAAGTTGCTTTGCAATTGGTGCTCATACTACACTTTATATCTTCAGGTGTAGATCTTAGTGTGGGCCATCGCTGCTAGATCATGGGATTCATACTTGGTGACCTTTTGGACTATCCAGACTGAGGATGAGCTCTTGGCTACCGGAGCTTAGCTTTAGTTTATCTTTTTTATCATGTACTGTGTTACTACTCAGAGACAGTTGTGTATATATTATTTTGGATGCTTCGTACTACTTATATGTAGTTCTGGCTCTATACTATGATACAAAGTTTTGGGGTTTTGGTTTAGCTTCCACATATGTATATATATTCCTACATGTGCTTTCTTCAGCTTATTTCACTTGCTTCCGCTTATTTATAATGTTCTTCTAATAAATTGTTAGATGGTAGACCATTACTAACCATTCCAGTCTACATGGATTAGTTCACCTACTGGGGGTTGTAGGTGCCATCAAGACCGAGAAATTGGGTCGTAACAGCTAGGAATCAGAGCGTAGGTTCACTAGTATCATCAGTATAGGAGCCAATGTCTTGTAAAGTCCTGCGGATCGGGGTGGAGACGTCCGCACTAATTCTTTAGGAGGCTATAGTGACATTTTAGGAATATGACTCTCTTATTTTCTTCTGTATCATGCTTAATCCTTGGTAGTTTCTTGAAATCTTGCTTATTCGCTTTCATTCTTCCGCAGAGGGCTTGTAAAAGATTGTTGGCATCGGGTGGAGATGAGCCTCCGACTCCAGCTAGGAGCCGAGGAGGTCGTAGAGGTAGGGGTCAAGGGCGTCCCTGAGTAGCAGCAACTGCTACAGTTGAGATAGGGCCAAAGCATGATTATGAGCCAGAGTTTGCTCATGAGCAGCATGTGGACTAGAAGGCATCCCAGTTACCACTAGCTCCAGTGCCATCTTCATCTCCAGCTTTGTCTTCAGATATTTGGGCTTACTGTTACAGTTACTGGGTATGATTAGAGAGCGGCCTTTTGAGGCAGCACATACATCCGCTCATGGGCCAGCCCTGGGTGCACCGTGTTAAGGAGCACATCCTGTTACTGCAGCTCCCCTTGCCAAGGTTATTTTGGTCCCATCAGTTGCACAGCCTCTTGAGATGAAGCAGAAGTCATTGGGTAAATTCTTGAGATTCGCACCTCTAAGATTTGTTGGTTCTTCTGGGCAGGACCCCCATGACTTTATTACTATTTATGAGGAGAAGTTGCACCATTTTGGGTTGTTGGAGACTCACGGAGTAGGCTATACTACATATCAGCTAGAGGGCCCAGCGAAGTTATGATGGAGGGCCCAGGTTTCTTGCAGACCATAATCGTCACCTCCTTTGACTTTGTCCGAGTTTTATGTAGCCTTTATGGCCAAGTTCTTACCTCATAGATAAAGAGAGAGGCAAAGAGAGGAGTTTACCAGACTTACTCAAGATACCATGACAAGAGGCACTACTTATATGGAGTTCATTGTGAGATATTCATCAATCACCACAGTGTTTAGTACATTACGAGTCAGCGAGAGATGAACTCGAGGTAGAGAAGATGGATTGAGTTGCTGAAGGACTAGGACTTTACTATTCTGTACCATCCGGGCAAGGCAAACGTGGTAGCGGATGCCTTGAGTCAAAAAGATGTGAGTATGGGAAGCCTTGCTTCACTTTCAGTTTCTGAGTGACCGCTAGCCTTGGACATCTAGTCCTTGGCTAACCACTTGGTTAGGCTTGATTTGTCGGATCCCAGTCGAGTTCTTGCTAGTGTTGAGGTTAGGTCTACTCTTGTTGATCAGATATAGAGCCGTCAGTTTGAGAATCATCGGTTATGTGACCTTCGAGATTAGGTTGTGTGGGGTGAGGCCAGCGGGGCTACTCTAGATTCAAATAAGTTTCTGAGGTTTGGTGGTCAACTTTGTGTTCCAAGGGTTGGTGATTTGATTTAGTTGATACTCCCTGAGGCACATTGTTCTACATACTCCACTCATCCTGGTGGGGTGAAGATGTATAGAGACTTGAGACAGCTTTACTGGTGGAGTGTTATGAAGTGAGATATAGTAGACTTCATGTCTCGGTGCTTGAACTGTCAGCAGGTGAAGTTCGAGCACATGAGACCTCATAGATTAATGTAGTGACTTCCCATTCCTGAGTTGAAGTGGGAAGGAATTACTATGGATTTTATGGTTGGTTGCCTCGTACCTCCAGGGGTTTTGATTCCATTTAGGTAGTTGTGGATCAGCTAACTAAGTCAACCTATTTCTTGCCAATTAAGACCTCTTACAGTGCCGAGAAGTTAGATCAGATCTATATTTGTGAGGTTGTTTGGTTATACGGGGTCCCAGCTTCTATCATTTCAAATTGTGGCACTCAGTTCACATCTCAGTTTTGGAGAGTTATTCAGTGAGATTTGGGTACAAAGGTTCAGCTTAGTACTACTTTCCACCCTCAGATAGATGGCCAGTCTGAGAGGACTATCCAGGTCTTAGAGGACATGCTTTGAGCCTGTGTTCTTGATTTTTGAGGTTCTTGGGATCAGTTTGTGCCTTTGGCCGAGTTTGCATATAATAATAGCTTCCATTTTAGCATTGGCATGGCACCCTTCGAGGTATTGTATGGTAGGCATTACAAATCGTCGGTTGGTTGGTTTGATGTATTAAAGTCCAGGCCATAGAGTACTGATTTACTTCTTGACTCCTTAGACAGAGTTAGGGTGATTCAGGATAGACTTCGAGCTGCTCAAAGTAGGCAGAAGTGCTACGCTAATCGTAGACTTCCTACCTTGGAGTTTAATGTTGGTGATTTGGTATTCCTCTGTGTGTCGCCCATGATGGGCGTGATGAGATTTGGTCGGCGGGGTGTTCTTAGCCCCAGGTATATTGGGTCGTTTGAAATCCTCTAGAGGGTTGGTAGGGTTGCCTATCAATTAGCCTTGCCTCTGATGTTTTTAGCTATGCATTCGTTGTTTCATGTTTCGATATTGATATGGTATGTTCCGAATGATTCTCATGTGTTACATTTGTAGTCGGTTCAGTTGGATGAGAGCTTGTCCTTTGTCGAGTAGCCTGTTCCTATATTGGCCAAAGATGTGAGGAGGTTGAGGTCTAGGGAGATTCCTGTTGTAAAAGTTCAGTGGAGGCATCATCCAGTCGAGGAGGCTACTTGGGAGACCGAGAGAGATATGCGGGCCAAGTATCAGCAGTTGTTTGAGCCTTTATGTACCTCTTTCTTTTTGACTTTCGAGGATGAAAGTCCTTTTTAGTAGTGGATGATGTAATGATCCTTCCGGTCATTTTCGCATTTACTCCTTCTTTGTACTGCTAGAATTTTCTTGTAGCGGTCCCAAGTTATTTATGACTTTCTAGGACTGGTAGTTTGGTGCCCTAGTCATTTATTTGGTCGCTTTGGCTGTTTACCTGTTTTAGATCCTTAAATTAAAATATCATTGACTTTAGTCAACATTTTTGGTAAACATGCTCGAAATCGAATTCCGACAGTTCCATTAGCTCCAGAGCATGGAATTTGGTCTGGATGGACCCTGGTTCGAGTTCTGGGTGCTTTCGGTTTAGTTTTGTCTGGGTTTTTTTGTTTTAGCCAAGTTGAACTTAAAAGTTTGACTTTGGTCAACATTCATAAAAGAAGGCCTCGGATGAAAATTTTGTCTGTGCTATTAGCTCCAGAATGTTGACTTTGGGCTAGGGGAACCTTTGGTTCGGGTCCCGGGGCTTCCGGACTTGTTTTGGGGTATTGAATTCTGAGTTAGTTTTTGACATGGGGCCCACTTTTCCTTAAAACAATCTCTGTTGGTAAATATGTTGATTCTATTGAGTCATGAATGTCGTCTCCACTCAAATTATTCTATTGGTTTGTGAGTATCGGGTTCCAACTGTGCCCAGAATGCCCCGTAGAAGTTTAGAAAATTGCTGATTTTTCTGTTGCTGGACAACTTTAAATAGCTGTTGGCAGCTTTATTTTCAGCTTTTGCTCTCACCTTCCCAATTCTTTTTCTCCACCCTTTTCACACCAAATTCCTTCAAATCTTCACCTGCTCTTACCCATAACTTGAAGGAATAATTGTTGCTGATCCAGGTGTGTTTCTTCGCCTTATGAATAGGTAAAGTCTCTTGTTAACTTCTGTTAATTTCAACAAATTTCATCTTTAAATTCTTATTTTTCACGATTTTCAGCTTATTTCTTTCAGTTCTTTCAACTCCAACTTCATTTTTCTCAAATCTAATTACTCAAGAACAGTGTGGGCTCGTAGGAATTATCCAAATTATCGCTAATCTCGCTCCTTTATCGTTGGTAAACCTCTTGTTCTTCAAGCCATGTTCTTCACTTCAAGCTCAAAAACCTCCATGGTTGTCTCTTACAAGTTTTATTTTTCTTGGGTTAAGCTTCATTGGAGAGCTTGATTGTTCGTGGTAGCTGTAGTTCCGATCCGTGGTTGATTCTTACTTCCAAATTGGTACGTTTCTGCCCTTGAAAATTGCAATTCTCCACTTTTGTTCTCATGAATTAGTAGTACTTCAGGGCTGTTTTGTGCCCCAAAATGAACTCCGTTTGCCTCAAATTTTGAGCATGAGTTCCTAAATTCACTGCGGACATAATTGTGAATTTTTTTTTGTTCCAATCTGCGGGCCCTGAGGGTTATTTTTCAACCCGATTTTTGGCTCGATTTTCCGTATAGCAATATGGGTGTCGTTCTTCTCGTCTTGACACCTAGATTATATATTTGATAGCTTGGCACCATTCTAAGGCTGTTCGGAAGGGAAAAGCACATGAGTGATGATTCGTGTTTGCAATTCGACCCCGAGGTATGTTATGGTTTAAACTACATAGACTTTGCATATATAGAATAAAATTGTACTAATGGTCATCCTTGGGTTAGGTTTACTAGTTGGTACCACAGACCTTGAACGCTTTTTTTATGTCCGATTCCTTTCCTTTCTCAGATGGTTGTAGTATTTGCTATAGATGATATTATCACCCTTATGGTCCTGTGTGGACTTGTTTGACTATGGAACATAGATGGTGGGTTATATGGGAATGTTCGTGAGTCCTGGGCATCGTTATTATTGTTGTGGAGCTAGCTATTTGTATTGTACAATGATTGGAGTTTGTGCAGGGCCGATAGGTTGATTGTGTGCTGGGGTCTACTGTTGTGATTGTGTATACCATTCATCATGCATATAGAGGGAATTTTTTCATGATTTTACTATGATTTTTGGCTTCAAGCCTACTATTGCTAAATTTCTAAACCTTGTATGGCCCATGTGGCCCATTTTCGGTGAAAATGATCAAAAAAAGGTTTTGGTACCATCTTAATGGATCTCCTTGGGGTAAGGGGGAATTAAAAGATGTTTTATAACTATTTCAACTTATACTAGACCTAGCGGGGTTGAGTCCTAGACTTGTTTTACTATAACTTTCTAGGTGATGCTAGACTTGGTGGGGTCGTGCGCTAGGACTATTTGACTTATTGATTTAGACCTGGATACTCTCCAGGAAGCTTTACTTGGGGATTTTCGAGATTGCAGGGCATCTAGTATGTTGGTCAGTGGCCTCCATAGATGTTTTCATTCCGAACCAAGGGCTACATATTACGAGTGCTAGAGGGTAGGTATATGGCATAAGAGAGGTATATGGGTGTGACCTTCTATAGATCTTATCTTCTGGGCCTTATAGGATGCTGGAAGCGGGTAACATATGGAACTACTATCACTCTTAGCTTAGCATGGCATGTCATATCACATTTCTATGAGGTACCACCCTTGTTTGTTGTTTGTTGATTGTACACTTTAGTAGTATGGGATGTCGAAGGTTTTGTCTTTAGTTGTTTGTGTTCCTTGGGTATATGGGCGCCCGTGGGACTATAGGTAGAATTATTTCTACTATTTCGCTCTATTGGTTCCTATTGTGGTTCTTATGACTTTTGATATTGTTAAGGTTAAACTTGGGCTTCCAGTTGTTGAATTCTTGACTTGAGATTGCATGCTTAGTTGGGTTATTATTCCTTGTATTTGGGCATGTTTACTGTTTTCTTCCTCTCCTTCTCTATTCGTTGAGGTAACCGGTATACCGCCTGCTTTCTAAACTCTTTTTTATATACTTGTTGTTATGAATATCCTGGGTACGTGTTTCTTTCCCTCGCCTGTGATGTGCATTCTTTTTAGCTAGCCATATGTATTGTTCCTTCTTGTATTCCTTTTGTGCTAGCTTCCGTGTACTTATTCACTGCCTTCTGTGACTAATTATTATCTATTGTGCTTATTACTACTCTTTTATCTTATATGTACCCAGTCGGCCTATGATACCTACTGGGTACTAGTTGCTTTGAAATTGGTGCTCATACTACACTTTGCATCTTCTGATGCAGATCTTAGTATGGGCCATCACAGCTAGATCATAGGATTCCTGCTTGGTTACCTTTTGGACTATGCAGAATGAGGGTGAGCTCTTGGCGACCGGAGCTTACCTTTAGTTTATATTTTGTATCCTTTACTCTGTTACTACCCAGAGATAGTTGTGTACATATTATTTTGGATACTTTGTACTCCTTATATGTAGTTCTGGCTCTATACTATGATACCAGGTTTTGGGGTTCTGGTTTAGCTTCCGCATACGTATATATATTACTATATCTACTTTCTTTAGCTTATTTCCCTTGCTTTCGCTTATTTATAACGTTCTTCCGATAATTTTTTAGATGGTAACCCATTATTAACCGTTCTGGGCTATTGATATTGGTTCGTCTACTGGGAGGTTATAGGTGCCATCATGATTGAGAAATTGGGTCGTGATATGATGTTTCATAGGTACATGATGATGGCGATCTCCAGTAGCTTCTACTCTTTGTTTCTGCATTAGAAGCTGTGTCTTTTTTTCAGTTCTTGTATTTTTCTTTTCATAGCTCTTGTACCTATTTAGTCAAGTTCTTAGGGGAGGGTTGTATTCGAATTTTATAAAGGATTTTCCTTACATAAAAGTTTTAAATGTTTTCCTGATTTAAAAAGGAGGTTCTTTTATCATTTTACTTTTATTCTTGCATTTACTGGTTGGATCGGGTGGTAAGAGTTCTTCTATCTAGATGCTTAGAGTTGGTGCCTGCACAGCCCAGTAATTGGGTCATGAAAAATGGTATTAGATCCTAGGTTACCTCTCTCCCTGTACAATAGCAAAATGTTGAATAGAGTCCTGTAGATTGGTGTGTTGATGTCAATATCTAATCCTTGGGAAGCTATAAAGCATTCTAGGAAACTTCTCTCTTCTTTCATTCCTTTCATGCAGATTGTTACCTACTTGTATGAGTTGAGTCAAATTGGTATCTCTTGATTCCAATTAGTATCTTAACAAAGTAAAAGATATCGTTTGACTCTAGTGGGGAGGACACAAGCAGGGAAAGTTCGAACCAGGAAGGTTCCAATTGGTATCTGGCTCAGAGGTTGTCGTAAGGCATGGATGATTGACTAACAATCATCCATGGGGAGAATAGAGAGAAGTATATGTGACTTGAAATTATGTTGAAATATGAAGCTTGAAATTATGTATGTTTGCATTACTTGTATGACTGCAATTGTTGGTGTGAAATTGATTGCTTACTATGAATATTTTGGCCTGGGAGTAGACATAACTTGATTTTGTGTGCTTTAATTATTGATAAAATTGCTTTGTTTCTGTAATTGAGATTTCGTGTTACATTTCAGATAAGGACTTATCATTGGTTAAAATGGTAAGGGGACAAGACTTGTTACTGTGGGGAAACTCTAGTTTCAAGACAGTCGGGTTGATTGGGAACCATGGGAAAAGAGGGGAAGTCATTCTTTTATGATAGTAGAAATGTGTTGTCATGAACAGTTTTCCCTTGTAATTTGTACTTGATTTTGTTATAATTTGGTGCTAAATTTTGAATTATGCATTATTGGGGTTGGTCTTGGGGTTATGTTTAAAGGTCAGGAGGTGATTCAGGGGTTAATGTTGATAACCGAGAATGGGGAATGGGTGAAACTTGCAGTCTTGTATTAATGGGCTACTTCTATTAGGGCCGCCGTAGTAAAGTTGTACTTCTGTAGCGATCCAACTATAGCAGGAATTTTTCTGCTATGGAAGTACCGTTGTAGCAGTATGTCAACCGATGTAGCAGAAGGGGGCGGGGAAGAACTCCTGCCCTATTTTCCCTTGTTTTATTTTCATTCCTGGGTTGTTTTAAATCGTTAATTGAGCTACGAGATACTGCATAAGTTATACGAATTAGTATCCTTATGCAATAAAAGAAAAGGATAAATATGGTAGCCCGGGCCATAGGGTTTATTGGTTTGATGCGATGATTTTACCCTTGATTGAGTAAATACTTGCATTGTAATTATAATGTGTAGTTAGTGAGGGAACCATGATATTATGGTGGAACTAAGTTTTCAGGCATTGGTAGAATTATTATTGTCCATTGGTAGGAATAGCCATTCAGGCAGTAGTTTGACAAAACATCCATAATTGGCTGAGTGGTGTGGGACACTACTCATAGGCTTATTCTATGTAAATTTTGACTAATCATATCTCTTGGGAAGAGTATAGTAAAATTTTGGAGAACTTGAAATAAGTTGGCTTTTTCAGGGTCGATGATCCTTAGTAGTACAGTCAATTGAGGGAGTGGGGTTAATAAATAGGTTCTTTATCAGTCGTACCCCTCTTGTTGACCATGATAATACGTAGTGTTACTGCTCATTGAGTTGGTGGGATGCGCTTTTTATAGCATTGGTTAGGGTGCAAGTACCCGGGTAGAATTCTCCCTAGGATGAGAGTTGACAAAAATCTTAGGCGATGATGGGTTCCAATGAAGTTTCAATGTTGTGTTGTTTAGAGATACTTGATGTCTCCGGGTGTAGTATTTGATAGGAATAAGGTGATATCATGATATGCGAGGGACATAGTATCTTGTGGAAAACTTTCAGAGTGGAGTTCGAGTTAGTAGAACTCTGAGTATAGTAGAAAAAGGGTCGCCATAGTGGTATCTAGTCTCCATGGCATGGAAAAATTGTTTTGTTCATTAGTTGAATTTCTTTGCTTCGGTATTTCGATGAGGCCCCACTTTTTTAGGCACATGGGGAGGAGTACTCTTATTTGTCTTGTGCAGCTCAAAGGAAGGGATACCTTGATAAAGAAGGATAAAATTTAATTGCGATTGAGTTTAGGTACATCGAGAGATTTTGAAGTTTCGGTAGTTCGCGTAAGGTTATATTTACGCTATTGTGGTAGAGTGTTAAGGTTCAAGGGGCTGGCTCATTCTTTACTTCATCCTTAGAGATTGTTCGAGGATGAATGATGGGTAAATTGGTATCTGTTGTAATTACTTGTTCAGTAGTTATTAAAAGGAACCTCATTATGGGTAAGCGCTTCATCCTAAGGGCGGGTTAGAAAATCTTTTGGGTTGGTGAGTTGGAAATTTTGAGCCCGGTTAGTCTCGAATGAATTCTGAGTGCGGTAGGGTCTAGGGCAATTAGGGTGCGGTTTGGGTAATATATCTTTGGTCGAGCTAGTTTTTTTGTTAGGCAAGCCCTTAAGGAGTTCAAGGGACTTTTTTGAAGTGAATTTGGGTGAGTAGAACTCCCGGTATCAAAGTTTACAAGAAGGGGTTATTTCAGAGCATCAGGATTTGAGGTGTGTTGTAAAATGGGCACTCTTAGGGGACTTTTTGAGGTTATGTCCAATGTAAATTGCTATAGCAATTGACACTGCGCTACAATAATGACTGCTATAGCAGAGAAATTCTCACTGTAGCAGAAGTCAAGGCGGTCAACTCTGCTATAGCGAGCGACTACAGCTATGAAGGTACCGCTATAGCGGGATTGGGCTACTATAGCGGGACGACGGGACAAGAAAACCCAAAAATGGGTTTTATAATTTCATTTTATCCTCTTCAATTTCAAAAAGGTGAAGGTTTCTCCAAAAACCCTCCTAGGCTGCTCCAAGGCCTTGGAGCCATGGGGAGGGGATAGTCCCACTAAAAAGGAGCGAAACCATGGATATTGTGCTTGTCATCTGTCAGAAAACATCTTCACAGAGCAATAATATGCGCTGTGCAACTGCTTGGCATCCAGGTAGGCTAGGTTTTTTTGAGTAGACTTAGTCCTGTATCCATTTCATATAGTTGTTATAGAATGATAGGAGGATTCATGTTTAGGCCTTCGGGCACAGAGTCTGGAGGAATATTATATTGTTTGGATGGATTTTTGGATTGGGAATGAGGGGGTTAGGGTAATGTATTTCATTGTGGGCTATTTATATTTGTTTATTAATGTGTGATGTTAGAATCTAGGAAAACCAAATTGTTCGGTTAGTTCTGGAAATCAGAAATATTGTAAATTAAATAAGTAGTTGGTTATAGTGGGTTTTGGAATGATCTCAAATTAGGGGAATTGAATAAATAGGAAGGGTTGGAGCTTCAATGTTATGGGATGTTTTCCTAGAACTGTATTTGTTTTTAAAGATGGATTCTAGATGTGTTGTTGTGACTATATATGTCGAGAGGGTAACCCGAGAGATAGTGTTCGGACGGGTTGTAAAGATTGAGGTTATGAGCCATGTTGTGGGGTAGGTAATGGTTAATATCTTTCCAAATGCAATGTATATACATGTAACTATAGCTTACTATTGTATGTGCTTTCATGCTCAGGAAAGTATGTTATTAATATCTAAGTATTTGGGGTGTCAATTATGTTAAATGAACTTGATTGTTTGCTTGTTGGTTCTACAAGGGTGTTTTCAGTTCATTTAAGTATTGACGTTTGTCTATGTGTGATATTTGGTTGGCTCAGGTACCATGCCTGGTATGGGACACTAACGGTTGGCTTGGGTACCATGCCTGGTGCATATTCTATATTGGTTGGCTCGGGTACTACGCCTGGTACGGGATTGATTTCTATATGTGTGTTAGTTCCTTGAAAGAACCAGGTTTCTCTGCTATTTATGTTCATTACTTGTTGGTTCCTTGAGTGAACCGGGCTTACTTACTATTGATATTCATTACTTGTTGGTTCCCAGAGTAAAATGGGCTTATCTACTATTTATACTCTTTACATGTTGGTTTTCTTAGAAGGCCGGGACTTATTATTACATAATAAGTGTTCAGGTGGATTCTTGAGTAATTTAGGGTTGCATATTAAATACCATAGACAATGTCCTAGGGATCCTTGGGTGGTCCAGGTTGCTTATATGTTGTGACATAATTATATGTGGTTTGGTTACTTGTATAGTAAGGCATGACTTATATGGTTTTTGAGTCCGGTTGTTGACTAGGGGTCTTATTGATAGTCATATGGACTTGGTTACTTCATATCGTTTGGTAATATTTGGTTAATATCGTACCCTTGTAATTACCATTTGGGTAAGAGTGACAGGCCGGTTAGCAGTGATGTCTGGGCTAGTTGGTCACAAGACTAAGGGTTGTGGGGTGTATTAGTTGATGGGTTCAAGACAGGTGAACTGGGAGGGCCTAAGGTTCCTAGAGAGTCAGGTTTAACTGAGTTAGTAAAACAAGGCTAGTAAATTATGAGTGCCTGAACCGATCGGGTGTTAAGGGTAAGAAACCTTGGGGGTTGAATACGCAAGACTCACATATAACAAATTATTTGGATAAGGGCTGAGGGAAAAGGTGGTTGACTTTGGATCTTAATTTGAGTCAGGGTGGTAAGTCCTAGTTTTGTAGGTTGTCTCTCAATTGGCTAGCAGAGGCTGATAGTATACCTGATTGTTGATACTGGAACCACTGAGGTGGTTATAGTTCTTTGTAAGATGGGTGACTTGGGAATTCTAGTTTTAAGTGTGACTTGGGAATTCTTAGAACTAAGTGTGACCTGGGAGGTCCTAGTGTTAATGTGATGGTGGGAAAGTCCTATCGTTATGTTGGACCAGGATGGGATGATAAAGAGTCTCCCTGTTGTGGAGTTGGAAACAGAATTGGGTAGGAAGGCTTCGGAAAGAATGTCTAAGTTCCTAGTGTCAATATCAGGATGGTAAAAGTGGATGTTAAAGGTACGTATTATTGTAAACTTATTGCATATTTTCTCTTGATTTTCTTATATGATGGTATGCGGTCGATTCGGGTTGATCGATGATTCCTACTATTATGTGTTGTTTGTACTGTTACTACTCTTGCTATACCTTTTTGTATATAGTCTGGTTGCAGGATCAGTGAAGTTTCATAGGTACATGACGATAGCGATCTCCAACAACTTCTACTTTTTGTTTCTGCGGTAGATGTTGTGTATTCTTTTCATTTCTTGTATTTCTCCTGTAGTAGCTCTTTTACCTATTTAGACTAGATCCTAGGAGGGTTGTATTAAAAAATTTAAAGGAATTTCCTGACATAAATGTTGTAAATGTTTTCCTGATTTTAAATGGAGGTTATTTTATGGTTTTACTTTTATTTCCGCATTTACTGGTTGGATCGGGTGGTAAGGGTTCTCCTATATACGTTCTTAGAGTAGGTGCCCGCACGGGCAATAGTTGGGTTGTGATATTATGCTTACTTGCTTTCCTTCCTTCCCTTTTTACATGAGGTTACCGGTATACCGCCATCTTTCTAAAATCTCTCTTCATATATATTGTTGTTGCAAGGACTCCACGTGCGTTATTCTTTCCTTCACATGTGTTCTGTGTTAGATATATCTTTTGTGGCTAGCATAGTATGTTTGTAATTCTTGTTGACTTCTATCCGTGCTAGTTTTTGTCAAGACCCAGACCCCGTAAGTGGCACCCACCCAACCCTCGGGTGAGTGAACCATCAATGACCACAAACTTAATCATTCTAACAACTCAAAACCAGTGTGCAATAATATAAACTAGCAATTCAATAACAATCTCAACTATTATAAATAACCTGCGGAAAACCCCTCCCTAGAACTTGAAAGTCATTGTACCAAAATACTATCAAATGTCTTGAATATGGGGATGCAACCCCAAAACAAACAAGAGTCTAAGCCCGAAACAAGTGGGCTATAACTGAAATGGAAGAAACCAAGGTAGCTCGATCGAAGCAGCTCATTGTTGATGTCTGAAAGAGCTGGGACTACAGGTGAGGTCGTGTGTCAGCCCCTAGAATATTGCATGTACTTACAAAAAGACAAGCAAGTGCAGAATAAGTACACAAACACCGTGTACTGCTAGGATCATCGGCAAGCTCTAATAAACATAATATGAACAGTAAACCATAACATAGTAAGCTACAGGAAACATATAGTAAGTCAACCAATAGCAAGATATTAAATCCCTCTCTTAGCTCATTAACACATGAACCAAATAACAACCATTGACCACACGCAAGACAGCAACATATATCCCTTCCTCACATAACCCGGACCCACCAAGGATCTCCCTAATATCACCTAAGTGTTAGACATGCAATCCTGGTCTACTCTGAGACCGTCTCACATTTAACATAAAATCACCCGGCCTCTCAAGGACCCTATGCAGATATCACAGTTCAAGAATTCAACCCGGTCCACTCACAGAACCATCGAAGAATAAGACAATGCAATGAAAACAACCCGTACCAGGCATGGTACCCAAGCTAATCTTTAGTATTCTCGTACCAGGCATGGTACTCGAGCCAACCGTTAGTAATTCCCGTACCAGGCGTGGTACCCGAGCCAACCAAATATCATAACAATTCCAAATAAATCACAAGAAAATAAACAAACATACTTGTAAAACAAACAAGAAAACAAAAGAAGTTCATTTCACAAGACTGATTATCGGACAACTAGATATTCACAAGTCATTCCCTAAACATGAAACTCATACACTAAAATGAAATAGTATGTGAAAACATAATGTATATTAGAAATCAAACCATCACCTACCTTAAAATATTGCAAGCTCTATTGATCAGGAGCTTTCCCCTTTTCAAGATCCCTTGCTTGTTCTTGGTCTAGAAATAAATATGCAAGAACTATAATCAATTACTGACCCAAAAGTACCCAGATTATACAAAATCCCAATCCCCAGGCCAACCTATGATCACTCCACCCATTCCCAGGCTTTCCCAACATTAATTCACCTAAATTAAATCATTTTTGCAGATTCCTTTAGAGAATTATTATTAAGTGATCATCACCCATCATCAATAATAAATAACCAAGAACTCTAGCACCCTAGAATCTCCTTTTTTCCCCGGATTCTTCCATTCCTTCCAAACATTTCCCCCAAGTCCACCCGTAACAATTCTAAAGTGTAGGAGAGATAGTACGCAGTTTGGGGAGTAGAATCCTTACCTTTGGGATGAAAAATAATGGAAAACAGAGGAAAATTGCCCAAACTGTCCTTGCCCTTATCCCAAAATGTCTTTGTTGAAAACTAACTATTTTGGGGAAGTTTCAACATTAAATCCCGTCACGCTCCGCTATAGAGGTCCATCCGCTATAGCGGTACCACCATAACTGAGTCGACTGCTATGGCGGAGGATGATCGATGTTGACTTCCGTTGTAGCGGTATTTTATCTGCTATGGTGGTGTGTCAACTTCTACGATAGATGACACGGGACAAAAAGTCATAAAGTCTCCCAAATTGGTCCATTTGACAACACAATCATTTTCATGACATTCTGAAATAACCCCTTCACATCAACCTCGATACCGAGAGTTCTACTTAACCGAATTCGATTCTGAAAAGTCCCCCGGACTGCTTTATGTCTTAGCTAATTGGAAAACTAGCTCAAATCAAGACATTTTACCCAATACTTATCCAGATTGCCCTAGACCATACCTCGCTCCAAAATCGGCCGAGACTAGCCTAGCCCAGAATTTTCAACTCCCAAACCTAGAAGTTTTCTGACTCAAGACTTGGCGTGAAAGGTTTACCTATATCGACGAACCCGGTTGTTACAACATATACCAATTTACCTACTATTCATCCCCGAATTATCCAACCCAAAATTATGGAAATAAAGAAAGGGAAGTGAAGTACCTAAATCCTAAAATAAGTGAGGGTACTTGTGCCGCATGTCCTTCTTAGTTTCCCAAGTGGCTTCTTCAATCAAACGATGCTTTCATTGAACCTTTACCATAGTAATTACCTTTGTGCTCAATTTATGGACATCCCGATCAAGAATTATAGATGGTTCCTCTTCATAGCAAAGATCCTTATCAAACAACACCTCATCTCACTTGATGATGTAGTCCCCGTCCGCACAGTAGTGCTTTAGTATGGATACATGGAATCCCGAATGGACACCAGACAAATTAGGCGGCAGTGCTAACCTGTATGCCATTAACCCTACAATCTCGAGAACTTTGAACGGTCCAATAAACTAAGCGCTGAACTTTCCCTTCTTACCAAAGTGCATAACTCCGTTCATTAGTGACACCTTCAATAGTACTTGTTCACCAATCTGAAAATCCATGTCCCTTACCTTGCGATCCGCATATTCCTTGTGCCTACATTAGGCAGCTGTTAACTTGGTCTGAATGCCTCTCACCTTTTCTTGTGCTTTCCTTACCAAGTCCACGCCCAATGGCTTTACATCGCCTTCCTCAAACCACCATATAGGTGACCTATAACTCCTCCCATACACTGCCTCAAATGGTGACATTTTGATACTGGAGTGGTAGCTATTATTGTATGAGAACTCACACAATGGTAGAAACTGGTCCCAATGACCCCTAAAGTCAATCACACATGCTCTCAGCATGTCCTCCAATACCTGGATCGTGCTCTCCGACTGACCATCAGTCTGGGGATGGAAGGTTGTACTGAAGGTGAGTTGAGTGCCCAACTCTTCGTGTAGCTTACCTAAAAATTAGAGGTAAACTGCGTACTCCTATCTGAAATGATGGATAGTGCTACCGCGTGCAATCTCACGATCTCTTTCACATAGATCTCAGCCAATTGATGTGAATTGTAGTCCACCCTGACCGAAATAAAATGAGCCGACTTGGTCAGCCTGTCCACAATGACCCAAAGAGAGTCATACTTCCCCAAGGTCTTGGGAAAACCCACTACAAAATCCATGGCTATCATTTCCCACTTCCACTCTAGAATGGGCATCCTCTGAAGTAGTCTCGCAGGTCTTTGGTGCTCATACTTTACCTGCTGAGAATTTTGACACTAGGACAAAAAATCAGTTGTCCCTTTTCAACCTGAGCCACCAGTAAAGCTCCCTCAAATTCCTGTACATCTTGGTTACACCTGGATGAATCAAATACCACGATCCATGAGCCTCCACCAACACTTTTTGTATGATGTCATCAACCCGAGGAATGCAAATCCTTCCTCTAAAACTCAACACCCCGCTTGCATCCAACATGGCATCTCTAGATTCTCTGGATATTACCTTGCTTCGAAGCTTGCTCAACTATGAATCCTGAAGCTTCTTGGCCTTTATCTCCTCTAAGAACGTGGATTTGACCTTAATACTGGCTAACACCCCGCCCTCTTCTGAAATATCCAAGTGCATGAACTTATATTCCAAAGCCTGAATCTCCCTTACCAATGGTCGTTTGTAAACCCCCAAACAAGCCAAACTGTCCATGCTAACTATCTTCCGGCTCAATGCATCTGCAACTACATTAGCCTTACCCCGATAGTACTAAATGGGCACATCATAGTCCTTTAACAACTCCATCCACCTTCTCTGCCTCAGATTCAAGTCCTTCTGGGTAAAAACATACTGCAAACTGCGATGATCGGTGAATACCTCACCCTTGACACCATAGAGATAGCGTCTCCAAATCTTAAGTGCAAATACCACCGTTGCCAACTCTAAATCATGGGTTGGGTAATTCCTCTCATGAACTTTCAACTGCTTGGATGCATATGCTATCACATTCCTGTCCTGCATCAACACAACACCCAAACCCAAATATGAAGAATCACATTAAATAATAAAGTCCTTAACTTCAACTGGTAAAGACATAATGGGAGCCGTGGTCAGAAGTGTCTTGATCTTTTAGAATCTCTCCTCACACTTAGTAGACCACACAAATGGCACCTCTTTCTGAGTCAGCCTTGTTGAGTGAGTAGCAATAGATGCAAAGTCCTTGACAAACCTACGAAATTAGCCTGCGAGCCCAACAAAACTCGTTACTTCAGTCACTATGCTAGACCGGACCCAACTCTTGACTGCCTCAATCTTCCGGGGATCCACCATCACCCCCTTTTTTGACACTACATGCCCCAAGAATGCAACTGAAGTTAACCATAATTCACACTTGAAGAACTTCACATAAAGCTTTTGGTGACTGAATATTTCCAATAAAATGCGGAGATGTTCAGCATGCTCCTCCCTTCTCTTTGAGTAGATCAAAATATCGTCAATAAAAATGATGATGAATGAGTCCAAATAAGACATAAATACCCTATTTATCAAACTCATGAATGCTACCATTGCATTATTCAACCCAAACAACATCATCAATAACTCGTAATGCCCATATCGAGTGTGGAAAGCAGTCATAGGAATATCCTTAGGCCTAATCTTCAAATGATGGTACCCTGACCTTAAGCCAATTTTTTAAAATACAGATGCACCTTGTAACTGGTCAAAAAGATCATCAATATGGGGTAAAGGGAACTTATTCTGTATGGTAACCTTGTTTAACTGCATGTAGTCTATGCACAGCCGCATACTACCATCCTTTTTTTTAACAAACAATATTTAAGCACCCCAAGGTGAAGCACTAGGATGGATAAAGCCCTTGTCTAAGAGTTTCTGGAGCTGAGTCTTAAGCTCCCTTAACTCTGCCAGAGTCATACGATATGGAGGAATGGAAATTGGGCGAGTGCTTGGCTCCAAGTTATTACAGAAGTCAATATCCTTGTCCGAAGGCATACCAGGCAATCAACCAAAAAACACCTACTGAAACTCTTAAACAATCGAAATTGACTCAATGGATGGGGACTCCACACTATCATCCCGGAGATGAGACAAATAGGATAAACACCCTCTCTCCACTAGATTCCTGGCCCAAATGAAAGATATGATCTTAACCGGCTTAGTCTTGTACACACCTTCCCACTCTAGCCTATCCTTACCCCGATAGTACTAAATGGGCACATCATAGTCCTTTAACAACTCCATCCACCTTCTCTGCCTCAGATTCAAGTCCTTCTGGGTAAAAACATACTGCAAACTGTGATGATTGGTGAATACCTCACCCTTGACACCATAGAGATAGTGTCTCCAAATCTTAAGTGCAAATACCACCGTTGCCAACTCTAAGTCATGGGTTGGGTAATTCCTCTCATGAACTTTCAACTGCTTGGATGCATATGCTATCACATTCCTGTCCTGCATCAACACAACACCCAAACTCAAATATGAAGAATCACATTAAATAATAAAGTCCTTAACTTCAACTGGTAAAGACATAATGGGAGCCGTGGTCAGAAGTGTCTTGATCTTTTGGAATCTCTCCTCACACTTAGTAGACCACACAAATGGCACCTCTTTCTGAGTCAGCCTTGTTGAGTGAGTAGCAATAGATGCAAAGTCCTTGACAAACCTACGATATTAGCCTGCGAGCCCAACAAAACTCGTTACTTCAGTCACTATGCTAGACCGGACCCAACTCTTGACTGCCTCAATCTTCCGGGGATCCACCATCACCCTCTTTTTTGACACTGCATGCCCCAAGAATGCAACTGAAGTTAACCATAATTCACACTTGAAGAACTTCACATTAAGCTTTTGGTGACTAAATATTTCCAATAAAATGCGGAGATGTTCAGCATGCTCCTCCCTGCTCTTTGAGTAGATCAAAATATCGTCAATAAAAATGATGATGAATGAGTCCAAATAAGACATAAATACCCTATTTATCAAACTCATGAATGCTACCATTGCATTATTCAACCCAAACAACATCATCAATAACTCGTAATGCCCATATCGAGTGTGGAAAGCAGTCATAGGAATATCCTTAGGCCTAATCTTCAAATGATGGTACCCTGACCTTAAGCCAATTTTTTAAAATACAGATGCACCTTGTAACTGGTCAAAAAGATCATCAATATGGGGTAAAGGGAACTTATTCTGTATGGTAACCTTGTTTAACTGCATGTAGTCTATGCACAGCCGCATACTACCATCCTTTTTTTTAACAAACAATATTTAAGCACCCCAAGGTGAAGCACTAGGATGGATAAAGCCCTTGTCTAAGAGTTTCTGGAGCTGAGTCTTAAGCTCCCTTAACTCTGCCAGAGTCATACGATATGGAGGAATGGAAATTGGGCGAGTGCTTGGCTCCAAGTTATTACAGAAGTCAATATCCTTGTCCGAAGGCATACCAGGCAATCAACCAAAAAACACCTACTGAAACTCTTAAACAATCGAAATTGACTCAATGGATGGGGACTCCACACTATCATCCCGGAGATGAGACAAATAGGATAAACACCCTCTCTCCACTAGATTCCTGGCCCAAATGAAAGATATGATCTTAACCGGCTTAGTCTTGTACACACCTTCCCACTCTAGCCTATCCTTACCCCGATAGTACTAAATGGGCACATCATAGTCCTTTAACAACTCCATCCACCTTCTCTGCCTCAGATTCAAGTCCTTCTGGGTAAAAACATACTGCAAACTGCGATGATCGGTGAATACCTCACCCTTGACACCATAGAGATAGTGTCTCCAAATCTTAAGTGCAAATACCACCGTTGCCAACTCTAAGTCATGGGTTGGGTAATTCCTCTCATGAACTTTCAACTGCTTGGATGCATATGCTATCACATTCCTGTCCTGCATCAACACAACACCCAAACTCAAATATGAAGAATCACATTAAATAATAAAGTCCTTAACTTCAACTGGTAAAGACATAATGGGAGCCGTGGTCAGAAGTGTCTTGATCTTTTGGAATCTCTCCTCACACTTAGTAGACCACACAAATGGCACCTCTTTCTGAGTCAGCCTTGTTGAGTAAGTAGCAATAGATGCAAAGTCCTTGACAAACCTACGATATTAGCCTGCGAGCCCAACAAAACTCGTTACTTCAGTCACTATGCTAGACCGGACCCAACTCTTGACTGCCTCAATCTTCCGGGGATCCACCATCACCCTCTTTTTTGACACTTCATGCCCCAAGAATGCAACTGAAGTTAACCATAATTCACACTTGAAGAACTTCACATAAAGCTTTTGGTGACTGAATATTTCCAATAAAATGCGGAGATGTTCAGCATGCTCCTCCCTGCTCTTTGAGTAGATCAAAATATCGTCAATAAAAATGATGATGAATGAGTCCAAATAAGACATAAATACCCTATTTATCAAACTCATGAATGCTACCATTGCATTATTCAACCCAAACAACATCATCAATAACTCGTAATGCCCATATCGAGTGTGGAAAGCAGTCATAGGAATATCCTTAGGCCTAATCTTCAAATGATGGTACCCTGACCTTAAGCCAATTTTTTAAAATACAGATGCACCTTGTAACTGGTAAAAAAGATCATCAATATGGGGTAAAGGGAACTTATTCTGTATGGTAACCTTGTTTAACTGCATGTAGTCTATGCACAGCCGCATACTACCATCCTTTTTTTTCACAAACAATATTTAAACACCCCAAGGTGAAGCACTAGGATGGATAAAGCCCTTGTCTAAGAGTTTCTGGAGCTGAGTCTTAAGCTCCCTTAACTCTGCCAGAGTCATACGATATGGAGGAATGGAAATTGGGCGAGTGCTTGGCTCCAAGTTATTACAGAAGTCAATATCCTTGTCCGAAGGCATACCAGGCAATCAACCGAAAAACACCTACTGAAACTCTTAAACAATCGAAATTGACTCAATGGATGGGAACTCCACACTATCATCCCGGAGATGAGACAAATATGATAAACACCCTCTCTCCACTAGATTCCTAGCCCAAATGAAAGATATGATCTTAACCGGCTTAGTCTTGTACACACCTTCCCACTCTAGCCTATCCTTACCCCGATAGTACTAAATGGTCACATCATAGTCCTTTAACAACTCCATCCACCTTCTCTGCCTCAGATTCAAGTCCTTCTGGGTAAAAACATACTGCAAACTGCGATGATCGGTGAATACCTCACCCTTGACACCATAGAGATAGTGTCTCCAAATCTTAAGTGCAAATACCACCGTTGCCAACTCTAAGTCATGGGTTGGGTAATTCCTCTCATGAACTTTCAACTGCTTGGATGCATATGCTATCACATTCCTGTCCTGCATCAACACAACACCCAAACCCAAATATAAAGAATCACATTAAATAATAAAGTCCTTAACTTCAACTGGTAAAGACATAATGGGAGCCGTGGTCAGAAGTGTCTTGATCTTTTGGAATCTCTCCTCAGACTTAGTAGACCACACAAATGGCACCTCTTTCTGAGTCAGCCTTGTTGAGTGAGTAGCAATAGATGCAAAGTCCTTGACAAACCTACGATATTAGCCTGCGAGCCCAAAAAAACTCGTTACTTCAGTCACTATGCTAGACCGGACCCAACTCTTGACTGCCTCAATCTTCCGGGGATCCACCATCACCCCCTTTTTTGACACTACATGCCCCAAGAATGCAACTGAAGTTAACCATAATTCACACTTGAAGAACTTCACATAAAGCTTTTGGTGACTGAATATTTCCAATAAAATGCGGAGATGTTCAGCATGCTCCTCCCTGCTCTTTGAGTAGATCAAAATATCGTCAATAAAAATGATGATGAATGAGTCCAAATAAGACATAAATACCCTATTTATCAAACTCAGGAATGCTACCATTGCATTATTCAACCCAAACAACATCATCAATAACTCGTAATGCCCATATCGAGTGTGGAAAGCAGTCTTAGGAATATCCTTAGGCCTAATCTTCAAATGATGGTACCCTGACCTTAAGCCAATTTTTTAAAATACAGATGCACCTTGTAACTGGTAAAAAAGATCATCAATATGGGGTAAAGGGAACTTATTCTGTATGGTAACCTTTTTTAACTGCATGTAGTCTATGCACAGCCGCATACTACCATCCTTTTTTTCACAAACAATATTTAAGCACCCCAAGGTGAAGCACTAGGATGGATAAAACCCTTGTCTAAGAGTTTCTGGAGCTGAGTCTTAAGCTCCCTTAACTCTGCCAGAGTCATACGATATGGAGGAATGGAAATTGGGCTAGTGCTTGGCTCCAAGTTATTACAGAAGTCAATATCCTTGTCCGAAGGCATACCAGGCAATCAACCGAAAAACACCTACTGAAACTCTTAAACAATCGAAATTGACTCAATGGATGGGGACTCCACACTATCATCTCGGAGATGAGACAAATAGGATAAACACCCTCTCTCCACTAGATTCCTGGCCCAAATGAAAGATATGATCTTAACCGGCTTAGTCTTGTACACACCTTCCCACTCTAGCCTATCCTTACCCAGAATCTCTAGAGCCACAGTCTTGGTGTTACAATTCAATACAGCATGACATGGAGATAACCAGGTGATAACGCCCAAACTACACCTCAAATTAACGAAGCGTAAGCGGTCGTTGTCAAATATAGAACCCAACTAGGTTGGGGTCGAATCCCACAGAGAATATGGTGAGAATTAAGTCTTTAGTTCATTAAGTGACTAGTCGTCAATAGTTTCCGGTAAAAAGGGGGGGTTTTGTGTGATCAAATTGTAAACAAAACAAGCAATAATGTATGAGAAATAATCAGTAGGAGAATGAACTAGGGAAGTGTTTACATTGGCGTTGGTAACAATGTCGATTCTAGGATTAATCGGGTTCTTTTTATATGCGTGTCACGATGTGATTGAATTAATGGTATCGTCTAAACGTTTCTCAACCAAATAGACAAATTTCCTTTTATCTTCTCTCGATCTCAAAAAGGTGTGCTTTTAGATTTCAATCCTAAACATCAAGTAGATTAATCTAGTTACAGCATTAATCATAAGACGAGAGTTGGTAGTCTCGAATCCTCATCGTTAATCAAGTTTCCCGGTTTTAATCTCTTTACTCAAGCAAATTAAACCTAGGCATGTTCTAATGTTTGCAACCACTAGAAAACGTTACACAATGTATGATTAACAACGTGACAACATCTATATTGAACCCGATGCTACCCGGAATCTATCTTGCTACGTTTGCCATGGCTCCCACAACCCTAGTTGTGGGAGTTTAGTTAATCATGCTATAAAGAAAAGAGAAGAGAATTGTATTCATAATAAAGAGAAGGGATTGTATTCATAATAAAGAGAAGGGATTCTTACAATATAATGAGAACAATCTTCAATAATCCAAGAACACGAAAAACCAAGATCCCAAGAACAATTCAAGAACACGAATTCAAGAAGAGAAAAACGTGTTTCTTGCTCTCAAAGTTTCGCTCAAATCTCTCCTAAAATTATTGTAAAAACATGATTTGCATAATGAATAAAATAAACCTAACATAGGGTATTTATAGGAGTCTAGGAAACACAATCCCAAACGCATTAGGAATCCGAGAAACCAAATCCCAAACGCATTAGGAATCCGAGAAACCAAATCCCAAACGCATTAGGAATCCGAGAAACCAAATCCCAAACACGGTAAGAATCCTAATCGCGGGCTGCCTTGGTGCGACACTGCTTTGGTGTGATGGTTAATCGCGGGCTGCCTTGGTGCGACACTGCTTTGGTGTGACGTTTTGGGTGACGGACCGTCACCACCTTGTTGGCTTGGGCTTGACGGTCCGTCACGAGCTTGACGGTCCGTCACTCTTATCCAGAATGCTCTTTTTGCTCGTATTTCCTTCCGTTTCCATGTTTGTCCCTATTTCCTGAAAACATAACATAAAACCATCAAAAACGACAATGGTTGCTTGAAAACGCACGATTGTTCTTAGTTAAAAGGAGTCGAAAGTGCCGTAAAATGGCGGCACATCAACACCCTCAACTTAAAACGTTCGCTTGTCCTCAAGCAACATGACACAAAAACAATAAGACGACTCAACTAAGAAAACAAACTCGTGTCTCTAGCAACTCATGGTCATTCAACATCTTATTCCATTTTAAATCAAGCTCCCTCGTAGCCCACAAATGTATGAAACACTAACTTGCAAGGATCCAAACATGTCATTCCGATATGATAGAACATTCTACATACACACGCGCAGCTATCCTAACAATCAATAGACAATACAGAAATCTTGGTGCCCTCACCACAAAGAAATCCCACACACAACGATTTGGGACTAGGTAAGCGCTCACACTCACAAACGATTTCAAACAATGCACATGCGATACCATAGGCTTGCCCTTACTATTCTATTTCAGTTCTTCAGAAAGCCGCTCAAGATCACTACAGGACTTGTTTTGGCTTGTAATGAGGCTTCAGGTGCAGGTAGGATACATTTAGGGGTTAGTGACTAAGCCCTCCTTGGAACCATTGACATCATATTACCACACAACTTTACTTTGTCCATCCTTATTCACCTTTTTTATTTCCTCGTTTCTAGCTACAGATGCGGCCTCTTTGTTTTGACAATTCTTTTTATTTCTTTTTTTGATCTTTTTTTTTTTTTTCTTTTTTCTTTCTTTTCTTAGGCACACACCCGCATTTTCACTCTACTCACAACCAATCTCTTCCGTCCTCTTTTTCTTATCATTCACCTCTATAGTAGCCACCCTCAACTTAGGCTGATTGCCTGAGTTGAGGTGCACGATGTCCTAGGGAGGACCAGGGCCAAAACAGGGTTTACCTCTATAGTAGCCACCCTCAACTTAGGCTGATTGCCTGGGTTGAGGTGCACGATGTCCAAGGAAGGACCAGGGCCAAAATAGGGATTCAACGTTGAACAGGAACGGTGACAGGTTATTGAAAGAACAAAGTCAATTATGGCTCAAACAGGGATCAAAGGGACTATTTGCATTTGGACGGTCTTATAGGTTAAGTGGACTGCACACAAAAAGGGCCTGTGATCCTTTCCTAAGCAACCAACTTCAAACTTAACAAAATAGACCAGGCAAGTTCTAGATGCATGCACAGAGAACGAATTTATAACAATAATCTCACACACACTTGGCACCAAGAAACTATATCACTACCAACTATCAAACAACCGCTCGGCTTAAGCATACTCATTCTAATCATAATCACACAATGACATTCAAGGATCCAGACAGTCAATCGTTTCAACATAAGTATAAAACCAGAAAAATTTTAAAGGGGCCTCGTTTTTAGTCAAGAAAAACGCCATGCTCATCACTATAGACACTAAAAAAAATTTAAAATAACAACCTAAACATGCCGGTTCTACTAGATAGCACACCGGAGGGAAAAGAAATACGGCAACAAAAACCCTCGGTGGTGACTCACAGGTTTCCCCATGAATTAATTAGACTATAATACAACAACAATTTATGGGTTGCCTCCCATACAGCGCCTGATTTAACGTCGCGGCACGACGCGGGTGTCTTGATTACTCAGACTTCATCAAGATACCCCAGACTTAATAAACAACCGTATGCACAACTATATACCCTATAATAAGCAAAAACAACAAATAAAAGTAAAAGCAGGAAAGTATGACTAAGAGTCAAATAAACACACCAGACTTAATAAACAACCGTATTCCCCGGCAACGGCGCCACTTTTTGATAACGCCCAAACTACACCTCCAATTAGGAAGCGTAAGCGGTCGTAGTCAAATATAGAACCCAACAAAGGTTGGGGTCGAATCCCACAGGGAATAAGGTGAGAATTTAGTCTTTAGTGAAGTAGATGACTAGTAATCAATATTTTTCGGTAAATAAAGGGGGGGTTTTGTGTGAACAATGTGTAAACAAAAGCAAGCAATAATGTATGAAAAATAATCAGTAGGAGAATGAACTAGGGTTGTGGGAGCCATGGCAAACGTAGCAAGATAGATTCCGGGTAGCGTCGGGTTCAATATATATGTTGTCACGTTGTTAATCATACATTGTGTAACGTTTTCTAGTGGTTGCAAACATTAGAACATTCCTAGGTTTAATTTGCTTGAGTAAAGAGATTAAAACCGGGAAACTTGATTAACGACGAGGATTCGAGACTACCAACTCTCGTCTTATGATTAATGCTGTAACTAGATTAATCTACTTGATGTTTAGGATTGAAATCTAAAAGCACACTTTTTTGAGATCGAGAGAAGATAAAAGGAAATTCGTCTATTTGGTTGAGAAACGTTTAGACGATACCATTAATTCAATCACATCGTGACACGCATATAAAAAGAACCCGATTAAGCCTAGAATCGACGTTGTTACCAACGCCATGGTAAACACTTCCCTAGTTCATTCTCCTACTGATTATTTTTCATACATTATTGCTTGCTTTTGTTTACACATTGTTCACACAAAACCCCCCCTTTATTTACCGGAAAATATTGATTACTAGTCATCTACTTCACTAAAGACTAAATTCTCACCTTATTCCCTGTGGGATTCAACCCCAACCTTTGTTGGGTTCTATATTTGACTACGACCGCTTACGCTTCCTAATTGGAGGTGTAGTTTGGGCGTTATCAAGTACCACATCATGGACCATTTAATCAATGTTTCTCCAAACTTTTTGAGTAGAACTGGTTCCACCTTCTTCAGCTACATATCATTGCTTTTTATTGTGCATATGTAGGTGGTCACATGTTCATGCGAGTCATGGTTCCATCGTACTTCAGGATATCTAACATTTTGAATTGCTTAGTGAACATTTTTAGGGCCACGCTTAGAGGGAACAGTAACTGTACGTATCTCCTCAAGTTTGTGCCTTTCAGAATTGATGGAGCTCCAAAATCTTGATTGGTGGAGCCTTCAGAATCTAATCCATGCGGGCATGAAACTCTTTTGCATTTCGATCCACCTTGCTATCCTGCATCTTCAAGTACTCAAGGATTTTGGACCATTCCTCATTGTTGAGAGCGGGTTTGTTGATTTGTCGCTGGTCTTTGTCTCTTGCTTGGTTAGGTGACTCCACATGCCGTGCTTGCGGGCGTAAGGTGGCCTTATCCTGTAAGCTTATTTTGACTTTTTGATAAGAGCCTAGTATGGCAAAGAGTTTTGCAAAAATTAGTCTCTGTTGTCTTGGCGGTGTTTTGATCATCGTTGCTTTCGTTATGATGAGTGTGATTTTGATGTGAACTTTTATGTCCGTCCTCTACAGTGATTAGATCAACTCCTCCGTCTGCCGGATTGTTTTGGACAGGATCAGCGCTCATGTTGATTTGATTCTCAGCTTCAGCCATCTTACCAGAGAGGTTTTCACTCCACAAAAAATATGACATTTTAGAAGTAAAGATGTTAAGCGACCAAATCAAAACCACAATTATCCTTAGCCTCACGGTGGGCGCCAAACCGTTTATCCTAAAAAAGTATAGTTGAACTTGTTAGTGATGTTTAAAGGATAAGAGGTCCTGATTCGATCGAGCTTAGTAAAAATAAGATATAATGTTATAAAATAAAGTAAGAGCAATGTAAGTTATAATAAGGCGAGGGACGATGAAGCCGGAGCTGATAAAGATCACAGGGGATCGTAAGTAGTCTAATGAGTGTCTGGCTAGAGTTGTTATGCTTGAAAAGATCTATAAGTTGTTAGATGATAATGAGAAGAATAAAATTGCAATAAAATTGAAAATGATTGACTTGTATTTAAACAGTTGATTTCTTGTCATGCTCTCTACGTGTGTCTGGGGGATGATGATTACATGATCTTATATAGGGGTTCAGCTCCAACGGCTGAATTCTATACATTAAACCCCTTAATTAACATCTAATTAGATGGCATTGAATGATAAAGAAGTAATGATTGGCGTTGTATGAGGGTCGGTTATAGAACGGTTACCAATGGCTAGTGTAAGCTAGTTGACTTTACACCGAGATAAGATGTCTTTCTGGAGCGGTGTATAGACCTTCGTAGTGTATGAACCTTTGTGGTGATGCTCGGTGTGTGATTCGATTTTGATTGTCTTGGTCCATATAATTGTGGCCTGTCATTGAGTTCTATTCAGTTGGTGGTACGTGACATGCTTCTAACATGTCCTCGTGTTGAGATTATTTTTGTTTTATACACGCTTCATAGAAACTATCTACCTTAAATTGTTTCTTTACCTGTAAATTCGTACACATGAATTAAAATTCTAGCTCTTCTAAAGTGGTAGCTCACTGATGGCTCAAACCCCTTGTAGGCTTATATTAATTTTTTGTCTACACTCAACAATCAGTCACAAATATGACTTACTAAAATTATCTTAATCCATGTGAGTAGTAGGTTTGTGATGGTGACAGCAGTCCTAATAAGCAGGGCCAGCACGTAACATCTTTGCATGCGCATGCAGTTCAGTCTACAAATGAATGTACTGAAGAAAGGACTAAGCATCTATCATTTTCTCTGTTTTTCCCTTTTGTCCTCGAATTAATTTTGAGTATGATTAAATAATGTATACCATGGCCATGAGCTAGAAAAATAAAAATGTCACATGAAAAAAGGAGGTTACTATATATATCTTTCTATGTGGTGATAGAAGTGAATCTAGAATTTTTAAAATATGAGTGCATTGTTAAAAAGAAAGAAGGAAAAAATGCTTTTAGTGAGAATTAATTCCTAGCCCTATATATAAATAACTCAACGTTCAACCAGATGTACCATTTAACCTTTTTGTACTATGGATATCAACAACTAATATTATATTAATTTTACGGAGTGTCCCGAAATTTGCATGTAAAATTCGCCCTTGTGTTACAGAAAAAAAAATCAAACTAATTTTTGTAATCACAAAATCACTTAACTTTCTCTTTTTATATTGACAATTAATAATTCAATAATATACAAAGATATTAATTGAGCATTCAATTTTATAAAATATATATTTAAGCACCCATACGCTTTACAAATAATTTAGTTATAGCTAGGAATAAGTCCCAAACTAGCAAGAATAAACACGAATAATCTTATGTGTTTAACTTCTACTATTTTTAATCC
The DNA here is from genome assembly GCA_003996215.1 of Jaltomata sinuosa. Taxonomy (NCBI): domain Eukaryota; kingdom Viridiplantae; phylum Streptophyta; class Magnoliopsida; order Solanales; family Solanaceae; genus Jaltomata; species Jaltomata sinuosa. Next base: position 806,351 of record QJPP01007469.1, on the reverse strand, counting down.
TGTGACAACTAATTAATTACGTAATCTTCTAAATAAGTGATATTTTAGTCTTTTCATTATTTTTTTAATAACTGATGTTTTAGATAATCAAGAAGATATTAATGATATTCTTTCAATTTTACCTTCTATAAATAAAGAGAATTTACTTTTAACCAAGAAACTACAAAAAAAAGTTACATCTTTTTAAAGATATTTATTAAGGGTAAGTTAGTAAAGCCACTCTTTATTTCTTAAAAAATTGAATAATTTTAAGAAGGGTGTTCTAGCTAAAACATCACTTATTTAGCAACACCACATCCCCCACCCTACCCCACCCCACCCCACCCCACCATCCTCCTATTCAGAATGTTCAACATCATGCATAATTAATATTTTAGAGGCGGAATTCATCGGCAGACACTTAAAGTTGGCATCAATTTTTACTTAGACATTTTAACTATGTTTTGTTCATTTTAAACACTTTATATAAGATTTTGTTGTGTCAATTTGATACTTTTCGCTGACATGACAAAGTGAGTGTGATACATTCATTGGTGGGCGCGTGAGAGGCTTATTTTAGCCCATTTATATTTTATTTTTCTCATTTTCTTTCACATTTTCAGCCACCATTTATTCACCTTAAGCTTTTTCAATGGTGAAATACATCCGATTATGCCACGATCGAAGGAACGAATCTCAACAATAGAGATTTTTTCAAGCTTAAACCCGTTCTTCCTCCTCGATTTAGTTTGAAAAAAATAACGAAAATTTGAAGAAAAAAATGACAAAATTTTAAAAAGTTGGGGGAAAATAAAAAGTGAAACCAAGTTGATAGGACAATTTTTTTTGTTTTGAAAATTTTTAGTTACAATAACAAATAAAAAATTAGTCTTGGATCAAAAATAATTTAAAAAAATAGTGATTAAAATCTACAATCTTCAATTTTTAATGATCAACTATTTTCCTTACTTTTTAGATTGTTGTAGGAGTAATTTGGAGAAGAACTTGAAATGAATTTTCTTATAAAAGATGGAGAGAACATGAGGTATGGTGGAGAAGACAAATATGGTGGTAGTGGGTTAGGTATGTGTATTGGGGGGAGGGGGTTCTGCAAAAGCAAGGTATAGCGGAGAAGATGAATCGTTGGGGTGGGGGTGGATTTGGGGGCGGGGGGGGTGCTGCTGCAAAATAATATTTTTAAGTAGTCAAACCCCTTTTTAAATTATTTTACCACATTTCATTTATTAATAGGTTACTTTGACATGTATTTTAGTCTTTATTTTTTTTTCTTTAATTTGTTTGTGTGTATAGTGATGTGGACGATTAAAATGAATTGGCACAATTTAATTAGTCAATCAATTCACGTGGAAAAACGTTTGTTACCACGCGCCTGAGGTTCTGAAAAGCTATTGCGAAAAGTGTCAAAATGACACAACAAAAGCTTACATGAAGTGTTTAAAATGAACAAAATCTAATTAAAGCGTCTAAGTAAAAGTTGGTGCCAACTTTAGAGGACCATCGATGGATTTCGCTTATTTTAAACGTATCTTTTTATTTTTTATCTAATATTTAATATTTATTTTGGAGCCTGACAATTCAGATTCACGTCAAAAAATTACATTTTGAAGTAAAGTGTTTTATATTAAAGATAACTTTATTCTCAGAATTCACATTCAAAACCTTTATCACGAGATATTTACTGTTCACCAAAACCTTTGATAGTGGTAGATTTATTAGAGTATAATATATGGGTTTACAAAAATTTAGTAGTTTTTTTCTCGTGGCTTGTATATGTATTTAGAAATTTAATATTTTTTTATAAATATTGATTGTGAACATAATTACTATTATATATTAATAAAAAATTATTATAAAAATTTATAAATTTTAAATTTGTCTCTGACATTTGATGTATATGTTTGGTGTTATCTTAGCTGTAACCTTGTGTTTGTCACATGATATTTTGCTTAAATTCATATTAAAAAATTCAGCTGTGGAACCAAAATTTGGAACTGCTGGATCTATTAGTCTCCATCAACAGACAATTTGGTCCCCATGTACATATAGTAGTATATATGCAATGCATACACACGACCAATTTTGTAAGTATTTCAAGAAAATGGATCATGTTTTATTTTTTTGTAATTACCAGAAAACTTCTTTTTATTCTTTTCTTAATTTTTTGGGGAAAATATTTTACTACTTTAGCTTATATTAACATCTCTTGATGTATCAACAAGGGTTTTGATAGAGTAGTATGTATATTTTTATCCTTAATTAAAATTTTCGAGTTTGATTTCTGCTGGATATGAAATTATCTTTGTTAGGGAGTGTATTACCCTCAACAGGGGACTTCTCAATACGAATTCGAATTATATTTAATCAAGTCCAAATAACATCTCTTGATGTGATTTTTTAGCTTAGACCTCTTTATATGATTATAATTATGAATTTAGAGAAATTAATATTTTTAGTCCCTCAAATATTGGTAAATTCTAGTTGTGATTCATAGTAGGTGTTTGACCATAAAAATCAAAAATATATTCATTTTATTTGAATTTTTTGAAGTTGGAATTGTGAATGGCCATAGTATTTGAATTTGGTATTTAGAATTTAAATGTATTTTTTTAAAAAAAAAAAACATGCAATATAATTTAAATGGGGTTATTTTATGAAAATAAAAAATTAAATATTAAAAAGTGAAATCAAATAAAGTGAAAACACCTCTTGAGGTGTTTTTCAAAATCCCAAATGCAACTTCAAGTTATATTTGGTATTTTTATGGACAAACAAGGATTATGGAATAAAGTGAATATGTATTCCGATATAAAGTGAATAATATTTATGGTCAAACGGAGATTTTTGACTAAGCACATTTAACCTTCAACAAATTGATCAGTGTATTTTTGTATGCCTACGATCGTAAAAGTTTGGCCAAATACTAATTGTTGCTCAAAAGTGTTTTTTAAATTTATTGATCAAACACAAATTTCTTCTTACCAAAAGTGCTCTTTTAAAAGCACTTTTGAAATAAGTATTTTTAAAAATAAGCTGATTTTAAATTTTTTGTCAAATAGACTATAAATATCACATGATTCCTTTATAAACGAGCCAAAAATATAACATTTTAGTTAATTGAGGGATATGTGCTTTGCAAATCTTACACGGACCAAAATCAACATTCATCAATAATTAAGGGACGAAAAATATAGTTAGGGATATTGCTTTGCTAATCTTACAAGGGCCAAAATCAACATTCATCGATAATTAAGGGACAAAATATTACCAGTTACAATGTCTTGTTAATTTCTCTTATTCAAGTTTGTATTGTGCTATATTGCATTTCAAATTGTTTTAAAATATGATTTTCTAGAGCCGAAAGTCTATTCGCAAAAACAATCTTTTTATCCATAAAAATAGGAGTGCATTCTGCGTTTATATTTCATCTTTTTCAAATTTTATTTATAAAATTACACTAAATATATTATTATTATTATTATTATTAATTGTGCTATTGCATTAGGTTTAGAAATGGAATCTTCATGAAGCTCTCTTTTTTTTTTCCTGATGTAGATCCATCACCATCAAGCCAACTAGATTCAAGATTTTGTTTTCAAATAAAATTTAGTTCAAATTATATGATAAATGTCTTCAATTAATTAGGAGAATATACAAACTAATTATTTTAAAGAAGAAAAAAATCAGTAATTTTTTTTTCTTTTTTTTTGTGTGTGGGTTGGGGAAGGAAATACCGTGAGATTCAAACTCTCACAACAAAAATGAAGTGTGGGCAGCTCTTGAACTGAACTACACTCTACTTATAAAAAAATAATTGGTCTGATTTAAGAATAAAGTGTATAATTGTGTCCTTATTTATATACTATTTCATCTGTTCTAATTTATTATTAATTACACACAAAAGAATTAAAAAATTTAAAATTTATAATTTTGTATATAACATAAATTTATGTAATTATAAGATCTATTGAAACTTATAGTCTTAACTAAACATGACATAATATTGGTGCATTTATAAAAACTGGGTCAGTAAGTCTCTTACACCATTACATATTATTAAAATAAAAAAATCAAATGTGTATAATAATTAAATTCGATAGCACACAAAACAAAATAAATGACATAATATAATTGATTAAAATAAATTAATGTACATTGTACTAATATATAATTTTCTTCATCGTAGGTTATATATAAATTAAATCATTTTTATTAGTACTAACATTATGCTACGTGTCAAGTCGAGGTTTTTTTCCTGATGTAGATCCATCACCATCAAGCCAGCTAGATTCAAGATTTTGTTTCCAAATAAAATTTAGTTCAGATTACATGATAAATGTCTTCAATTAATTAGGAGAATATACAAACAAATTATTTTAAAGAAGAAAAAAATCAGTAATTTTTTTTTTCTTTTTTTTTTGTGTGTGGGTTGGGGAAGGGAATACCGTGAGATTCAAACTCCCACAACAAAAATGAAGTGTGGGCAGCTCTTGAACTGAACTACACTCTACTTATAAAAAAATAATTTAAAAAAAACAATTGGTCTGATTTAAAAATAAAGTGTATAATTGTGTCCTTATTTATATACTATTTCATCTGTTCTAATTTATTATTAATTACACATAAAAGAATTAAAAAAATTTAAATTTATAATTTTGTATATAACATAAATTTATGTAATTATAAGATCTATTGAAACTTATAGTCTTAACTAAACATGACATAATATTGGTGCATTTATAAAAACTGGGTCAGTAAGTCTCTTACACCATTACATATTATTAAAATAAAAAGATCAAATGTGTATAATAATTAAATTCGATAGCACACAAAATAAAATAAATGACATAATATAATTGATTAAAATAAATTAATGTACATTGTACTAATATATAATTTTCTTCATCGTAGGTTATATATAAATTAAATCATTTTTATTAGTACTAACATTATGCTACGTGTCAAGTCGAGGTTTTTTTCCTGATGTAGATCCATCACCATCAAGCCAGCTAGATTCAAGATTTTGTTTCCAAATAAAATTTAGTTCAGATTACATGATAAATGTCTTCAATTAATTAGGAGAATATACAAACAAATTATTTTAAAGAAGAAAAAAATCAGTAATTTTTTTTTTCTTTTTTTTTGTGTGTGGGTTGGGGAAGGAAATACCGTGAGATTCAAACTCCCACAACAAAAATGAAGTGTGGGCAGCTCTTGAACTGAACTACACTCTACTTATAAAAAAATAATTTAAAAAAAACAATTGGTCTGATTTAAAAATAAAGTGTATAATTGTGTCCTTATTTATATACTATTTCATCTGTTCTAATTTATTATTAATTAATTACACATAAAAGAATTAAAAAAATTTAAATTTATAATTTTGTATATAACATAAATTTATGTAATTATAAGATCTATTGAAACTTATAGTCTTAACTAAACATGACATAATATTGGTGCATTTATAAAAACTGGGTCAGTAAGTCTCTTACACCATTACATATTATTAAAATAAAAAGATCAAATATGTATAATAATTAAATTCGATAGCACACAAAATAAAATAAATGACATAATATAATTGATTAAAATAAATTAATGTACATTGTACTAATATATAATTTTCTTCATCGTAGGTTATATATAAATTAAATCATTTTTATTAGTACTAACATTATGCTACGTGTCAAGTCGAGGTTTTTTTCCTGATGTAGATCCATCACCATCAAGCCAGCTAGATTCAAGATTTTGTTTCCAAATAAAATTTAGTTCAGATTACATGATAAATGTCTTCAATTAATTAGGAGAATATACAAACAAATTATTTTAAAGAAGAAAAAAATCAGTAATTTTTTTTTCTTTTTTTTTGTGTGTGTGTGTTGGGGAAGGGAATACCGTGAGATTCAAACTCTCACAACAAAAATGAAGTGTGGGCAGCTCTTGAACTGAACTACACTCTACTTATAAAAAAATAATTAAAAAAAAATAATTGGTCTGATTTAAGAATAAAGTGTATAATTGTGTCCTTATTTATATACTATTTCATCTGTTCTAATTTATTATTAATTACACACAAAAGAATTAAAAAATTTAAAATTTATAATTTTGTATATAACATAAATTTATGTAATTATAAGATCTATTGAAACTTATAGTCTTAACTAAACATGACATAATATTGGTGCATTTATAAAAATTGGGTCAGTAAATCTCTTACACCATTACATATTATTAAAATAAAAAGATCAAATGTGTATAATAATTAAATTCGATAGCACACAAAATAAAATAAATGACATAATATAATTGATTAAAATAAATTAATGTACATTGTACTAATATATAATTTTCTTCATCGTAGGTTATATATAAATTAAATCATTTTTATTAGTACTAACATTATGCTACGTGTCAAGTCGAGGTTTTCTTATTGGAGAAAAGATCATTAAAGGAATCTAATCATTCTTTGTTTATTAATTTATTATATTAATGGTAGTAATTAATTATTTAGTACTAGCTGTCTTCTTCCTTGGACTCTTCTCTCACGGGGCTTTGCTCGTGATTTGTTGTACATGTACTTGCATATGAGTGTATCATTCTATCCGCCTATTTTTATTTGTCCAATATACTAAAAGTAGATGTTTAATTACAATAATTCAATTTGAAGAATCAATGAATAATATATTATTATTGTGTTTATTTTACCTTTACTATTAAATATTATTCATTACCCAATGCATTTTTCAAAAATTAAATTTATTATATTCAAAAAAATTGATATAGTAAAATTACCCTATTATTTATTATTTTTAAGGTGTGTGACACGTCAAGAGGAAACAAGTAAAAATGGACGGAGAGGGCACTTCCTTCGTTTCAATTTGTGTGATGGGTCCGAACTTCAAGAGCCAAATAAGTATTTTTATTATAATTTTTTCATATATATTTGTTAAATATTTTAAATTATTAATTATTATGATTTATAATATTTTTTTATGTAATTGCTAAATATGTAAATTTTAATTTCAAAAAAATTAAAGATTTTATGTCTGAATTCACAAGCAAAAATTAAAAATTTTATCTCTCGAAATCAAAATTATGACATATAAATTAGAACAAAGAGAGTATTACTCCATTCATGATATTTTAACTGTTATTTTAGTTTCAAAATAATTGTCACTTTTAAGATCGAAATTCAAGACGAAAAAGGGTTATTATTTTCAATTATACTTTTGTTATTGTTTTTAATTGTACTTTTAATACAAAAAAGAATGAATGGTATCTAATCTTTATAGGTTAGTATTGTGCTTTAATTATCACATTATTTTATTGTTATTGTTTCATTCTTATAGGCTTTATACTGTTTTTCTTATTATTTATCATATTTTATTCACTACTTTTTTTTTACTAAGATTTATTGTACTTGAGCCGAGGGTCTTTTGGTAACAGTCTCTCTACCTTCACGAAGTAGTAATAAGGTCTGCGTACACCCTATTCTCTCCAGACCTTACTTTTGAGATTTCACTCAGTATATTATTGTGTTGCTGCTATTATTGATGTTTAAGAGAAAATACTTAATTTTTTTTAATTGAATAAAGATAATTTAATAAACTATTCTTATATTTTTTTTAGTGAACGTGAAATGAGTTAAAAGCGAGTTAAAATAGAACAAAAAGATTTGCTTATATATTTTTTATTATCCTTGGCTCTCCATTTAAAATACTCCCTCCATCTAATAATATTTGTTCAATTTAAAAAATTAATAGATAATTTATTTATTTTATTCTTAGTTATTAATTATAGTTATTATCTAATATATTTCTTAAAGTATTGAATTAATTATATTATATTCAAATGATGATATAATAAAATTATTTTTATTATTTATTATTTTTTAATATATGTGTCAAGTAAATAGTGGACAAGTATTATTGAATGGTGGGAGTAACACATGGTAAAACCAACCCAATGAATGCAAATCATTTTCTCCCTCTGACCCTTCTTATTTTATCAGTTTTAATAATTCTTTAAGCTTAAAGATAGATTATTTAGGATTTTTTTAGCAAAGTGTGAAAAGAGATCTCCATTATTCCAAGGTGTGAATAATTAGGTCTGTGATCTCTAGTACCAAGGCCAGCTAATAATCACTCCATGAGAGAAAGCAAAAGGCACAGTACTTTCTCCGTTTTTAAATAAATGATATTTTAATTTTTTTATTTTATTTTTAAATAAATAATATTTTAGATAATTAAAATTCAAAAAGACATAAATAATGATCTTTTAATTTTACCTCTATTTAAATAAAGATAATTTTATATAATTAAAAAATTACTAAAGAGTTACATCTTTTTCAAAATATTTATTAAGATAAATTAGTAAAAACACTTTTTATTATGTAGAAATGAATAATTTTTCAAAGGGTGTATCTAAATAAAAACACCATTCATTTATTAGAAACAGAGAAAATAATAATTAAAAAGCTTTGGAAAAAAATCTATAACATGATTAGAATTACTATTATTTAAATGTGACTAGAATAAGAATTTTTCTTTATTGTGTTCAATAAGGGACTATATCAGTAAAGCATTTTTAAACATGGGTCAACTTCGAAAATAAAATAAAGAAGATCCTAGCCCTATGATTTTTTAGGGGCAAGTTACTCAACCAATCAGCTGAAAATAATTATATCAGCTAGTTATATATACATATATATTATAATATATATATATATATATATATATATATATATATATATATATATATATATATATATATATATATATATATATATATATATATATATTAACTATTATTTTGATGAATAAATATACGACGTAATTTTTTTTAAGAATATTAGCTGACCGTGCAAAAACACACACAAAAAAAGGATAAAGAATTGAAAGCCATGATAGCCCACCAATTTACTTATAAGTGAATCTAAGTGTAAGGGGGGGGGGGGGGTAAATTAAGTTACACACATTCGCTGTTTATTGACATCAAATTGTATATATTGATTTCATGGTTAAGTAATTTATAAGATAAAATTATATATTAGTCAATTATAATTAATTAAATGATAAAAATATATATGAAAATATATATTATGTACTTACTAATTTGATGTCAATATAAAAAAATATATGTTATGTACTTATTAATTTGATGAAATGCATTTAGCTTGTTAGTACGATAATTTCCATAGATATGAGAACAAGCAATTTAAAAAGTTATTGATATTTTTATTTATAACAAAATTATAGATGAGTTATCATTCAATTCTAGTATTGTATTGTTTTGGATACTTATAAAAATGAAAATTGTATAGTAATCCATATATAGCAATTTAGATAGGCCAATTTATTTTATTGGTTTTATTTTTGCAATCTAATTATATTACTGCTTATGGTCGATAGGGCTGGAAGCTAGACTCAAATACTTGTGTGTGAAAAGGTAATTTTACAACACAAGGGATCACAAAATGGATTATTAGTAAGAAAAAAACTTCAATACATTGGTTTGCTATAAAGAGAAAACATAACCGTAGAATTGTGGTAAAGTGATAAATATTCATGATTTGATTCTTAAACAAGGATTTTGATTTGAGTTTTGTATATTGAGCCGTTTTTATTAGAAAATATTTTATTTTCAAATGTAAAATTTTTTGACACAAATTTAAATTTAATTAAGTATTAATATTAATATCGAACCACGAACGAATAAAATTGCTTTTGCAAGATTTTCAAGGATGATATTACTAGTGGAACTACTTTAGTACGTTTGATAACTTCCATATACTTATATGATATATCAAGCTTTTTAAAAGTTTCTGACAAAACCAAACTTTTGATTCGATTTGCCTTACTTGACAGAAAGACTACTACTTACATTTATAGGAAGGGCATAAATAGATTTTATTTTTATTTATTTTTTTGGAATAAATGGTGGAATTCGACAGAATTATACAAGAGAAGTGATGTTGTAGGTCACTTATATTTTTTTTAAAAAAAATTATGATCTTTTTATAAAAGATTTTTATTTTTATACATAAAAGCTCTGAAAAAAATTATTTTCTTTCATTTATTTTGTAAGTGATCAAAAGATTTTAATTCTCGAATTATGCAGGGACAGAGTTAAAATACGGGTTACATTTCAGCCGAACTCGATAGTTTTGGTTCAAATCTTATATTTATCTTAAAAAATTCATAAAATATGTGTAAATTGTTAATTTAGAACCTAGCAATTTGAAGGCATAATACATAAGCAGATTGTCAAACTTAGGCCTCAACTGACAAGTAAACACTCAAATTTTGAGTATGCACATTCTATTTAGACACACTAACTAGTCTCAATTGTGTCAGTTGAACAGTCTAACTCGTTCTCGCTGTGTCTCGTAGATATCCAATGCTGATGTGATACATAAATTTCGGAGGTGCCTAGATGATCATTTTGTAAGTTGGAGTGTTCAACTGACACATTGAAGACGAATTGAGGTGTCTAGATGTACATACTCCAAATTAGAATGATTATTTGTTAGCTGAGACCAAATTTATATATATATATATATATGTATTATACCTAATTTAAATAAATTAAAATCTCAAACACATAGTTGAGTCTCAGATATGTTTGGGGAAAATTGTGCTTTTTCTCTGAGTTATCGGACTATTTCAATTTTGATTTTTGTGATATTCGACCAAGCACTTTTGACCTTCAATTAAATAATATGTGTTATTTTGATCTGATGACTAATCTAATTAAATTCAATAGAATGATAATCGTTAATTAGTAGAATAATTTTCTGTAGCTTTGATTTTCTTCATGCTTGTTAATTAGTAGAGGTTCGTTATCTCGTTACCTCATTAGGATTAGTAAGGTAAGATCTAACTCCCCTTGTATGTACTCTTCTCTTTGAGGTTCTTTTTTTAAAAATAAATAAATAAAATTATTACTCCCTCGGTCCCGATTATTTGGCACATTATAGAATTTTGAGATTCAAATAAATTTATCTTTGACCTTAATCTGTTCATATATCTTTTAGATATTTTGAATTGTTAATCATTGTGATTTATAATATTTTTTACATAGTTTTCAAATGTATAAATTTTGTTTAAATTTTTTTTGAAGATACCATTTCCAAATACACTATTAAAATTAAACTATTTACCTCTCGAAATTTAAACTATGACACACAAATTGAGACAGAAAAATCAATAAAAAAAAAAGAAAAATTACATAAAAGTGCATGTGATAATCTTACATTGCAAAATATGGCCAACCTTTTAAGCTCTTACCAAAAATGGCCCAATGTCTATAGAAAAAAGAAAGTTACTTTACATCCTTAGTCAAATTATTACTCTCTCACACACACACAATCTAATCTTCATAGTTATTCATTATTGCTACAACTAATAAACATCTAAGGGAATACATGTCTATAAATTCGTATACCAAGCATACATATAGCAAATTTACATTACAATTTCACAGCTATAGCATGATATTTTTTTGACGATCAGCCATTATTGAAGCTCCAAGCTTCAAAATTTGAAAATAAAATTTTCGTAAGTAAGTTTTGTTACGAGTGGGTACGATTTTAAAAGATCGGTTATGTATTGAGGAGTATAAATGTAAAATTTTGGATGATAAGGTGTAGTTTTGAGGTATTTTGGGATGAATTTGGTGCTTGAATTTTAGGAAGAAGATAAAGTCTATTTAGTTGAATATATTTGTATACTGTATTGTATATTGTTGTATATACAACATTGTCTTTTTATCTCAGTTATTTTCTTCTTCCTCTCCATATTATACATACTTATACAATGTAGATATATTATTTAAATATTATATATACATAATTCATGCTATGTATCTACATTGTATACGCGTGTATAAATTGAAGAGTAAGAAGCAAATCATCGAAATGTAAAGACTGTATTGTATATGCAACAATATACAATACATATTGTTATACAAAAAAAGTTACTTTACACTTATGGCCAAATTCAGGTTTTTGCCTATAAAATGTAATGTACTTTTTTGACCACGAAATTGCTATGTATTTTTACTAAGGGCCTGTTTGGAAAGCCACCCTGAGAATTGAATTTGGAGTATTTGGGTGTAGTTACACAATTTGGCATATTTGGTTGACCATGTAATTACTTGGCCAGCAGGTATTTGAGTGTAATTGACAGAGGGTAATTACACTCTCCAATTCACAGGGGGAACTGTGAATTGTTGGTAATTACATGATGTAATTACAAGTTGATTACATTTTAATTTCGTCCTTTTGTTTCTATTTTTTTTTTTTTATTTCTATTATTTTAAATTCTTTATTATTTTTATTTTTCTAATAATTTTAAAAAATATATTTTTTATTTATATTATTTATATTTCACTTCCTTCTCATTTTTCAACCGTTGCTTCTTATGATTCCATGCAATTGTTCGTATTATCTATTTTATATTTATTTTATGTTTATTTTTTTTCATTTAGCATAATTTAGTTAGTATTCTAATTTTTAAATTAAAGTAGAATTCATTAATGAATAAGGTTATAGACTTAGATTTTTCTTTTCTTTTGAATCATATTAGGTACGTTATGTTGAAATTTGACATAAGAGTATTATGTTAACTTTTTTGTTTTGAATTTTGAACTTATGTTATATTTTCAGTATCAATTTATTTGTTTTACTAGTATTGACTTGATATTTCACATTGCAAGCCATTCATTTTTAGTTAGAATTGATAGATTATCTTTTTATCAAATGTTTTAATAATTGTATGACATTATATTTATAATATTAATCTTTTTGTCAAACATGTATTTCATGTTGTTCTTAAAAATCATGTACTTTAAGTTTGTATGATTAATTTAATTAAAATATACTAATTTGAAAAATATAAATTAATTATTTTTTATAATACTAGTTAAGAATATATGTTTATTAATTAATATATTTCAAAAGATAATATATATTTTTTAAATATTTAATTTAATATCATTTATAAAGGCTCTTATTTGTTTAATCTAATTTTTTAGTTTTCAATAATTAGCTTTTATTTTAAAATTTTAATATAACCATGTGATTACACTTGTACAATCAAACAGTACACTTGTAATTACACTGTAATTACATTATGACAAACAAACACGTCATCATAATTATTAGGTTATATAATTACTTGACTAATAATTACTATCCTAATAATTATACCAATTTCAATTACGAGGTGATTTTCCAAATAGACCCTAGTATTTTTTTTGAAATTATCCCATAAAAAAGCTAGTCCTAGACAAACTCTCCTAGATGATTCGCTTAAAAAAAGAGAGAAAAATAAAGAGAAAGAGAAATAGGAATAGTTATTTGAGATTGGAGAGGATATTGTACCGATTGAACTCCCCCAAAAGTGACTAACTGAGGTGCCATAAAAGATCTTGTAATAATAGCTCTACGGTATTTCATTATTTTTTTTACAATAAATTTTGTGTTTGTTCAATTGTACTACTCCAACCCCCGTTTTATATTAGTTGTCGATTTTATTATAAGTAGTTATTCTAAATTACTTATTTACTTATTAAATCAGGAGAGAATTAATTATATTTTTCTCATTTTATCTTTACAAGTAATTTCTTTTAAAGTGTAAATAAATTTGTAAAGTTTTTTAAGGAGTAAATTAATAAAATTATCATTATTATTTATAATTTCTTAAGAAGTATGTAAAAAAAAAGTGAATAATTAATATAGAACGGAGAAAGTACTATCTCTGTTTATATTTATTTATTTATTCATATTTAATTGGGCATACCTTTTAAAAAATAATAAATAAAATAATAATTTTATTATATTACTTCTAATTATTATAAGTCATCTAAATAATTAAAATTAAAAATAATTAATTATTTAATAAAAATAAAATAGGTACAAAATAATATATTATCTTTTGATTTTTTAAATTGCACAAATAAAAAATGTACATTTTTTTTAGTACTTGGACAAGTTCTTTTTTTGGTTTCTCGGCCCTTGTCGTATTGAAGTTATATTTAAATTCGTATCAGAAAGTCCACATTAAAGAGTAAAATGCTTTGTAACAAAAACAAATTTTGTACCTAAAGGGAAAATAAAATTGCGAGGAGGGAGTATTTTAAAGGAGCAGTAGGGGTGGTTAATGATCAATAGCTCTCATTTTGATGTAGGCGTGGGTATAAATGCAGAGAACCTTTATATGTAAGCTTTCTTTGTTAGTTCCTTCAAATACCCAATTCTTCTCTCTTTATTTAACTGTGCTTTCTAATATAGTGATACTTATCTCTCTATCTTTATTGCTTTTCTGGTTGTTTTGTTTCTCTTATAATCTTCCTACAGTGTCTGTACATTGCAGTTTGTACATTACCCAAAATTCAAAGTTAAAAAACAAAGGCATTGTACATTCAGTAACATTTCAAAAAAGAGTATACTGTGTACAAGACTATACAGAGTTGAGTAGCAGCAAAAAGTGGACACATAATCTGAAAAAATAAGGTATCTTTCTTTCCTTCAATTCCCACTTTTGGGTCTTGTCTTTATCAGTTTCAGAGCTGAGCTTAGGAAGTTGAGTCTGTGAGTGAGTATTTATGATGCTGAAATTAATGTCTCTTATTTTCAATTTACTTTGCTTCTGAACACTTTTCTTGAACATTTGTTGAACTGGGATTGTGTTTTCTTGGACATTGGTGAGACCTTTTTTTTTTTTTTGTATTTTTGAAGCAAAGCTTGGAACTTTGTTTCTCCCTGTTTGTATTGAACTGGGATGCTGTTTTCTTGGACATTGGTGGGACTTTTCTTTGTAAGGTTTGGAACTTTGTTTCTCCCTTTGTGTGTATTTAACTGGGATTGTGTTTGTTTGTGAAATTGGTGGCACTTTTGTTGGTAATTTGGAAGCAAAGTTTGGAACTTTGTTTCTCCCTTTTGTGTGTATTGAACTGGGATTGTGTTTTCTTGGGACTTTGGTGGCCCTTTTCTTGGTAATTTTGAAGCAAAGCTTGGAACTTTATTTCTCTCTTTGTGTGTATTGAACTGGGATTGTGTTTTCTTGGGACATAGGTGGCACTTTTCTTGGTAATTTTGAAGCAAAGCTTGGAAGTTTGTTTCTCCCTTTGTGTGTATTGAACTGGGATTGTGTTTTCGTGGATATTGGTGGGGATTTTCTTTGTATTTTGAAGCAAAACTTGGAACTTTGTTTCTCCCTTGTGTGTATTGAACTGGGATGCTGTTAGCAACCTCTTTTCCAGCTGTTTGGGAGCAGGTTGGAACTTCTGTGCTGCTTTTTACTAAGCTTCTTGGAGGAATTCTCCTAAATTTTCTCGTGTAATTACTTTCTTAGTTTTATTTTCATTTGTTGAACTAGAATTTTTGGGAATTGTTTTCAATCTTTAGGCACAAAACTAGAATCTTGTTCCTTCATTTTCTCTACCGGTATGGATGTGCTATGAAGTGGAGGCGTTTCACCAGCTGAGCCAATCGATCCATCTCGTCTGGACAGGGATCTTTGGAAGTGGCCAATTGTTTGATTTCTATCTTATAGATTGTTTCCTGCTAATCAAATCCTGAGGCAAGGAAGGTTTTCTTTTAGCTTGTGTAAATTTGATTCAGTTCCAAATAATGGATATGGGTAGCAAGAATGATACTGAACGACAAAAGAGGAACGAGGATGCTACAAATTTTCAGTCACCAAATATGTCCTTGGATTGGCAATTAAGTGGCAGCAACTTGACAAATGCATCCATGGGGATAATCCCTAATATCAATCCTTTAGTAGATTCAATTTTTCCCACTATTTGGAATCGGCCTACCAATACGCGACACTCAAGTTTCTATGGTAATAATGCTCAAATCACTCCTTGCACTATGAATCAGCACGAGACTGCAGCAATTGGCTCGGGCCCTGCGAGAGGTGGTGTTGATAGAACAGTTGGTATGAGTTGGAATCCACCTAATGTGATGCTGAAAGGGGGCATGTTTGTACCGCCTATTCCTGAAATGCTTCCTCAAAGCTTAGCTCAGCTTCCAGCTGATTCGGGTTTCATTGAGAGAGCTGCAAGGTTTTCTTGCTTCAGTGGAGGAAACTTCAGCAATATGATGAACTCTTTTAGCGTCCCTGAGTCTACGAAGCCTTGTTATAGGGGACTGGCACCAACGTGGAGAACGGCAGAGGTTTTTGCAAGCAATGGATTAAACTCACTCTCTGGTGTGGACTCTCAGAAGCAGAACATGCTAAGTAGGGTTGAAAGTTCCAAGGATGTTTCTTTACCAAATGAAAACAAGACTAATGAACAAAGCCCTCTCAAGAATGAGAAAAAGAATGAAATATTTGCTAGGTCTCAGGATGAAGGAAAAGAGTTGGTTGGATTGTCTGGAAATGAGTCTGACGAGGCTGAATGTAGCGGCCGTCAAGACGAAATGGGAAGTGCCAGGTTGGAGTCTTCCGTGAAGGGCCTAGGCTCAAGGAAAAGGAAAAGATATGGTCAGGTAGGACATTGTTAGTATGTTCTTTTGCGACCACTATAGCTCCAAATGATCCTTGCTGAGTGTTCTTATAATTTTTTGGCAGGATACCGAGCTTGATCGAAAGAAGGGAGCGCAACAGGTGTCAGCTGAACCTGAACAAGAACAAACTGAGACTCAGAAAGGAGACGGAAGCTTAAATTCACCTTCCACCAAGCATGGTGGAAAAAACAGTAAACAGAGGTCTCAATCTTCAGATCCACCTAAAGAAGAATACATACATGTTCGAGCTCGAAGAGGCCAGGCAACGAACAGCCACAGTCTTGCAGAAAGAGTAAGACTTCATAATAGAATCTTTAAGTTAGGCGATTTTACTTGTTTCGTAAATGATTTGAGTTTTCCTGATTATAGGTAAGGCGAGAGAAAATAAGTGAAAGAATGAAATTTCTGCAGGATCTTGTACCTGGTTGCGACAAGGTTAGTTTTATCGTTATACATGACAATCTTCTAATAGGAATTTGTTGTTCATGTTATCTGGGGCTTGATCTTTCAGGTCACTGGTAAAGCTGTAATGCTGGACGAAATCATTAATTATGTTCAATCTCTGCAAAGACAGGTTGAGGTATGAAAGCTATTAAATGATTATCTTCTGCTCATTTTTCGAAATAGTACCTGTTCTTCCTTCAATGCAAAGTGAATTCTTGGGTTGCTTCACATTCTGCTGTTCAAGGCTCTTATGTTCTTATGAATGACTCTTGTTATTCTCACAGTTCCTTTCAATGAAGCTTTCAACAGTAAACCCACGGCTAGATTTTAATCTTGACAGGCTCCTTGCAAAAGATGTAAGAACTAGTATAATCTTCCGATGAAAATTACATAAAGCAGCTGTTAACTCGGTACATAAATTCCAGCTACTAATGCTGGTATATACATTTGCCTTTTATTGCAGTCACAAGCAGGTCCTTCATCCTCACTTGCTTTTCCACCTGATAATACGACCATGACTTATGCTTCTTTGCATGGATGGCAATCTGGTCAACTTCAATCAGGTTTTCCTGGTGACGGAAATTGTATTGATGCGTTTCGTAGATCCATCAATTCCCAATTCGCCTCTATGAGTGGTGGCTACAGGGATCCTTCATCTCAGGTAGTATTTGGATAGCTACGCGTTTCAGGTTTTAGGTTTTATTGATCACAGAGGTGGAGCTAGGATTTTTAGTTTATCGATTCTGAACCACAGTTGTTTTTTCTTACTAGGTTCTTGATCGATTTTTTGTACATATCAAATGGATTTTTAACACATATACGGGGTTTGAGCCAAAGCTTCTGGGTTTTGCCGAACCCGTAGCCACCATTGTGGCTCCCCCCTGATTTGTCATATTCTTAGGAGAATACTTGGCATAATGAGCCGTGAAAAATAACATTGCTTCGTGGTCTAACCATTCACCTTGCAATTCATATCGTCCTCAGGTGCCTAATGTATGGGATGATCAGCTGCATAATGTTGTGGAGATGGGATTCAATTCAAGCGCGCCCCTCGATTGTCAGGATTTAAGTAAGTGTTTTACGTGCTCCTGCGTGGTTTTCTCATTCTTAATTAGCATCACCTACTCTAATAATCACCACACTCTCTGTACTTACAGGTTCTTTGCCACCCGACCAGATGAAAGCAGCACCTTGAAATGTTTCAAACCGTCAACCAGATACACTTTCTGTTTCTCTGGCGGCCTCTGGGGAGTAAATTTCATGATCATCTTAGCAATGTGAAAGTTAAAACATTTGGGAAGTTATCACGCAGAGTGCTCCCCATCTTTCAATTAGTGCCCTACCGAAGGAGTTCCTAGTTCAGTTGTACAGCAAGTCCATAAAAGTTCCTTTTTATGTTCATTCTATATAAGTCCAAGAAGTGAAGATTTATACACATGATTGAGAAATTCTTCCATCAACAAATGCAAATAAGGGTTGAAGAATTTATGTGTCCAAGCCTCCAAGGTAGGGGTAAGGTTTGCATACACTCTACCTTCCCCAGACCTCACTTTGTGGGATTACACTGGGTATTTTGTTGATACTATGTGCAAGGGAGAATAGACATTCATGTTTTCGTTATAATCTTTTGAATCATTGAAGATGAAATGGTTGTACCCCCTTAAAGTATTGGAAGAAACTTGAAAAAAATGTGTTCTTTGGATGTAAGTAAATGAATTTCATTCTCTACGTGAATATTTAAGTAGTACCTGAATTTCCATATGAATCTGGATTAGTCGGGCCAATGAAATTTCGATATTAGATGTTTAGAATTTTGATTTTATTATTGCTTTATTATTATTATTATTATTTTCGTTGTACAGCAAGTTATATGCTAGAAAGATGCCATAATGATATCTGTACTGTCTTTACCTTCATTATCACATCAGTCAGTGAATGGGATCATTGGAATTTATAAACAACTGAGTTGATAAGATTCTCTGTACCAGATGTCTGATAAACTTACAAGTTTCCAGGAAAAAGAAAAAAAAAGAAGTCTTGGAATGGTGGGATAAGGGGGGAAAGGAAAAGCATTGAAAATCTTCCAATATTCTGTCTGAAATGGGGATTCATTTAATAGATTTAAGGAGTTAAAAAATTCACAATTCTATTATTGTTTTCAGCAAAGAATTCTAATAAATGTATTATTCTAATAGCCACACTTTATCAAAGGATCCAAAGTTGGTAGAAAGCTATGTTACGATATCCATCAGATCTCTCTATCACTTCCAAGGTCATAAAAGCTAGCTACTTTCTGAATGTTTATCTATATGTTAGATGGGGTTGTGAATAAAATTATTTAATGTGATTTGTTGGCATCTGTACACCTCCTTGATGGTTTCTTTTTCTTTTTGCACTTTTTACCGTGAATATCTGAATTGGTTATTTGCTATTCAAGAAGTTTTGTTTAGACAGTTAATATAGTATCATTCATACATAGTGTTTCGATCTAAAATTTTACTTTTTCGATATTTCAACAATAACATATTCTTTCATGAAGTTAAGATCCAAAGTGTGAAAGAAACAAGAGTTTTCATAATTCTACGGTCCAGTCAATTCTGTTCCACACTGAGGGTGTCCCATGGATAATCAAATTCATTATTTTGGAGTAATATCTGCTACACTGTCCACACAGAACCAACTATTTCAAATTTGCATTGGGTAGAGCACATTAAAAGAGGAAGCACTCCTTATCAAGATTTTTTTTTATTCTCAAGCTTGACCATGTTTATAAGGAGAACAATACAGTTAAATTTGTTATGAGGTCAAGGACACGTCTCTCGATTTAACTCGTAGATTAGTGTATTTGGAGTTAATATGTTTGTAAATGAACTAAGTAAAGACAGTAAAGAAAGTTAAGCGAATCAGAGGAAGCAATGGAGCTGTTTGCACCGGATCCGAGGACGTTAGAATTCAGCTGGAGATCCGAAGATGTGTAAGTATGGAAATGCTTAAGAACAAAGACTTAGTATAATATAGAAGGTTTGGAGCATAAGAATATTGATATATTGATTTTGTATTGCCTAGAATCCAATCTTTTACAAGTGTGTTAAGAATACTACTTATAGGCAACAAATGCAATATATCAACCAATAGAAAAGCTCCATGCTAGCCCTAAAGTACTATGCACAATAGCAATACTCCACGTGGAAATACTGTTACTCATGCCTGCTAATATTCCTCTGTTGATAGCAGAGTCTCTTACGAATATATCTGGCGCATCTGTCCTATCAGCGGGACACGAGTCCCTCTTCGACTCTGGGCCACGAATTTCTGCCTGTTATCGGTTTCTGCCTCTTTCCTGATAACGATCACCTCGACCCCTGGTAATGAGTCGAGGTCAAACTTACCTAACATATCATTGAACGGAGCACTCTATCAAAAGAATCTTCACGGATACCCTTTGCATATCCCATCTGCCACGTGTTTATCTTGTGTTCTGCCACGTGTATAAGCTATTTCCCCCCAATACATACAGATAGTACCCCCTCCCCTTCAGTCATGGTGCCAATTGTGATCGGGAAACAGAAATATATTTTGAAAACTTTGGCGGGAAATTGAGCGGAAAAACCTTTTGTCATCTGAAAAGACATCGATCCCACCACTTTAAATGTGTTTGCCACACGTGACTCAATTATTGGTCTAGAAATGGCATATCGCCCGAGGTAATTACGGCTCCTAATCCTCACCTATAAATAGTGGTCTATGCATTTTTTTTCTAATTTTCATGATTTCTTCAAACTCTCTTTATTTCTCGGTGGTGGTCCAAAAAGGCAATATGCCAAAACTTCCAACTTTCCAACCAACAACCCAAATCGCGTTTGAATGCCTCGAGATCCAAACCAAAAGTGCTACTAGCTTAAAAATGGCATTCTAGAGCTAACAGAACTGACAGAATTCTCATACGATGCTCCGAGCTCCAAATGTTAATCAAAGTCAACCATATCAACTTCAAAACCTTCCAAACTAAGAAACTCTCCTAAAAACCAACCAAACACCTTGAGAACCATGCCACCCATTCTCGCAACTCACAAATAATATGATACAACTACGAAAAGGGATAAAATAGTCAAAACGCATGAAAATCCAAAAATCACTATGAGGGTTGTTACATGCACCATATACTGCTTCAGCTGGAAGTGGCCCTGGTCATTAGGCTTGATGATGGCCTGAGTCATGTTGGCCAGATTAGGCCTTGTGGCCTCAAAAACCGGTCTTAATAGATCAGCTGCCATTCCAATTGGTTGTGGCTATTCCACAATATTAAAGTATGTTACAACTCTAGCTACAACCTCCCTCCTTAACCCGTGAAGAGTTTGTTCTGGTTCTAGATGGAAAGGAAGGAGGTTGCTGCAGCTTCTGCTTCTCCATATTCAGAAAAGAACATCTTAGAGCACCGAAACGACAAAACACGTAAAACTTGAACAATAAATAAATAACATTTTAAATTAGATATATAGCTAATCTTTAAGTCCCCGACAATGGTGCCAAGAACTTGTTGCACTCTAACTAAACATAAGTGCATGTAGTCGCTCATGTAATATAATTGTGAAGGAATTAAGTAAGTGTGTGCACGTGCCTTGACTTGAATCACAACATTGTGTTAGTTAGACTTTAATTATGTACTGGTAGTTAGTTGTGCAGTTAGCAGAGTTAGTTGTGTAGTTAGCACAGTCAACAAGTAGTTAGTTAGAATTGCTAGAGGTAATTGATAACTCCATTGAAGGAGATTAGTAGTTCAGTGATATTATACTGTATCAAGCTAGTGCTATGTATATAGATGAGATATAGATTGAGAAGAAGATAGAAGAGATGAGAGAAGGGGAGAAGAGAGAACAGATTGTTACATTGAAGAAAAGTCACGGTTGGTTACATATTGTTATACACCTTCACTTTATAAAGTGAAGATTACAGCTGTACATACTCCTAACAAACTAACTCTCAACAACTTGTGTCTAACTAAATTTCTTCTAGAACCTTCTAACCATAGTAGCTTGTTGATCACCTATTCCAGTTAACACTCCTCCTCAAGCTCATGGTTTGAACAAGTTCAGTACTCCTAGCTTCTCTAGAAAATACTGATGTTGTGCCTTTCCAAGTCCTTTAGTAAGAAGGTCTGCAAGTTGATCTGTGGTATGTATATATTCAGTTGTTAATAGTCCTTGAGCAATTTTTTCTCTTACAAAATGACAATCTATGTCAATGTGCTTTGTCCTCTCATGAAATATGGGACTGGCTGCTATTTGCATTGCAGCCTTGCTATCACACATCATCTTAAATGGTAAGCTTATCTGCACTTCAAGCTCTTTGTACAATCCAGTTAACTAAGTAATCTCAGCAGCACAGGTTGCCATGCTTCTGAATTCAGCCTCAGCTGAGCTCCTGGACACCGTGTCTTGTTTTTTTAGACTTCGAAGATATCAATGTATACACAAACTTGACCAAATAACCTGTGACAGACCTTCTTGTTTGTAGGTATGCTCCCCAATCTGAGTCACAATAGGCCAGCATGACCTTGGTGTCTTCTGCAGGCATCAACAGTCCAAAACCTGGTGCCTCTTTTATGTATCTCACAACTCTGAGAGCAGCTTCCATATGAGATGTCTTTGGAAAATGCATAAATTGACTTAGGACTTGAACTGGAAAAGACAGATCAGGTCTAGTCATTGTGAGGTATAGAAGCCTTCCTACAAGTCTCTGGTATTTGCATGGATCCCCTAACACATGATCTTCCTCTTCTTTGGTAGCTTTGATACATGTATCATACTGCACTGAGGTCAACTTCTGATTTAACTCTAGTGGGGTTCCAGCAGGCTTAGCTCCTCCTAAACCTGACTCAGCTATCAACTCTCAGGCATATTTTCTTTGTGATAAATGGATGCCTTTATCAGACCTTGCACATTCAATTCCTAAAAAGAATTTGAGCTCCCCTAAATCTTTCATTTTGAACTTGCTCTGTAGGTCTGTCTTGGTCTGGCATAATAGATCTTGACTGTTCCCAGTAATCAAGATATCATCCACATATACTAACACAACTACAATGTCACCTGCAACCTTTTTGATGAACATAGAGTAGTCATAGGTGCTTTGACTGAACCCCAAACTGAGTAAGGACTTTGTGAGCTTCAGGTTCCACTGCTTAGGAGCTTGTTTGAGTTCATATAGTGACTTGTGAAGTTTGCAGACTAAGTGAGACTCCCCCTATCTAGCAAACCCTGGAGGAACCTGCATATAGACCTCTTCCAAGAGATCACCATTGAGGAAGGCATTATGGACATCCATTTGATAAACCACCCAGCTTTTAGCAGCAACAAGAGCTATAACAGCCCTCACAGTGACCATCTTGGCCACTGGATTGAAAGTCTCACCATAGTCTAGACCCTCCTGTTGGCTATAGCCCTTGGCTACCAGGCTAGCCTTAAATCTTTCAACCTCCCCAGTAGACTGATACTTCACTTTATATATCCACCTGCAGCCAATAAGTTTCTTCCCTAGTGGTAAGGGCACTAAGGACCAGGTATGATTGTCTTCTAATGCATCAACCTCCAATTGCATAGCTTCAACCCACTTAGGGTCTGCACTGGCCTCCAAGAATGTAGAAGGTTCAACAATAGCTGAGAAAGCAGTAACAACATGTCTGTGAGAGGATGATACCTGAGCATAAGACAAATGCTCTGAGAGAGGATAAACACATGTGTTGCTCTTTGGCTTAGTGACATAGTCTTGTAGCCATCCTGGAGGCTTGCTGGACCTGCAGGATCTTTTAGTGGATACCACTGCCTCAGAAGGAATGACTTCAGCTGGTGCCACAGGCTCAACATTTGACTCTGAAGGAGCAGGTTGAGGAGAAAGTGCAATAAGAGGAGAGGGTATCACAACAGGGATCACCTCAGAAGTGGTTGTCTCTGCAACACCTGGAGACAACATGTCTAACACTGGAAACATGGGATTAGATGAGGTCTGCATGTGTTTGAAGGGAAAAGTAGTTTCATTAAAGACTATATTCCTGTTGATAAACAAGACTTTGGAATGTAGATCATATAGTATGTATACCTTCTGAGTTGATGAGTACCCAAGAAGGACTGCTGGCACAACTCTGGAGGCAAACTTGTCAACTACATTGGGAGAGGTAGCATAGCACAAGCACCCAAACACCTTGAGATGATCCAGAGGAGGGGGATGGTTATAGAGGAGTTCAAATGGAGTCTTGAACTCAAGTAATCTAGAGGGAAACCTGTTGAGTACATACACAGCAGTAGAGACACACTCACTCCAAAATCTAAGAGGGACAACAACTTGAAACCTGAGGGATCTGGCTATCTCCAGGATGGTTCTGTGTCTCCTCTCAGCAATGCCATTTTGCTGAGGAGTGTAAACACATATTCTCTGATGTATAATACCAAGAGTACTCAACAAACCTTGAAACTCAGCACTAAGAAACTCACTACCATTATCAGTTCTAAGGGATTTAATAGTGGTAGAATAGACATTCTGAACCTGTGCAAAGAAGGATTTTAAGACTACAAATGCATCTGATTTGAAAGTAATAAGAAACAACCATGTATATCTAGAGTAGTCATCAACCACAGTCACAAAATATCTCTTGCCATTATGAGAAGGAACTCTGTAAGGACCCCAAATGTCACAATGAACAAGTTCAAAAGGTGTCTTAGACTTGTGAGAACTCAAAGGAAAATGAAGCTTAGTTTGTTTTGAAAGAGGGCAGACAGTGCAATGAGAACTATCAATATTTACAAAAGTTGAATCCTTAAGAAACTTAAGGCTATCATGTCTCTTTATTACATCAATTGGAGCATGACCTAGCCTTTGATGCCACAAAGTAAGAGTGTCAAGAGAGGTAGCTATACATGACTGTTTGACTGGCACCTTTGGAGCTTGATTTAGTCCTTCCTGCAACATGTAGAGTCTATATTAATCCCCTTGACCTATCCACTGTAAAGATCCTGGAAAAGACAGAAGTCAGGAAAGAAAAAAGAAACCAACCATACAATGTAGTGCCTTAGTGATCTTGGAGACAAATAGCAGGTTGAACTTAAATTCAGGTATAAAGAGCACATTATCAATGACTTGATCCTTAAGTACACATGTCTTTCCAACTTGAGAGACTGATGCTACTTTCCCATTGGGAAGATGGACTTGACTCTTATCAGAATCTTTGACTAAGGTAGACTCAGTTATTATGTCAGGTTGAGATGTTATGTGGTCAGTAGCTCCTGTGTCAATGATCCACTCTTTATTCACATATTTGGTAACTAATGCAGAAAGCACACTACCTGCAGTAGCTTCCTTGAGAGTGTGCTGACCCTTCTTCACTACTTTGGCTAGCAATTCTACAATTTGCTTGTATTGTTCATGAGAGAGATAGGGAGAAGGTTGCTGAAATGGAGTGGATAGAGCAGAATTTGAGGTTGCAGTAGTAGCATTCCTGAGCTCCTGGCTATGATCTATCTCTACATGATTAGCATAAGAGCTGGTTTTCTTCTTAGACTTCCAACCTGCAGGAAAACCTATTACTTTGAAACAGTGATCTTTAGTGTGACCTTTGTAACCACACACTTCATAAATCAGGTGAGATTTCTGTGGTTTTTTGTACGGAGCTCCATAGTGACCTCCTTCAGGAAAGCCACCACTAGGATTACCACCACCACTAGGATGACCACCACCAATGTTTCCAGTAGGATGTTGATGACTTGTACCCATACTTCCAGCATAGTTTCTCCCACCTCCTCCTTTGTGATTGAAAAGAGCTGCTCCTTCAACAACAGATAGTAGGGGTCCTTCATGAATGGACGTAGCTAGATTCCTCTGGCTCTCATGATTAATAACCAAGGAATACACCCTGTTCAGATTAAGTGTAGGTGAGATCATGAGAATCTGACCTCTAGCTTGTGCAAAAGACTCATTTAGCCCCATTAGGAATTGTAGCAGTCGTTGATACTCAAGATGTTCTATAAACTTCTTAGATTCAGGACATGAACAGCTAGGACAGGGCATAATTGCATCAAATTCATCCCACAGATCTTGGAGCTTGGAGAAATAATCAGCGATAGTTAGAGTACCCTGAGTGAAGCTATGAATTTCTTTGTGAAGATGAAACACATGAGCTCCATTGATTTTATCGAATCTCTCCTTTAGATCACACCATGTTTTATGTGTTCACAATATACACAACTGTACTCAACAGGCCAGGCCTCACAACATTCATTATCCATGATAGTACAACGGCATTGCACTTCTCCCAAACATCATGTAACTCAGCAGGAAAACTAGATCTAGGAAATCGACCTTCAACAAATCCTAGTTTACTCTTTCCTAACAAGCCAATCCTCATAGATCTACTCCACAGAGCATAGTTCTCAAAATCGGTAAGTTGAAGAGAGATTAGTGAGCTACCTGGAGTGTCTGTTGGCTGTAAGTACAGAGGATGATATGGATCGATCATTGGGAAACCATTACTGGTCGTTCCTGTGCTTGCATGTGTGGTATTTGAGTTCAAATTACCCGTTCCTAGTGGTATTGCTCCATTTGCAGCTACATCCGCCATTGAAACCAGCTAGAAACTTCAATTTCACGTCCTTGGATGCTTACTCACGATTCGAGGTTTTCGCGATCCTTCAAACCTAAGCACTGAGACGATAACAACTCGATTTGTACCACACTTCTGACTAGTCTAGCTTACACGAATTGTAGGCTCTGATACCATGATAACTCCATTGAAAGAGCTTAGTAGTTCAGTGATGTTAGACTGTATCAAGCTAGTGCTATGTATATAGATGAGATATAGATTGAGAAGAAGATATAAGAGATGAGAGAAGGGGAGAAGAGAGAACATATTGTTACATTGAAGAAAAGTCACGGTTGGTTACATAATTATACACCTTCACTTTATAAAGTGAAGATTACAGCTGTACATACTCCTAACAAACTAACTAACTCTCAACAACTTGTGTCTAACTAACTTTCTTCTAGAACCTTCTAACCATAGTAGCTTGTTGATCACCTATTCTAGTTAACAGTAATCAAGTCGGTTACTAATAACTTGTATAAATAGCTGGCCATTGTACATTGCGTAATAACACAAGATATTTTACCAAAACTATAAGATGTTCTCTTCCTTCTCTGTTCTCTAATTCTCTCTCAAGTACACAAGCATATCAGGAAGTTCTCATGAATTCCACAATAATGATAAGAAAGGAGTGTTGTACCCAAAAGGACTTAAAGTTATCTTCTACTATTCAAACTGCAATGAATTCTTTATTCAAGTGATTTTTCAAGAGTTTTGATTGCTTTGTTTACTAGTAACCACAATTAATAACTAATGCAATAATTTGTAAGATTATAACACATGAACACGTAAGGATTTATTAATAAGATGAGGATATTCCAGGTTTATGGACTCTGTCAATCCCGTTGAGTTTCCTGGTTAACTAATTATATGATTATATCGAGGTCATTGATTGATATGATTTATCCTTCTGCAATTTCCTATCAGACAATTACATGCCTATTCAATTAACCTAACTATATTTCTAGCATAATAGCATTGACAAGAGGACGTTAGTAATTCCTATTTAACAACCAAGTGATGTGATTAATTATATCTATCCTAATCACGAATTCGCTCCCCTTCTATTGAGGTTAAGAACTCACTTTACTTGCATCTATATCCAATCTATAATATTCATTATCATGCTCAATTTTAAATGAAAAAATAGTACCTATTGTTAATTATTAGTAAAATTATTATAAACGATGCAAATCAAACAACCAATACGATATAATTGATAGATTTAATTTAGCCGTCCAATACCAGCTTTTATGTACTATTCATAACCCCAAAAATAAGAGTTTAGCCACTCATAATCGATAATAATTATATGAGTGGTTAAAAGCATAAAATTATAATGCTAATATGAAAAAAAAGGAATTCAGGAACTTTGTGCTTCAACGACGTTTTTCTTCAATCCAGAAAAGGTGTAATCCTTGAATATTGAATTATTGGTCAATCACAAATTCTCATCTATATGTGTTCAGTATATTGTTGTAAAAATATCGTAGATTGACTAGCACACAATCACACACAAAATAATAGATAGCAAAAATAACACAAAGATTTTACGAGTTTCGGCTACGCCTAATCCTCCAAGCAAAAGCAGAGAAAGTTTTCCACTATGAAAGGGAAGAAGTGTACAATGCTTTTAAAATCCCCAACTACAACCCTATATATAGATCTCAAGTAGTCCCAAACCTATAAAGCAAGGTTCTCCCAATCCTACAAGGACTATACTTTCCTTTCCCAAAGCAATTAGGACAATAGGTTTCCTAAATCAATAGGGATTGTAAGCTTCCGAAAATATACAAGACAAAAATGAAGACATAATTAGCAAATCTTTCCCTTGGCTTGAATTCTCTTCATCAATAGAAACAACGTCTCTTCGCCTTGCCCTCAACTCTCAGCTTTCAAAAGGGCTCACTGAGCATTACACACACCAATCAAAATTAGGCAATGCCTAAACTTATTGGTTGAGACTGTGTTGATCATCATATCTGCCGGATTATAATATATAGACACTTCCTTTACATCAACAACCCCTTTGCAGCCTACTACCTTTTATCCTTTTTGATTCTTGTGAAGTAACTCAATCTCTTCACATATGACATCAACCCACCGATCTGCTTTTGAAATAGGAATAACTTCTTTATAGCTATTAGGCTCAAGCACGTCAATGATCTCTGTAACTGATAAAGCGAATTCCACAAATCTGCATATTTAGAAAGCTTTTCATCAACTACGTTTGCAAACTTTTTTGGTCAGTTGATCACTCTCTTCTCTCCACCTATTGCAATGCTATACGATTGTTGTTTCATAGGTGCATCAACATTATCATCTTGATTAAGGTTTTTCACCTCTTCCACTTCTGAACTATTGGACTGAGCTAGTGGAGATTCAATTTCTAGCTTTATGTGGTCACTGACACCACAATCTGTTTCTGCTATTGCCTTCTCTTTTCTACTGTTCAGTAAGGCAGATTCATTGAATGTCACATCCCTACTAATAATTAACCCTGGAGTCTTTTGATCTGTGCACCAGAATCTATAACCTTTTACTCCAGTTACATACCCTAGAAATATGCACTTCTTTGCCCTCGGCTCAAAGTTTTCAACCCCCACATGAGTATAAGTAGGACAACCAAATATCCTTAAATTTGAATAATAAGCAGGCGAACTGGATCAAACCTCAAAAAGAGTTTTGAACTCAATAGGTGTGAATGGAGATCTATTGACCAAATAACAAGATGTATTAATTTCTTCAACCTAAAAATCCTTGCTAACACATGAGTGTGAAAGCATACTTCATTCCCTGTCACAAATTATTCTGTTCATACGTTCTGCAATACCATTTTATTGTAACATTTCAATACAAGTGCGGTGTCTTATTATGCCTTCTCTGCTGCAGAATTCATTAAACTTTAAGTTATAAAATTTCAACCCATTGTTAGTTCGAAGATGCTTAACTTTTCTTTCAGTATGGCTTTCAACCATCGTTTTTCATTTAATAAATATCAGAAATGCCTCGTCTTTTATTTTCAGAAAATATGCCCATACCATTCTTGAGTAATCATCAATCAAAGTCACAAAGTACATGGAATCACTTTTGGAGGAAACTCTATTTGGACCCCACAAGTCTGAATATATATAATTTAACTTGTCTTTGGTCTTCTGCACCATCTTCTTATTGAACTTTACCCTTGTTTGCTTATAAAACACACAATGCTCACAAAAATTCAAAGCTTGATTTCTGTATCCATCCAACAAATTTTACTTGCTCAACAAACACACCCT
The DNA here is from genome assembly GCA_003996215.1 of Jaltomata sinuosa. NCBI lineage: Eukaryota > Viridiplantae > Streptophyta > Magnoliopsida > Solanales > Solanaceae > Jaltomata > Jaltomata sinuosa. The sequence continues at coordinate 776,485 of QJPP01007469.1, read as the reverse complement.
TTGTCACTCATATGACCAAATCTCAAGTACCACAACTAAGACTGATTCGAATCACTCCTTCCAGAAGCTACAATTGCTTCCCTTTCAACTACACTGGCTTGAAGATAATACAATCTAGAATAAAGATTACCCTTAATGAGTACTATGGAGCCTTTACACACTTTAAGTGTGCCATTCTCTGAGTGAAACTTATACACTTGATCATCCAAAGTCAAAAGAGAAATCAAATTCTTCTTCATTCGAGGAACATGTCAACACTCAATGTTTCTGATAATTCCATCGGACATTCTCAATTTGATGTTACCAATCCCCTCTACCTCTAAGGGATTTTGTCATCTAGGTAGACAGTCCCACCTCGTCTGCTTGTAAGTTGCAAATCAGTTCTTGTGTGGACACATGTGGAAAGTTTAACCAGAATCAAGTACCCAAAAATGATGCCTATGATCAGAATTCATAACACAAACTTTTCCTACATAGTCATTATCATCAGAATTGTTGCTAGTGTCACCAATTTTTGCTGAATAATCAAATTTTTGCTTCCCTCTTTTGTCCTTTAGCTTAGAAAAATCTCTTTTGTAATGACCCGCTCTCCGCACTCATAGCAGTTCTGCTTTCTTGCTCTAGACTTTGATCTGGCGTTAGAGTTTTTCCTATTAAAATCTTTTTATCGTGTTTTACCCCTACTCACAAGACCTTCGCCCTCAGTTCTTCTATCTGGAAAGCTCTTCTTCAACTCTTTAGATTTTAGTGCATTACTAACTTCTGCTATCCGATACGTCATTCGATACTTTTGCCGATACGTTGTTATATGGAGAAGACATTATCTCACCGGATGATGTTAGTAATAGAGATATCTACCTAGATGCTTAAGATTAGGGAATTTAAGGCATCTAGATCTCATTAATATGATCACTATCATAACCCTCAGATCAGTTTCTGTAATCAAAAGGTTTTATCATCATCTTCAGATTATATATACAAGATACAACAAGATGATAAAAATTGCCTTTATTAGAATTAAACATACAGAGATAAGATTTGTTACAAAATATCCCTCACATATCTATGTGTGATTGTTTTGAGGGCATATTTTCAACAAAACTAAGATGAAAGGTACCATAATTGAAATCCATCATTATCCTTGCATCCGTTCTAGTAAAGGTATGTAAGGTTTCAAAACAAGAGTAATCTTATATCTATTTCAATTGTGTATTATGATCCTTATAAATTGAGACTTTATTTACTCCATATCTATCACTTCTACTTCAACTGCTAACAAAGCTTGTTATATCCAATGGAGCATTGTCAGTAAACCCAATAAACATGCAATCACTCTTTCGAAAAATTCTTCCAAAGCCACGATTGTGAATCTAGTGCTCTTTCTACTTGTATAAATGCCTCATAATGTACTTACTATGAAGTTACATTTGACAACAAATAACAACTTACCAAAGTAGTGACTACTTTATATTTAAATTACAGATAGGAATATCTTGCATTAAAGGTAAATTATTAACTTTTTAAATCCAAATCCATTCTGAATTTTAAAATTTTATAATTTATTATGTAAATTAAATCTCTAGAAGATAGAGCAGAGTATTCATGAAAAAAATAAATACAGTAGGAAACTTATAACATTTCTAACAATGAATGTATTGTACAAATCATCTAGATTCAGAATATCTATTAGAATATGCATTTTCACATACTACTATATCTATATATATATGATGGTGAGTCTTTCGGTTCAATCATAGAAAAAGAGAGAAAAAAAGATTTCATTTATAAAAAATGGTACAGAGTTTCAACTATTGTGATTTTGAAAATTGTTGTTCACATAAAAAATGTTCTGATGTTTCACCTGATCCAGTCCTTGAAGCCTCTAGAGATGCCAGGAGAGGAAAAAAAACAATCAACTGGAGAAAAATCTCAAATAGAGGAACAAACTGACATCATTAGCAATGTCGGAGGTACAATTTTTAAGTTTATAGAGTTTAAATTCTAGAAAACATAGTTTATTGGATTCTTGATAAATACTTTATACATATTAAGTAGATTTTCAAAATATAAATAAGATCATAAATTATTGAATTCTGAATTCTAGAAAAGAAAATTTATTGGGTTCTTTATAAATTACATATCAAGTAGATTCTTAAACACATCTACAAAATCTGAGCCAAAGCTATTGGGTTCTACCAATTCCATAGACGAAACTCTAACTCTGGCCCTAATTAACAAAGGCAAAGGAAAGATTTTAAGTTTATTAGATTCTTGATAAATATTTAAACATAATAAGTGAACTTTTAAATACATATTCAGAATATGAGTCAAAGATATTTGGTTCTTCCATATCCATAGAAGAAGATCTAGCTTCTACCATGAATAACGGAGGCGAAAGTAATATTTTATATTTATGGATTCTGAATTTTTTAAAACACAGTTTATTGGGTTATTTGTAAATTAGTTATATATACTATATAATAAGTGGATTTTAAGAATATACACATGATCTGAGCCAGTGCTACTGGATTTTGTTGAACCCTAGCGAAGTTATAGCTTTGACCATGATTAACGGAGGTGAGGTATGATTTTAAGTTTATGAGTTCCAAATTTAAGAAAAAATGCCTTATTCGGTTATTGATAGATTATTTATACCTTATGGGGTTATTGATAAATTATTTATACATATTAGGTGAATTTTTATGCACATATACACAATTTGTGATGAAGATACTGGGTTCTTATGAACTGGTAGATGAAGCTGCGACTCTAACCCTGATTAGAGAAGGTGAAGGTGCGCTTTTAAGTCTATGAATTTTTAATTCTAGAAAAAACAGTTTATTAAGTTCTTCAGAGGTTATTTACACATAATAAATATACTTTTAAATACATATACAGGACTTGAGCCAAAATTATTGGGTTCTATCGAACCCAAAGCTTCGCCAACAATCATTAGCTTAGAGAAGGAAAATCCATTTGAGATTGAGCAAGAATCTGAAAAACCTAGCAATGAAAACAATGAGGTGAAAGAAATGAGAAAAGGAAATGATGGTGATCAATTTGAACAACCTAGCAGTGAAAAAAATGATGTGAAAGAAAATGAAGTTGGTGAATCTGAACAACTTAGCAATGAAAAAGATGAGCTGAAAGAGAAGAGCAAAAGAAAGGCTACTGATGATTCTTGGTTGCCCGCTGGATGGAAAAAGACTGAGAATTATCGCAAAACTGGTAAACTTGCAGGTCAAATTTATAAGGTAAGTAAAAAATTGTTCGAGTTTCTGGTCTATTTTTGTATAAATGACTATCTTTTTCATTTTGAGACTACCGTAATGACTCTTTTATTTAAGTACCACAAATACATTTATAAAATATTATATTAATTTTTGTATAATGTTTGGTTGTTATCTTTAATTTGCATGAAATTTAATCTTTCTTGAGAAAGCCTATACAAAATATGTGAGTTTATTTTGATTCATTATCATTTAATTTCGTGACATGCAGATTTACGAGGCACCGGGTGTAAGCGCTCGTTTTCGATCAAAAAAGAAAGCTAAAGAGTATATTAAAACACAAAAATCAGCTGAATATAACAAGTTCTTCTATATCTATGTCAAATTAACCAATTCCTCCTTTTCATTTGTCCTATATTTCAATTCTCTGTCATGCTTCTTATTATATCTGAGTAAATATGGAGAAATTATAATATCCTTGTTTATTTTGTTTTCCTTTTGTATGATGTTAGTTTGAGATGAATTTAAATAATGACATGATCAATGATCAAGTTTAAAATGATTCCAATTTGCTATAACTGAATTATAATTGTTTATTTTGTTTTCTTTTATTTTTAGGGATGATAGAAGTTCAGAAGACACCGTACGAGGGGCTCAAACTGGTGAGACTTTAAATAAGCTAGTATTTTCTAAAAGTTTATCAAAGATATTTTCTTATCTATTTTTTGTGTTCATACTATTCTGAAATTTTTGCTTTATTATGAAAATAACCAAAATGACTGATAATCAAGTAAAGTAATTAGGCCATTAATCTTGTGTCTATTATTTTAGGTTAATACACAATATGAAGTGATTTTATCAAAAAATAAATGAACAATATACTTCGATGCCTTGGTGAAATATTCTCTACTAAAACCTTAACAAGTAAAAGAAAAAGAATATAATTCTTTTTTTTTTGTAATTTTAGTGGTGTTGTTCTTGCTGCTATTTATTGAAAATTATACATGATACTGACATGACTTTCTTCTTTTCAACTGAAGGCATACAAATTATATCGATCAATAATCAAGTTGTTACACCTCAATATGAAAGTAGTGGGATTGGTGGAGATGCGAAGTTAAACGCAAATACCTAATCAATATTAAAAAAATTTCTATTGGCAGTGCCAATGAGATAACTAAGTATATCTATTTATGTGGTTTAGTTTTATTGACTCTTATTGATGAAGGCTGGTTAAAATTTTATTATTTGCAATGCATTTTTTTTACATATTACGAACATATTTTTGGATTTTATTTTTATTTATTTAACTTTTATTATGTCAGCACATGTGGCCTCGGGGTAAAAGACCATCATACTTTTATCTTATTACTATTAGTATCTTTTATGATTTATCTGGTTGACTACATCCTGAATTTCCATTACTAATGAAGAAGTCGATTTGAAAAGAGGTATTTATTAAATAATAAAAGCATGGTCAAAAGTCAAACTCTTTCCGCTATTATTCTATCTTCAAAATTTACTAACTTAATCAAAAGAATAACCCAAAAATGCTATATAAAAATACTTAACCCTTGCTTCAAGAACGATGGTTTTCAGTCATGGCTACGGCTAACAATGACTGACCACCACTTATAATTTGTGAACCACCCGCAATTAAGAAATCTTATGTCAATACTCTTAAGTCAGACATTGATTCAAACCCTACAAATCTTATTTGTATCCAATCTTTAACCTATGCGCATGGAGAACCAACTATTGTGTGAGAGTAGAAGGAAATGTACATCATAATCATACATGAGAATACATAAAATTATCCCTCAACAATACAAGATTAAATTTGGATACAAGATAGACTTCATACATGATAGATATGTTCTGATTCAATTGATGACAATGGAAGACTTTATTCATCTGATGTTGAAGTCTGCTTATTAACTTAGAGATAAGAATGGATACTTTCTGATGAGACCACTAAAGTGAGAACTGTAACACCCCGTACATGTATCCAGCTATCCAAGATAAAAACTTCAGAAAAATTCAAGTTCCAGGGACCACGGGTCAAGTCCACGAGTCGTGGAAGGTTCCACGAGTCGCGGGAGTAACTCGTGATTTCAGTCCTGTAGACCAACCTCAGTACTGACAACCACGAGTCACTTCCACGACTCGTAGAAATTTCTACGGGTCGTACTATTGACTCGTGAAAGTTGATCAGAGGTCAGTCAAGTTCCTTGAATTCCACGACTAGGTTCTACGACTCGTGGAAGCTTCCACGAGTCATCCTGTTAAACCGTGGAAAGTCTCCTGCAGGTTGAATTTCTGGCAGCTTCCACAACTAGCAGTCCATGAGTCATGGAAAAGTCTACGAGTCATAGACTCCACTCGTGGTCACTGAAAGTTGACCAATTTTCAGCCTTTTTCCAATTAATTCCTAGGGGCATTTTGGTCATTTTCCACCATAATATGTATTAAGTGAAGTCATTTTGACCACTTTTAGGAGGGTTTTCACCCATATTATCCTAAGTCTATCTTAAGCTCCTCATTCTTCACTCAAAAAGGAAAATCCTTCTTCAAGCTCAAGTCTCCAAGCTCCAAGTCAAGTCTCCAAATCTTTTTCATTGAAGTGGGTAATCTTCATCCAAGGTATGTGGGTCTTTAACCATGGGTTCCTTCACCCTTGTGCCCAAAATCCCCAAGTCTTAATTTGGATTTATGGAGTTATGAAATTAGGGTTTTGATCTAAATTTGGGAAAAATTTATGAAATCAGTTTCTATGTTTAAATTCATGATTTCTATTGACTACACATGATTTGATTATGATTCTCTTGTTGATTTTAAAAGCCCAAGCATGAAATTTGATTTTTATCATAAACCCATTAATTTGCATGTTTTCAAGAGAATGTAGGCATGATTAGATATAATGGCCTTTATGTAATTACGAAGTTGCATGCCTAGTTCTTATGATTCTATGAAAATATATGCTTTATAAAAATTGAACTAGAGCTATGCAAATTTTACAAGTCATAAAGTATGCATGTTTTTCCATGATATGAAATATGATGTAAGGCAAGATTCCCGATGTTCCATCAATGCTCATGGGTCATTTTCTAAACCAAAACTCATGAGTAGTATGATGATCCGGGGTATAAACAAGTCATGAATAAGTATGAACAAGTTTGGCATTAGATATATCACATGTATATGAGCTCATGTTATTATTATGTTTTGGGAGTAGTATTTAGCACCGAGAGACGAGGGTTTAGATAACCCAAGTCCAAAACTACGTTGCCACCGTAGGTTGCCCGTGTTGAGGCTTATTATGACAGGATCCTGGTATGACATGGTTCTAACTTTGGACGGTTAGGACAACTCTTTCAGTATGGGTGCAAGACACTGAACTCCATATAGCTCAGCATGGTTTAATTTCGGTTAAGAGAAACTCCCACATGTTTATTTTCAAGTTATGAAGTTATGTGTAAATCTATATTTTGGAACCTAAGCCTTCCTTCATGTCTTATGTTTGTACCTTGTCATTTATTTATGGTCCTTCTTTATATAATAAGTTCATTTCAAGTATGTTTTAAACTGATTCTATCATAACTCATGCATTGGTCACATACTTAGTACATTCCATAGTACTAACGCATATTGCGCTGCATCCTTTGATGATGCAGATTCAGGTACCCCTTCTCAGCTTCATGGCTAGAGTCTCAGGTCAATTCCTTAGTCAGCTGTGGTGTGTCCTTATGGTTCGAGGACTAGTTATGCTTTTCCTTATGATAGCTTTACTTCTATACTCCGAGTTAGCTAAAGTCTTGTCCTAGCAACTTTTTATGTTATGACTAGAGGCTTTCAGACATAGTTTGTATTCGAGTTCCCTTTTTGGATATTGTATGTTATGTGGCTCTTAGACCCTTATTGATGTTTCCTTATTGGATTTCCGTATTATGCTTCCGCTTATCTTTTGTTATGCTTGAGAATTCTATGACCAAGGGTTATCTTGGGATCCTTGTGGTACCGAGTCCCGTGTTACGTCTAGGGGGTAACATCGGGGAGTGACAAACTTTGTATCAGAGCCTCAAGTTCAAGGGTCCTAGGATATCTGAAAGCGGCATCGAGTAGAGTCTTTTTCATGTGTGTGAAGCGCGCCACACATATGAGAGGAAAGCTATGAGATGTCTTAGAAAAATATCACTTCTTTCATGATCGCATCGTGCGATAGAGCTTAAGTCTAATATTCCTCTAATCCTTATCTTATGCATTTCAGATTATGCCTCCTCGACGTGCTATGCCTCCCTGAGCCACTTGAAATGCCGCTCCTCAAGTTCTGGTTCCCGATGTCACGAATGATGAGTTTAGGAATGTTGTTCACCTACTAGCTTAGACTTTGGCAAATCAACATGCTCCTGCCCCCGCTCATCCTCAAGGTAGGATAGCAGCCCGAGTTTGTGACTTTATCCGTATGAACCCGTTAGAGTTTTAGGGTTCAAAAGTGAGTGAGGACCCACTTAACTTTATTGATAAAGTGAAGAAGATCTTTGAGGGTATGCAAGTAGCAGGTGTTGATTGTGTTGAGCTTGCATCCTACCAACTCAAGGATGTGGCTCATATTTGATTCACGCAATGGAAGGAGGCTAGGGTGAGGGATGCGATCCTCATGACTTGGGAGTGTTTTGATAGAGCCTTTCTTGATAGGTTCTTTCCCCGTGAGTTGAGGCAAGCGAAGGTGGAGGAATTTGTTAACTTGAGACAAGGTTCGATGTCGGTGCAAGAGTATAGTTTGAAGTTCACTCAATTGTCTAGGTATGCTCCCTCCATAATAGTAGACCCGCATGATCAAATGAGCAAGTTCATCTATGGGGTCTCTGATATAGTGAAGAAGGAGTGTAGGTCAGCCTTGTTGTTGAGTGACATGAACATCTCTTGTCTCATGACCCATGCCCATCAGATTGAGGGTGATAAGCTTTAAGAGATGGCTAGGGAGAACAAGAGGGGTAGATCCGAGGTATCGGGTTTTGGTCATCATAGGTCCGGGGGTAGACATCGCTCTTCTTTCCAAAAAAAGTCATCCGGATCCGTTCATTCTTTTGTTAGTGCTCCTACCCAGGCCCAAAGGCCTCGTCATGATCAGGGTGGTAGAGGATACAGTTCTTATTCCCAGTCTCAGGGAAGTATTGCTAAGGGGCCTTCTTTCCCCATTTGTACCAAGTGTGGGAAGAATCACTCGGGAGAGTGTCGTTTGGGCACGGGTGCATGCTATGGTTGTGGATAGACTAGGCATGTGCTTAGAGATTGCCCTTCATCTAAGAAGGGGCAGGGATATGGTAGGACTCAGTCTACTCCAGCAGCTTCAGGTGGTAGACCAGCCCCGTAGGGCGCAGCTTCTAGTTCTGGTGGTCAACGCCAGAACCGTCTTTATGCTATGTCCTCTCGCCAGGATCATGAGAGTTCTCCAGACGTGGTTACCGGTATGTTGAAAGTCTTCTCTCTTGATATGTATGACTTGTTGGATTTCAGTGCTTCCTTATCTTTTTTAACCCCTTATATGGCTTGTAAGTTCGAGATTCGTCCTGAATTTATTTTAGAACCCTTTCATATTTCTACTCCTATTGGTGAGTCAGTCCTAGATGAAAGAGTCTATCGAGATTGCCCTATATCAGTCCTTCATAAAGTCACTTCAGCGGATTTAGTAGAGTTGGAGATGATTGATTTTGATGTCATTCTTGGTATGGATTGATTGTATGCATGTTATGCATCAGTTGATTGCCGCACCCGTGTGGTTAGTTTCAAGTTTCCTAATAAACCTGTCCTAGAATGGCAAGGTAGTCCCTCTTCTTCGAAGGGTCATTTCTTATCTTATCTTAAGGATAGGAAGATGATTTCTAAGGGTTGTGTCTATCATATAGTTTGGGTTATGGACACGGAGTCCGAGACCCCGACTATTCAGTTTGTTCCTATTGTGAATGAATTCCTAGGAGTGTTCCCCGATGATTTGCCCGGAGTCCCTCCCAAGCGGGAAATTGACTTTGGGATAGATCTTCTTTCGGATACGAATCCTATCTCTATTTCTCACTTTAGAATGGCCCCCGCGGAACTCAAGTAGTTGAAATATCAATTAAAAGACTTGCTTGATAAGGGTTTCATCAGGCCTAGTATTTCTCCTTGGGGTACCCCAGTTTTGTTTGTTTGTAAGAAGGATGGATCTCTTCGAATGTGTATTGATTACCGTCAATTGAACAAGGTCACAATCAAGAATAAGTATCCCATTTCTAGGATTGATGACTTGTTCGATCAGCTTCAGGGTGCTAGTTTCTTCTCCAAAATTGACCTTAGATCCGATTATCATCAGCTTCGGGTTCAGGAATGTGATATCCCGAAGATAGCCTTCAGGACTCGGTATGGTCATTATGAGTTTGTTGTTATGTCTTTTGGTCTAACGAATGCTCCTGCAGCTTTTATGGATTTGATGAACCGTGTGCTCAAATAATATTTGGATATATTTGTGATTGTTTTCATTGATGATATCCTCATCTACTCTTGGAGTGAGGAGGAGCATGCGGATCACTTGAGGGTTGTGTTACAAACTCTCAAGGGTAGACAGTTGTTTTCTAAGTTTAGCAATTGCGAATTTTGGATGCACTCTATTGCTTTTCTGGGTCATATTATGACTAAAGATGGTATTCGGGTTGATTCTCAAAAGATCGAGGCGGTAAAGAACTGGCCTAGACCCACTTCTCTGTCTGATGTTAGAAGTTTCTTGGGTTTGGATGATTACTATAGGAGATTTGTGGAGGGGTTTTCCTCCCTTGCTTCCCCTTTGACTCGATTGAGTCAGAAAAAAGTTAAGTTTCAGTGGTACGACTCTTGTGAGAAAAGTTTTCAGGAATTGAAGACTCGATTGACTACAGCTCCAGTATTGGATCTACCCGAGGGCCTTGATGATTTTGTTGTGTATTGTGATGCTTTCAGAATTGGTTTGGGTTGCGTTTTGATGCAACGGGACAAGGTGATTGCTTATGCTTCGAGACAGCTTAAGGTACATGAGAAGAACTACCCTACTCATGACCTTGAGCTAGCGGTTGTGGTTTTTGCTTTAAAGATTTGGAGGCACTACTTGTATGGTATGCATGTGGATGTTTTCACCGATCATAAGAGCCTTCAATATATGTTCACTCAAAAGGAACTGAATTTGCGACAAAGGAGATGGCTTGAGCTCCTTAAGGATTATGATATGAGTGTGCTTTACCATCCGGGTAAGGCCAATATTGTGGCGGATGCTTTGAGTAGGTTGTCCATGGGAAGTGTAGCTTCTATTGAAGATGGAAAGAAGGAATTGGTTAAAGAAGTTCATAGGCTTGCTCGGTTGGGAGTTCCCCTTATGGACTTGACCGAAGGTGGTGTGATTGTGACTAATGGTGCCGAATCATCCATGGTGGCTGAGGTGAAAGCCAAGCAAGACCAAGATCCCGTTCTACTTCAGCTTAAGGGTGCAGTTCGTCAACAAAGGGTTGAGGTTTTCTCCCAAAGGGGAGATGGTGTGCTTCGTTATCAGGGTCGCTTATGTGTGCCAGATGTTGATGGGTTGAGACAACAGATTTTGTCTGAGGCCTACAGTTCTAGATACTTCATTCATCCGGGTGCCACTAAGATGTACCGTGACCTACGGGAAGTATTTTGGTGGAATGGTATGAAGAAGGACATAGCCGGATTTATGGCTAAATGTCCCAAATGTCAATAGGTAAAGGTGGAACATCAAAGACCAGGTGGTATGCTTCAGGATATTGACCTTTCCACTTGGAAATGGGAAGCAATCAATATGGACTTTAGTACGGGTTTGCCTCGTACTCGAAGGCAACATGATTCTATTTGGGTGATTATCGACTAGATGACCAAGTTATCCCATTTCTTGGCTGTTAAGACTACAGATACAGCGGATGATTATGCCAGACTCTACATTCGGGAGATAGTCCGATTGCATGGTGTTTCTTTGTCTATCATTTCTGATAGGGGTCCTCAGTTTACATCTCAGTTTTGGAGATCGTTTCAGAAGGGTCTTGGTACTAAGGTGAAGCTTAGCACAACTTTTCACCCTTAAATGGATGGCCAGGTCGAGTGTACTATTTAGACTTTGGAGGATATGTTGAAGGCCTATGTTATTGACTTCAAAGGAAATTGGGATGATCACTTACCTCTTCTCGAGTTTGCCTACAACAACAACTTTCACTCTAGCATCCAGATGGCTCCCTATGAGGCACTTTATGGCCGGAGGTATAGATCTCCTATTGGTTGGTTCGAGGTGGGTGAGGCAGCCTTGATTTGTCCAGATTCTGTTCATGAGACCATGGAGAAAGTTAAGCTTATTTGGAAAAGGTTGAAGACCTCTCAGAGTCGACAGAAATCTTATGCAGATGTGAGGAGGAGAGAGTTAGAATTTGAAGTTGATGATTGGGTTTTCCTTAAGGTGTCACCCATGAAGGGTGTGATGAGATTTGGCAAGAAAGGAAAGCTCAGTCCCTGTTTTGTAGGTCCTTATCGGATTTCGAGGAGAGTTGGTAGTGTTGCATATGAGTTGGAGTTGTCAGCGGAGTTGGAAGCGGTTCACCCAATTTTCTATGTTTCCTTGTTGAAGAAGTGTATTGGCGACCCGAGATTGATTATTCCTTTGGAAGATGTAGGTGTGAAGGATAGTCTCACTTATGAGGAGGTTCCCATGGAGATTCTTAATCGTCAGATTCGGAAGTTACGGAACAAAGAAGTCGCTAGGGTAAAAGTCCTTAGGAGGAATCAACTTGTTGAAGGTGCTACATGGGAAGCGGAAGAGGCCATGAAGGCCAAATACCCTCATCTCTTTCCTTCCAACTCAGTTCCAGCTTGAGGTACTAGTTTTCTCCTTAGTATGTCCCTCCGATTCTACTCCGTCAGTTCCTGTCATGATTTTAGCATGCATTCATGTGTTACGAAGTTAGTTTATCATGTTTTCAAGTTGAAAAGTTTTGGTTTTATGATTACCCCTTGATTTCTATGTTTTGATGTTTGGCTGGGCTATTTTCCCCTCAGTTTCCCTTGTCTTGCCTTCATTCGAGGATGAATGATCCCAATGGAGGGATATTGTAACACCCCGTACACGTATCCAACTATCCAACATGAAAACTTTAGAAAAATCCAAGTTCCAGGGACCACAGGTCAAGTCCACGAGTCGTGGAAGGTTTCACGAGTCGTGGGAGTGACTCGTGATCTCAGTCCTGCAGACCAACCTCAGTACTGACAACCACGAGTCACTTCCACGACTCGTAGAAGTTTCTACGGGTCATACTGTTGACTCGTGGAAGTTGATCAGAGGTCAGTCAAGTTCCCTGAGTTCCACGATTAGGTTCTACGACTCGTGGAAGCTTCCACGAGTCGTCCTGTTAAACCGTAGAAAGTCTCCTGCAGGTTGAATTTCTGGCAGCTTCCACGACTAGCAGTCCACGAGTCGTGGAAATCTACGAGTCGTAGACTCCACTCGTGGTCACTGAAAGTTGATCAATTTCTAGCCTTTTTCCAATTAATTCCTAGGGGAATTTTGGTCATTTTCCACCCTATTATGTATTAAGTGAAGTCTTTTTGACCACTTTTAGGAGGGTTTTCACCCATATTATCCTAAGTCTATCTTAAGTTCCTCATTCTTCACTCAAAAAGGAAAATCCCTCTTCAAGCTCAAGTCTCCAAGCTCCAAGTCAAGTCTCAAAATATTTTCCATTGAAGTGGGTAATCTTCATCCAAGGTATGTGGGTCTTTAACAATGGATTCCTTTTACCCTTGTGCCCAAAATCCCTAACTCTTAATTTGGATTTATGGAGTTATGAAATTAAGATTTTGATCTAAATTTAGGGAAAATTTATGAAATCAGTTTCTATGTTTAAATTCATGGTTTCTATTGATTACACATGATTTGATTATGATTCTCTTGTTGATTTTCAAAGCCCAAGCATGAAATTTGATTTTTAGCATAAACCCATGAATTTGCATGTTTTCAAGAGAATGTAGGCATGATTAGATATCATGGCCTTTATGTAATTACAAAGTTGCATGCCTAGTTCTTATGATTCTATGAAAATATATGTTTTATGAAAATTGAAGTAGAGCTATGCAAATTTTACAAGTCATGAAGTATGCAAGTTTTTTATGATATGAAATATGATGCAAGGTAAGACTCTCGATGTTCCATCAATGCTCATGGGTCATTTTCTAAATCAAAACTCATGAGTAGTATGACGATCTGGGGTATGAACAAGTCATGAATAAGTATGAACAAGTTTGGAATTAGATATGTCACATGTATATGAGCTCATATTATTATTATATTTTGGGAGTAGTATTTAGCACCGAGAGACGAAGGTTCAGATAAGCCAAGTCTAAAACTACGTTGCCACCGTAGGTTGCTCGTGTTGAGGCTTATTATGAAAGGATCCTGGTATGACATGGTTATAACCTTGGCCGGTTAGGATAACTCTTTCAGTGTGGGTGCAAGACACTGAACTCCATATAGCTCAGCATGGTTTAATGTCGGTTAAGAGAAACTCCCACATGTTTATTTTCAAGTTATGAAGTTATGTATAAATCTATATTTTGGAACCTAAGCCTTCCTTCATGTCTTATGTTTCTACCTTGTCATTTATTTATGGTCCTTCTTTATGTAATAAGTTCATTTTAAGCATGTTTTAAACTGATTCTGTCATAACTCATGCATTGCTCACATACTTAGTACAGTCCATAGTACTAACACATATTGCGCTGCATCCTTTGATGATGCAGATTCAGGTACCCCTTCTGAGCTTCGTGGCTAGAGTCTCAGGTCACCTCCTTAGTTAGCTGTGGTGAGTCCTCATTGTTCGAGGACTAGTTATGCTTTTCCTTATGATAGCTTTACTTCTATACTACGAGTTAGCTAAGGTCTTGTCCTAGCAACTCTTTATGTTATGACTAGAGGCTTTCAGACATAGTTTGTATTCGAGTTCCCTTTTTGGATATTGTATGTTAAGTGGATCTTAGACCCTTATTGATGTTTTCTTATTGGATTTTCGTATTATGTTTTCGCTTATCTTTTGTTATGCTTGAGAATTCTATGACCAAGGGTTAGCTTGGGATCTTTGTGGTCTCGAGTCTCGTGTTACGTCTAGAGGGTAACCTCGAGGCGTGACAAGAACCATGGTTCAATTCAAAAGAAGAGACGTCGACTATCATTGTATGAAATTCTTTTCCTTCTTTGTCGCTATTTTTTTTGTCAATTGATATTTATGGTAGGAAATCCTCTTTATGCTGATATGGCGATTAAAAATTAATTCATACCTAGTTGTACAAAAGTGAAGGTTAAAATACATCTATTATGTGAGTTCCCGAAAATGATCAATGTTGGCATTAAAAGAAATGATGCTAGAGAGGATTTCAACTTGGATAAATATCAGATTTGATAATAAACCCATGTATTAAATATCATATAGACTACAAGGTGCGAGAGGAATCACATTTTGTCCTGCATTCAAAACTGAAGCTAGTTAAGGAGGAGAGTGAAAAGTCAAAGTACAATCAAGAGAAGTTCCTGTGAAGACTCAAACAACTGGAACGATTGTTGAAAATCAGCAATACAAATCTACACCTATGAAGAGTATGAATTTCAATGGATGAAATGTGAATAACGATAACAAAGTTTTTACTCAAATAAAATCTGGTGATTAAAAGGTTGAAAAGACGAATGTCTATAATGACCCACACGATCATTCTAAATGTTAGAAACCCTTTTCTTTATAAAACCTCTTTTGTAGCCTTATGTTGTGATTATAAACTGTAGGGGTGGGCGACAAAGTATCCAAGACAATCGGGTGAATTTTGGATAAGAAATTCTAAAATTGAAAGTTTGGAATTTGGAATATGGACAAAGTCAATTAATTGGATAAATGAACTCGAAATTGAGTTTTGACGTTTCATCAGGTACGAAGGATGATTTATGACTTGGTTTGATGTCATGACACAAAATTCAAAAATTCATGATGACACATACACTCTCCCTCCGATAGGTAAGACAAACGACCAATAAAACTAGCTTGAAGATAAAATAATTAAATGAAAAAATAAAACAAGTATAAGTTTAATCCATACGATTCTTTATATATACTCAAGTATGAAAAAGTAAAAAAATACAACCCCCAAGAAATGGTGCAACGCATACAAGAGCATCTAAGAGTACATAATTATAACAATCTTTATCGTAATTTTTCATTCTTCTGTATGTTTAGCGAGTGTGAGTGAAATGATTTTCGGGGTGGTTGAGTGAGAATTATGCAAGTTTTTTATTTTGAAAGATTTTTAAAGTTAATATAGTTAATTAAATTCAATATCCATTGAAGAAGTGCTCGAAATGCAATTTTGTCAGTGTTATCAGCTCCGAAGTATGATTTTGTAAGTTACTAGGACTATTAGTTCGGGGTGTTACAATATCGATCACATTATTATCTTCTTCTTCTATTATTTCTCTTAACACTTTTAATTCAGAAAATAAATCTATACAATCAATGTTAGAGTGACTATTATGCATTAGGGAATATTCAAAATTAAGACAATATTTTTTCAAATTTTCATCATCTAGTAATCTCAATTTTTGATCACTAAATACAAAATCAAAAATATTGTCAGACGCTTTGAATTAATCGAATCTAATTTAAAGTGAAAAAATAGCTTGATTACATCATAGTAAATGAATTGTTCCCTTTTTTATGCTAACGAAGATTCCATGTAAAACTCTACTTAGTTTTTCTTTTTTTAAAAAAATATGGGCTATTTTCTTTAGAGATTTCTATAAAAAATTTAAGTATATATAACTATTTATATATGAAAATATGGGACCCGAATAATTATGGGGCCCTAGGCGATTGCCTAAGTGGCCTAATGGACGAGACACCCCTAGCTTCAGTCTACTACAAAGGACTGTAGAGATCACCTTATAGATGGCATTACATCAAGCAATTGGCATGTAATCTCCCACCCCTTCTGCATATTTCGCTTTAGGTAACAGTGTAATAAGGGTGTTATTCACCACTCTGACCAATTTTCCAGACTTGAAAATATCTTGAACTTCTGTTGTGATATCCTGTCCCACCATTTCCCAACTGTCCTTATAAAATTGGCTACCACAGACATCTAGCCCTGGAGATCTGCCTCCATGTATTGCCCACACAACTCTTTTGATTGGACCAAGTTCTCTGACTGATCTTCCTGTACTACTGGTTCCAGTTTTACCAAAGAATCACACACATGATCTCTAGCATCATTTTTAGTACCCAACAACTTTATATAGAAGTCTGTGAATTCAACAATTCTTTGAGGCTCAGTCTGTATTGTACCTTGTTCATTCTTTATTGAGTAAATTTTGTTTACACTCCTTCTTGATTTCAATATTGAGTGAAAAAACTTAGTGTTAAGGTCTCCTTGAGCCAGACATTGAACCTTGCTCTTCTGCCTTAAAAATTAATCTCTAGCCTTGTTCTATATCTTACAGTCTTTACTCAGCCTTTGTTCTTCACTTATGAATGCCAAATTAGTAGGCCTTGCTTGTAGCTGTTATTGACATTCCAATAACTTCTTCATTGCTTGGTCAGCTTGCGGCTCCACAAGACTGAACTTGTCCTTATTTAACTTTGGCAACACCCATTTTAATTTATTCAGCTTGTCTACCAATTTATACATTTTGGTGTCAACTTTCTCTTGACTGTGATACAAATGCTTTTGTACATTTCATTCCCCGAAACTTTCCACCGAAATATGAAATCTTTTTGCTAAACATATCACAGCCAGATTGGCACAAGTGAAATGAAATTTTACCATTACTAATAAAAAAAGATAATTTCTAATTATTTTCTCCATCATTTTCATGTACGGATAGTTGTAAAGTGAGCTAAAAAATGAACTCACCAATTCCCCATCAAAATCATCAGAAATAAATACACGCTTCACAAACAAGCAAATATTTTTTGTCTTGGCAATTGTTAAATCTTCATTGTTCAGAGGAGCCATTCCAAGTATATATAGAACATTCCTAAACTTCATGTAACACCCCAAAATCTAAACCAGCTATTTGACTGTGCTTAGCAGGAAAAAATTGCACAAAATTTCAAGTTTTCAGAAACCACAGTCAAGATCAAGGACCGTAGTTCAGAACCATGACCCATGATCTGACCCGTGGTGTGATCTCTAGTGTTGGTCCCCCTTCAGTCTACGAGTAACTTCACGGACCGTGGTTTGAAACCATGGACCGCCCTGTCACTCATGGACTTGGTCATCAGAGAGGTGCCAATTTTTCTACCTCAGAACCATGGATGGGACCACATACCATAGTTTAAAACCATGGTCTATCCTGTCAATCGTGGTTTCCTTTTTATTAGAGGACCCTCAGTTCAGGGCCCAGAAACCACGAGTCAGAACACGGGCCATAGTTCAGATCCACGGTCTGTCCTATGACTCATGGAATCATCAGACAGGAGAAACCCCAGAACTCAGGGACAGAACCACAACTCAGTTGATGATCCGTCATTCAGAACCATGGTACGTCGATCAATCCGTGGATCGATGTTCTGAGAACTTCAGCAGGTTTCTTTTAAAATTTCCAGGGGTATTCCAAACTTTTCCTACCTCTTTTAAAGCCTAAGCTACATCATTTTAACTCATCTAAGCCAAATTACTAAGCCTAAAACTACCCAAACTCGTCACTTCCTCAGATTAAATCGATACTTAGCAAAATTTGGAGAAAAGAAATGCTTCTTTCTCTCAAGAACAAGCAGAAGGGTTTTCTCAAGTTCAGGCTTTAATCCCAGGATTTCTCCATAGAATTCTCTTTCAGGTATGTGAGATTTCATCAATGGGTCCCTTTCACCCATTGAGTCCCTAGATTTAGTTAAGTTCTTAGCTTTTCAGTTAGTTTCTTCAGGCCTAGGGTTCCTAAACCTTATGAAATTATTGCAATTCAGATTCTATTGCTCGTATGAAATTCATTACATGTTTTCTTGGAAAACTAGGATAGTCATGTGTTCAGAATTCAGTAATCCTAGCATGTGTTAATTTCAGTACCTTAAATTAATGCATGCTAGATGATTCAGTCAGTTAAACTTCATGATTAGAATGCTATTAGCTTTCAGTATTGTCATTATGAATTCTCAGTATAAATCAATGTTTGAGCTATCCAGCATATCAGTTTATAATCATTGCTTGCATATCCAGTTGGGAGTAGACTTAGCACAGAGTGCACGAAGGGATGAAGGCTCACCCATCAGTTTAGGCTGAGATCTTTAGCAGAAGTCCCTAAGTCCCAAAACTACGGCGCCACCGTAGGTTCTAAAGGGGTCACCCTTCAGTTTAGTCTTGACACTCTAGTCCCTTGTTGGACATCAGATTAGTAGATCCACGCTAGATTATGTTTATACCCTTGGAAAGGTACGAATATCCTCCCAGTCAGGGTCACAGGTTGGCCCCACAGTTACCTCAGCTTGGGGTATGTCGGTTAACAGTAGCTTCCACAGTTCAGACTCAATATTTGCATTGACCTTGTATTTCAGTATTCAGTTTATTCAGTTCAGTTTAGCATGTTAAAGTTCATGTCAAATACTTGGTCATTGCATCAGTTTATCTTTCAGTTTCATGTTCAGTACATTATTCATGTTCAGTACTTATACATACAACATTGTATATATCCTGCATGCTCAGTACATTTCAATTACTGACACATACTTTTGTGCTACATCTTATCATGATGTAGGTTCAGGTGCTCAGTATCCAGACCGTGCTTAGTGCGATTCTCCAGTCCTTACTCAGCAGTCCAGTGGTGAGTCCTCATAGTCTGAGGACATAGTCATGCTTACTTATTCAGTCTTTATTTTTAGTATTCAGACTTTTGGAGTTAGCTAGGGGTTTGTCCCAGCAACTCACTTCAATTAGAGGCATTCATACATCTTATTAGTTTCAACTTTTACAGTCAGTGGTTCTTTCAGACTTTTACGATATTCTCTTACATTCAGATAACTATTGAATTATTTTTTCGGACTTATTTATTTAAACCAATTTAGCTTTCGCACAGTTTATATTTGTATCAGAAATGTTTAGTTATGCCAAATCATGGGTTAGCTTGGGGTCACTTGTGACACTAAGCACGTGTTGCGTCTAGGGGTAGCTTCGGGGCGTGTTGTCATGCAGATTTATGACAAGACGAGAGGCTCAAATTTAACTATAATGCTTGGAAAGAAAGGAGTCAGGCATAAGCTTTTGTATCATCTTGTCCATGAAATATTTTCTTTGGTGTTTCTCGTGGATGTTATATGAAAGACAAACATATAAGTCTAGTTATTTATTTTTGTTGAAAAATTATTTTCCAAAATGTAATGGTATTCTAGATACCGAATATGCTATTACTCGTAATATGATATGTCACGATCCTAACTTTTGTTATGATATACAATATTAATATAAGTCTCTTTTCCTAAACAAAAAAATTTATAGAGGTGAACCTAAAAGAACATATTTTGTTATTTTTCAAACGGGGAAAGGGAGACAAAATTCTTGCCTAGAAAAATTCTTCCACCATTTAGCATAGTCATAAGTAAGGATTTTTTTTTCTTGGGAGGGATATATAGAATAGGGAATGCATTTATTAAGATTCCAAAGCCACAATTGTGAATCTAGTGCTCTTTCTACTTGTATAAACACCTCATAATGTACTTACTATGAAGTTACATTTGACAACAAATAACAACTTATTAAAGTAGTGACTACTTTATATTTAAATTACAGATAGGAATATCTTGCATTAAAGGTAAATTATTAACTTTTTAAATTCAAATCCACTCTGAATTTTAAAATTATGTAATCTGTTATGCAAATCTCTAGAAGATAGAGCATTGTATTCAGGGAAAAATAAATATAGTAGGAAACTTATAACATTTCTAACAATGGATGTATTGTACAAATCATCTAGGTTCACAATACCTATTAGAATTTGTATTTTCACATACTACTACTATATATATATAATGGTGAGTCTTTTGGTTCAATCATAGAAAAAGAGAGAAAAAAAGATTTTATTTATCAAAAATGGTACAAAGTTTCAACTATTGTGATTTTGAAGATCGTTGTTCACCTATATGTTCTGATGTTTCACCTGATCCAATCCGTGAAGCCTCTAGAGATGCCAGGAGAGAAAAGAAAACTGGAGTAGAGGAAGTTGATGTGACAGATGATGCACATTCTAAAAAACAATCAGCGGGAGAAAAATCTCAAATAGAGGAACAAACTGACATCATTGGCAATGTCGGAGGTATGATTTTTAAGTTTATGGAGTTTAAATTCTAGAAAACATAGTTTTTTGATTCTTGATAAATGCTTTATACATATTAAGTGGATTTTCAAAACATAAATAGGATCATAACTAAAACTCGATTTTGCCGAGCCCATAGACAAAACTCTAGCTCCGACCCTAATAAGCAGAGGTGAAGTTAAAATTTTATATTTATGCATTCTGAATTCTAGAAAAGAAAATTTATTGGGTTCTTTATAAATTACATATCAAGTAGATTCGTAAACACATCTACAAGATCTGAGCCAAAACTATTGGGTTCTACCAAATCCATAGACGAAACTCTAACTCTGGACCTAATTAACAAAGGCAAATGAAAGCTTTTAAGTTTATTAGTTTCTTGATAACTCTTTATACACAATAAGTGAATTTTTAAATACATATTCAGAATCTGAGTCAAAGATATTTGGTTCTGCCATATCCATAGAAGAAGATCTAGCTTCTACCATGAATAACGGAGGCGAAGGTAATATTTTATATTTATGGATTCTGAAATTTTGAAAACACAGTTTATTGGGTTATTTGTAAATTATTTATATATAGTAAGTGGATTTTAAGAATATATACATGATTTGAGCCAGTGCTGTTGGGTTTTGTTGAAACCCTAGCGAAGTTATAGCTTTGACCTTGATTAATGGAGGTGAGGTATAATTTTAAGTTTATAGGTTCTAAATTTTAGAAAACAATGCCTTATTAGGTTATTGATAGATTATTTATACCTTATGGGGTTATTGATAAATTATTTATACATATTAGGTGAATTTTTATGCACATATACACAATTTGTGATGAAGATACTGGGTTCTTATGAACTAGTAGATGAAGCTGGGACTCTAATCGTGATTAGAGAAGGTGAAGGTGCGCTTTTAAGTTTATTGATTTTTAATTCTAGAAAAAATAATTTATTAGGTTTTTCAGAGATTATTTACACATAATAAATATACTTTTAAATACATATACAGGACTTGAGCGAAAATTAATGGGTTCTATCGAACCCATAGGAGAAGCTTTAGCTTCACCAACAATCATTAGCTTAGAGAAGAAAAATCCATTTGAGATTGAGCAAGAATCTGAAAAACCTAGCAATGAAAACGATGAGGTGAAAGAAATGAGAAAAGGAAATGATGGTGATCAATTTGAACAACCTAGCAGTGAAAGAAATGATGTGAAAGAAAATGAAGCTGGTGAATCTAAACAACTTAGCAATGAAAAAGATGAGCTGAAAGAGAAGAGCAAAAGAAAGGCTACTGATGATTCTTGGTTGCCTGCTGGATGGAAAAAGACTGAGAATTATCGCAAAACTGGTAAACTTGCAGGTCAAATTTATAAGGTAAGTAAAAAATTGTTCGAGTTTCTGGTCTAATTTTGTATAAATGACTATCTTTTTCCTTTTGAGACTACCCTAATGACTCTTTTATTTAAGTACCACAAATACATTTATAAAATATTATATTAATTTTTGTATAATGTTTGGTTGTTATCTTTAATTTGCATGAAATTTAATCTTTCTTGAGAAAGCCTATACAAAATATGTGAGTTTATTTTGATTCATTATCATTTAATTTCGTGAGATGCAGATATACGAGGCACCGGGTGTAAGCGCTCGTTTTCGATCAAAAAAGAAAGCTAAAGAGTATATTAAAACACAAAAATCAGCTGAATATAACAGGTTCTTATATATCTATGTCAAATTAACCAATTCCTCCTTTTCATTTGTCCTATATTTCAATTCTCTGTCATGATTCTTATTATATCTGAGTAAATATGGAGAAATTATAATATCCTTGTTTATTTTGTTTTCCTTTTGTATGATGTTAGTTTGAGATGAATTCAAATAATGACATGATCAATGATCAAGTTTAAAATGATTCCAATTTGCTATAACTGAATTATAATTGTTTATTTTGTTTTCTTTTATTTTTAGGGGTGATAGAAGTTCAGAAGACATCGTACGAGGGGCTCAAACTGGTGAGACTTTAAATAAGCTAGTATTTTCTAAAAGTTTATCAAAGATATTTTCTTATCTATTTTTTGTGTTCATACTATTCTGAAATTTTTGCTTTATTATGAAAATAACCAAAATGACTGATAATCAAGTAAAGTAATTAGGCCATTAATCTTGTGTCTATTATTTTAGGTTAGTACACAATATGAAGTGATTTTATCAAAAAATATATGAACAATATACTTCGATGCCTTTGGTGAAATATTCTCTACTAAAACCTTAACAAGTAAAAGAAAAAGAATATAATTCTTTTTTTTTTTGTAATTTTAGTGGTGTTGTTCTTGCTGCTATTTATTGAAAATTATACATGATACTGATATGACTTTCTTCTTTTCAAGTGAAGGCATACAAATTATATCGATCAATAATCAAGTTGTTACGCCTCAATATGAAAGTAGTGGGATTGGTGGAGATGCGAAGTTAAACGCAAATACCTAATCAATATTAAAAAAATTTCTATTGGCAGTGCCAATGAGATAACTAAGTATATCTATTTATGTGGTTTAGTTTTATTGACTCATATTGATGAAGGCTGATTTAAATTTTATTATTTGCAATGCATTTTTTTTTACATATTACGAACATATTTTTGGATTTTATTTTTATTTATTCAACTTTTATTATGTCAGCACATGTGGCCTTGGGGTAAAAGACCATCATACTTTTATCTTGTTACTATTAGTATCTTTTATGATTTATCTGGTTGACTACATCCTGAATTTCCATTACTAATGAAGAAATCGATTTGAAAAGTGGTATTTATTAAATAATAAAAGCATGGTCAAAAGTCAAAATCTTTCCGCTATTATTCTATCTTCAAAATTTACTAACTTAATCAAAAGAATAACCCAAAAATGCTATATAAAAATACTGAACCCTTGCTTCAAGAACGATGGTTTTCAGTCATGGCTACGGCTAACAATGACTGACCACCACTTATAATTTGTGAACCACCCGCAATAAAGAAATCTTATGTCAATACTCTTAAGTCAGACATTGATTCAAACCCTACAAAAAATCTTATTTGTATTCAATCTTTAACCTCTGCGCATGGAGAACCAACCGTTGTGTGAGAGTAGAAGGAAATGTACATCATAATCATACATGAGAATACATAAAATTATCCCTCAACAATACAAGATTAAATTTGGATACAAGATAGACTTCATACATGATAGATATGTTCTGATTCAATTGATGACAATGGAAGACTTTATTCATCTGATGTTGAAGTCTGCTTATTATCTTAGAGATAAGAATGGATACTTTCTGATGAGACCACTAAAGTGAGAACTGTAACACCCCGTACATGTATCCAGCTATCCAAGATGAAAACTTCAGAAAAATTCAAGTTCCAGGGACCACGGGTCAAGTTCACGAGTCGTGGAAGGTTCCACGAGTCGCGAGACTGACTCGTGATTTCAGTCCTGTAGACCAACCTCAGTACTGACAACCACGAGTCACTTCCACGACTCGTAGAAGTTTCTACGGGTCGTACTGTTGACTCGTGAAAGTTGATCAGAGGTCAATCAAGTTCCTTGAATTCCACGACTAGGTTCTACGACTCTTGGAAGCTTCCACGAGTCATCTTGTTAAACTGTAGAAAGTCTCCTGCAGGTTGAATTTCTGGCAGCTTCCACAACTAGAAGTCCATGAGTCGTGGAAAAGTCTACGAGTCATAGACTCCACTCGTGGTCACTGAAAGTTGACCAATTTTCAGCCTTTTTCCAATTAATTCCTAGGGGCATTTTGGTCATTTTCCACCATAATATGTATTAAGTGAAGTCATTTTGACCACTTTTAGGAGGGTTTTTACCCATATTATCCTAAGTCTATCTTAAGCTCCTCATTCTTCACTCAAAATGGAAAATCCTTCTTCAAGCTCAAGTCTCCAAGCTCCAAGTCAAGTCTCCAAATCTTTTCCATTGAAGTGGGTAATCTTCATCCAAGGTATGTGGGTCTTTAACCATGGGTTCCTTCACCCTTGTGCCCGAAATCCCCAAGTCTTAATTTGGATTTATGGAGTTATGAAATTAGGGTTTTGATCTAAATTTGGGAAAAATTTATGAAATCAGTTTCTATGTTTAAATTCATGATTTCTATTGACTACACATGATTTGATTATGATTCTCTTGTTGATTTTAAAAGCCCAAGCATGAAATTTGATTTTTATCATAAACCCATGAATTTGCATGTTTTCAAGAGAATGTAGGCATGATTAGATATCATGGCCTTTATGTAATTACGAAGTTGCATGCCTAGTTCTTATGATTCTATGAAAATATATGCTTTATAAAAATTGAACTAGAGCTATGCAAATTTTACAAGTCATGAAGTATGCATGTTTTTCCATGATATGAAATATGATGTAAGGCAAGATTTCCGATGTTCCATCAATGCTCATGGATCATTTTCTAAACCAAAACTCATGAGTAGTATGACGATCCGGGGTATAAACAAGTCATGAATAAGTATGAACAAGTTTGGCATTATATATATCACATGTATATGAGCTCATGTTATTATTATATTTTGGGAGTAGTATTTCGCACCGAGAGACGAGGGTTTAGATAACCCAAGTCCAAAACTACGTTGCCACCGTAGGTTGCCCGTGTTGAGGCTTATTATGACAGGATCCTGGTATGACATGGTTCTAACCTTGGACGGTTAGGACAACTCTTTCAGTATGGGTGCAAGACACTGAACTCCATATAGCTCAGCATGGTTTAATTTCGGTTAAGAGAAACTCCCACATGTTTATTTTCAAGTTATGAAGTTATGTATAAATCTATATTTTTGAACCTAAGCCTTCCTTCATGTCTTATGTTTGTACCTTGTCATTTATTTATGGTCCTTCTTTATGTAATAAGTTCATTTCAAGTATGTTTTAAACTGATTCTATCATAACTCATGCATTGCTCACATACTTAGTACATTCCATAGTACTAACGCATATTGCGCTGCATCCTTTGACGATGCAGATTCAGGTACCCCTTCTCAGCTTTATGGCTAGAGTCTCAGGTCACCTCCTTAGTCAGCTGTGGTGTGTCCTCATGGTTCGAGGACTAGTTATGCTTTTCTTTATGATAGCTTTACTTCTATACTCCGAGTTAGCTATAGTCTTGTCCTAGCAACTCTTTATGTTATGACTAGAGGCTTTCAGACATAGTTTGTATTCGAGTTCCCTTTTTGGATATTGTATGTTATGTGGCTCTTAGACCCTTATTGATGTTTCCTTATTGAATTTCTGTATTATGCTTCCGCTTATCTTTTGTTATACTTGAGAATGCTATGACCAAGGGTTATCTTGGGATCCTTGTGGTACCGAGTCCCGTGTTACGTCTAGGGGGTAACCTCGTGGTGTGACAAACTTGGTATCAGAGCCTCAAGTTCAAGGGTCCTAGGATATCTGAAAGCTGCATCGAGTAGAGTCTTTTTCATGTGTGTGAAGCGCGCCACACATATGAGAGGGAAGCTATGCGATGTCTTAGAAAAACATCACTTCCTTCATGATCGCATCATGCGATAGAGCTTAAGTCTAATATTCCTCTAATCCTTATCTTATGCATTTCATATTATGCCTCCTCGACGTGCTATGCCTCCTCGAGCCCCTTGAAATGCCGCTCCTCAAGTTCTGGTTCCCGATGTCACGAATGATGAGTTTAGGAATGCTATTCACCTACTAGCTCAAACTTTGGCAAATCAACAGGCTCCTGCCCCCGCTCATCCTCAAGGTGGGATAGCAGCCCGAGTTTGTGACTTTATCCGTATGAACCCGTCAGAGTTTTAGGGTTTGAAAGTGAGTGAGGACCCACTTAACTTTATTGATGAAGTGAAGAAGATCTTTGAGGTTATGCAAGTAGAGGGTGTTGATTGTATTGAGCTTGCATCCTACCAACTCAAGGATGTGGCTCATATTTGATTCACGCAATGGAAGGATGCTAGGGTGAGGGATGCGATCCTCATGACTTGGGAGTGTTTTGAGAGAGCCTTTCTTGATAGGTTCTTTCTCCGTGAGTTGAGGCAAGCGAAGGTGGAGGAATTTGTGAACTTGAGACAAGGTTTGATGTCGGTGCAAGAGTATAGTTTGAAGTTCACTCAATTGTCTAGGTATGCTCCCTCCATAATAGCAGACCCGCATGATCAAATGAGCAAGTTCATCTATGGGGTCTCTGATATAGTGAAGAAGGAGTGTAGGTCTGCCTTGTTGTTGAGTGACATGAACATCTCTTGTCTCATGACCCATGCCCATCAAATTGAGGGTGATAAGATTTAAGAGATGGCTAGGGAGAACAAGAGGGGTAGATCCGAGGGATCGAGTTTTGGTCATCATAGGTCCGGGGGTAGTCATCGCTCTTCTTTCCAAAAGAAGTCATCCGGATCCGTTCATTCTTTTGTTAGTGCTCCTACCGAGGCCCACAGGCCTCGTCATGATCAGGGTGGTAGAGGATACAGTTCTTATTCCCAGTCTCAGGGAAGTATTGCTAAGGGGCCTTCTTTCCCCATCTGTACCAAGTGTGGGAAGAATCACCCGGGAGAGTGTCGTTTGGGCACGGGTGCATGCTATGGTTGTGGATAGACTAGGCATGTGCTTAGAGATTGCCCTTCAGCTAAGAAGGGGAAGGGAGATGGTAGGACTCAGTCTACTCCAGCAGCTTCAGGTGGTAGACCAGCCCGCAGGGCGCAACTTCTAGTTCTGGTGGTCAACGCCAGAACCGTCTTTATCCTATGTCCTCTCGCCAGGATCATGAGAGTTCTCCAGATGTGGTTACCGGTATGTTGAAAGTCTTCTCTCTTGATATATATGACTTGTTGGATTTTGATGCTTCCTTATCTTTTGTAACCCCTTATATGGCTTGTAAGTTCGAGATTCGTCCTGAATTTCTTTTAGAACCCCGTCATGTTTCTACTCCTGTTGGTGAGTCAGTCCTAGCCGAAAGTGTCTATCGAGATTGCCCTATCTCAGTCCTTCATAAAGTCACTTCAGCAGATTTAGTAGAGTTGGAGATGATTGATTTTGATGTTATTCTTGGTATGGATTGATTGTATGCATGTTATGCCTCAGTTGATTGCCGCACCCGTGTGGTTAGTTTCAAGTTTCCTAATAAACCTGTCCTAGAATGGCAAGGTAGTCCCTCTTCTTCGAAGGGTCATTTTATATCTTATCTTAAGGCTAGGAAGATTATTTCTAAGGGTTGTGTCTATCATATAGTTTGGGTTATGGACACGGAGTCCGAGACCCCGACTATTCAGTCTGTTCCTATTGTGAATGAATTCCTAGGAGTGTTCCCCGATGATTTGCCCGGAGTCCCTCCAAAGCGGGAAATTGACTTTGGGATAGATCTTCTTCCGGATACGAATCCTATCTCTATTCCTCACTTTAGAATGGCCCCCGCAGAACTCAAGGAGAAAGTTAAGCTTATTTGGGACCATGGAGAAAGTTAAGCTTATTTGGGACCATGGAGAAAGTTCGAGGTGGGTGAGGCAACCTTGATTTGTCCAGATTCTGTTCATGAGACCATGGAGAAAGTTAAGCTTATTTGGGAAAGGTTGAAGACCTCTTAGAGTCGACAGAAATCTTATGCGGATGTGAGGAGGAGAGAGTTAGAATTTGAAGTTGATGATTGGGTTTACCTTAAGGTGTCACCCATGAAGGGTGTGATGAGATTTCACAAGAAAGGAAAGCTCAGTCCCTGTTTTGTAGGTCCTTATTGGATTTCGAGGAGAGTTGGTAGTGTTGCATATGAGTTGGAGTTATCAGTGGAGTTGGAAGTGGTTCACCCAGTTTTCTATGTTTCCTTGTTGAAGAAGTGTGTTGGCGACCCGAGATTGATTATTCCTTTGGAAGATATAGGTGTGAAGGATAGTCTCACTTATGAGGAGGTTCCCATGGAGATTCTTAATTGTCAGATTCGGAGGTTACAGAACAAAGAAGTCGCTTCTGTAAAAGTCCTTAGGAGGAATCAACTTGTTGAAGGTGCTACTTGGGAAGCGTAAGAGAACTCAGTTCCAGCTTGAGGTACTAGTTTTCTCCTTAGTATGTCCCTCCGATTCTACTCCGTCAGTTCCTGTCATGATTTTAGCATGCATTCATGTGTTACGAAGTTAGTTTATCATGTTTTCAAGTTGAAAAGATTTGGTTTTATGATTACCCCTTGATTTCTAAGTTTTGATGTTTGGTTGGGCTGTTTTCCCCTCAGTTTCCCTTGTCTAGCCTTCATTCGAGGATGAATGATCCCAAGGGAGGGATATTGTAACACCCCGTACACGTATCCAGCTGTCCAAGATGAAAACTTTAGAAAAATCCAAGTTCCAGGGACCACAGGTCAAGTCAACGAGTCGTGGAAGGTTCCACGAGTCGTGGGAGTGACTCGTTATCTCAGTCCTGCAGACCAACCTCAGTACTGACAACCACGAGTCACTTCCATGACTCGTAGAAGTTTCTACGGGTCATACAGTTGACTCGTGGAAGTTGATCAGAGGTCAGTCAAGTTCCCTGAGTTCCACGATTAGGTTCTACGACTCGTGGAAGCTTCCACGAGTCGTCCTGTTAAACCATAGAAAGTCTCCTGCAGGTTGAATTTCTGGCAGCTTCCACGACTAGCAGTCCACGAGTCGTGGAAATCTATGAGTCGTAGACTCCACTCGTGGTCACTGAAAGTTGACCAATTTCTAGCCTTTTTTCAATTAATTCCTAGGGGCATTTTGGTCATTTCCCACCCTATTATGTATTAAGTGAAGTCTTTTTGACCACTTTTAGGAGGGTTTTCACCCATATTATCCTAAGTCTATCTTAAGTTCCTCATTCTTCACTCAAAAAGGAAAATCCCTCTTCAAGCTCAAGTCTCCAAGCTCCAAGCTCCAAGTCAAGTCTCCAAATATTTTTCATTGAAGTGGGTAATCTTCATCCAAGGTACGTGGGTTTTCAACAATGGATTCCTTTTACCCTTGTGCCCAAAATCCCCAAGTCCTAATTTGGATTTATGGAGTTATGAAATTAAGATTTTGATCTAAATTTGGGGAAAATTTATGAAATCAGTTTCTATGTTTAAATTCATGGTTTCTATTGATTACACATGATTTGATTATGATTCTTTTGTTGATTTTCAAAGCCCAAGCATGAAATTTGATTTTTAGCATAAACCTATGAATTTGCATGTTTTCAAGAGAATGTAGGCATGATTAGATATCATGGCCTTTATGTAATTACGAAGTTGCATGCCTAGTTCTTATGATTCTATGAAAATATATGTTTTATGAAAATTGAAGTAGAGCTATGCAAATTTTATAAGTCATGAAGTATGCAAGTTTTTTATGATATGAAATATGATGCAAGGTAAGACGCCCGATGTTCCATCAATGCTCATGGGCCATTTTGTAAACCAAAACTCATGAGTAGTATGACGATCCGGGGTATGAACAAGTCATGAATAAGTATGAACAAGTTTGGCATCAGATATGTCACATGTATATGAGCTCATATTATTATTATATTTTGGGAGTAGTATTTAGCACCGAGAGACGAGGGTTCAGATAAGCCAAGTCTAAAACTACGTTGCCACCTTAGGTTGCTCGTGTTGAGGCTTATTATGAAAGGATCCTGGTATGACATGGTTCTAACCTTGGCCGGTTAGGATAACTCTTTCAGTGTGGGTGCAAGACACTGAACTCCATGTAGCTCAGCATAGTTTAATGTCGGTTAAGAGAAACTCCCACATGTTTATTTTCAAGTTATGAAGTTATGTATAAATCTATATTTTGGAACCTAAGCCTTCCTTCATGTCTTATGTTTCTACCTTGTCATTTATTTATGGTCCTTCTTTATGTAATAAGTTCATTTTAAGCATGTTTTAAACTGATTCTGTCATAACTCATGCATTGCTTACATACTTAGTACATTCCATAGTACTAACACATATTGCGCTGCATCCTTTGATGATGCAGATTCAGGTACCCCTTCTCAGCTTCGTGGCTAGCGTCTCAGGTCATCTCCTTAGTCAGCTGTGGTGAGTCCTCATTGTTCGAGGACTAGTTATGCTTTTCCTTATGATAGCTTTACTTCTATACTCCGAGTTAGCTAAGGTCTTGTCCTAACAACTCTTTATGTTATGACTAGAGGCTTTCAGACATAGTTTGTATTCGAGTTCCCATTTTGGATATTGTATGTTAAGTGGATCTTAGACCCTTATTGATGTTTTCTTATTGGATTTCCGTATTATGTTTTCGCTTATCTTTTGTTATGCTTGAGAATTCTATGACCAAGGGTTAGCTTGGGATCTTTGTGGTCTCGAGTCTCGTGTTACGTCTAGAGGGTAACCTCGAGGCGTGACAAGAACCATGGTTCAATTCAAAAGAAGAGACGTCGACTATCATTGTATGAAATTCTTTTCCTTCTTTGTCGCTATTTTTTTTGTCAATTGATATTTATGGTAGGAAATCCTCTTTATGCTGATATGGCGATTAAAAATTAATTCATACCTAGTTGTACAAAAGTGAAGGTTAAAATACATCTATTATGTGAGTTCCCGAAAATGATCAATGTTGGCATTAAAAGAAATGATGCTAGAGAGGATTTCAACTTAGATAAATATCAGATTTGATAATAAACCCATGTATTAAATATCATATAGACTACAAGGTGCGAGGGGAATCACATTTTGTCCTGCATTCAAAACTGAAGCTAGTTAAGGAGGAGATTGAAAAGTCAAAGTACAATCAAGAGAAGTTCCTGTGAAGACTCAAACAACTGGAACGATTGTTGAAAATCAGCAATACAAATCTACACCTATGAAGAGTATGAATTTCAATGGATGAAATGTGAATAACGATAACAAAGTTTTTACTCAAATAAAATCTGGTGATTAAAAGGTTGAAAAGACGAATGTCTATAATGACCCACACGATCATTCTAAATGTTAGAAACCCTTTTCTTTATAAAACCTCTTTTGTAGCCTTATGTTGTGATTATAAACTGTAGGGGTGGGCGACAAAGTATCCAAGACAATCGGGTGAATTTTGGATAAGAAATTCTAAAATTGAAAGTTTGGAATTTGGAATATGGACAAAGTCAATTAATTGGATAAATGAACTCGAAATTGAGTTTTGACGTTTTATCAGGTACGAAGGATGATTTATGACTTGGTTTGATGTCATGACAAAAAATTCAAAAATTCATGATGACACATACACTCTCCCTCCGATAGGTAAGACAAACGACCAATAAAACTAGCTTGAAGATAAAATAATTAAATGGAAAAATAAAACAAGTATAAGTTTAATCCATACGATTCTTTATATATACTCAAGTATGAAAAAGTAAAAAAATACAACCCCCAAGAAATGGTGCAACGCATACAAGAGCATCTAAGAGTACATAATTATAACAATCTTTATCGTAATTTTTCATTCTTCTGTATGTTTAGCGAGTGTGAGTGAAATGGTTTTCGGGGTGGTTGAGTGAGAATTATGCAAGTTTTTTATTTTGAAAGATTTTATAAGTTAATATAGTTAATTAAAGTCAATATCCATTGAAGAAGTGCTCGTAATGCAATTTTGTCAGTGTTATCAGCTCCGAAGTATGATTTTCTAAGTTACTAGGACTATTAGTTCGGGGTGTTACAATATCGATCACATTATTATCTTCTTATTCTATTATTTCTCTTAACACTTTTAATTCAGAAAATAAATCTATACAATCAATGTTAGAGTGACTATTATGCATCAGGGAATATTTAAAAATAAGACAATATTTTTTCAAATTTCATCATCTAGTAATCTCAATTTTTGATCACTAAATACAAAATCAAAAATATTGTCAGACGCTTTGAATTAATCGAATCTAATTTAAAGTGAAAAAATAGCTTGATTACATCATAGTAAATGAATTGTTTCCCTTTTTATGCTAACGAAGATTCCATGTAAAATTCTACTTAGTTTTTCTTTTTTTAAAAAAATATGGGCTATTTTCTTTAGAGATTTTTATAAAAAATTTAAGTATATATAACTATTTATATATGAAAATATGGGGCCCGAATAATTATGGGGCCCTAGGCGATTGCCTAAGTGGCCTAATGGACGAGACACCCCTAGCTTCAGTCTACTACAAAGGATTGTAGAGATCACCTTATAGATGGCATTACATCAAGCAATTGGCATGTAATCTCCCACCCCTTCTGCATATTTCGCTTTAGGTAACAGTGTAATAAGGGTGTTATTCACCACTCTGACCAATTTTTCAGACTTGAAAATATCTTGAACTTCTGTTGTGATATCCTGTCCCACCATTTCCCAACTGTCCTTATAAAATTGGCTACCATAGACATCTAGCCCTGGAGATCTGCCTCCATGTATTGCCCACACAACTCTTTTGATTGGACCAAGTTCTCTGACTGATCTTCCTGTACTATTGGTCCCAGTTTTACCAAAGCATTACACACATGATCTCTAGCATCATTTTTAGTACCAAACAACTTTATATAGAAGTCTGTGAATTCAACAATTCTTTGAGGCTCAGTCTGTATTGTACCTTGTTCATCCTTTAGTGAGTAAATTTTGTTTACACTCCTTCTTGATTTCAATATTGAGTGAAAAAACTTAGTGTTAAGCTCTCCTTGAGCCAGACATTGAACCTTGCTCTTCTGCCTTAAAAACTAATCTCTAGCCTTGTTCTATATCTCACAGTCTTTACTCAGCCTTTGTTCTTCACTTATGAATGCCAAATTAGTAGGCCTTGCTTGTAGCTGTTATTGACATTCCAATAACTTCTTCATTGCTTGGTCAGCTTGTGGCTCCACAAGACTGAACTTGTCCTTATTTAGCTTTAGCAACACTCATTTTAATCAATGTTTGAGCTATCCAGTATATCAGTTTATAATCATTGCTTGCATATCCAGTTGGGAGTAGACTTAGCACCGAGTGGACGAAGGGATGAAGGCTCACCCATCAGTTTAGGCTGAGACCTTTAGCAGAAGTCCCTAAGTCCCAAAACTACGGCGCCACCCTAGGTTCTAAAGGGGTCACCCTTCAGTTTAGTCTTGACACCCTAGTCCCTTGTTGGACATCAGATTAGTGGATCCACGCTAGATTATGTTTATACCCTTGGCAAGGTAAAAATATTCTCCCAGCCAGGGTCACAGGTTGGCCCCACAGTTAGCTCAGCTTGGGGTATGTCGGTTAACAGTAGCTCCCACAGTTCAGACTCAGTATTTGCATTGACCTTGTATTTCAGTATTCAGTTTATTCAGTTCAGTTTAGCATGTTAAAGTTCATGTCAAATACTTGGTCATTGCATCAGTTTATCTTTCAGTTTCATATTCAGTACTTATACATACAACATTGTATATATCCTGCATGCTCAGTACATTTCAAGTACTGACGCATACTTTTGTGCTACATCTTATCATGATGTAGGTTCAGGTGCTCAGTATCCAGACCGCGCTTAGTGCGATTCTCCAGTCCTTACTCAGCAGTCCAGTGGTGAGTCCTCATAGTCTGAGGACATAGTCATGCTTACTTATTCAGTCTTTATTTTTAGTATTCAGACTTTTGGAGTTAGCTAGGGGTTTGTCCCAGCAACTCACTTCAGTTAGAAGCATTCATACATCTTATTAGTTTCAACTTTTACAGTCAGTGGTTCTTTCAGACTTTTACGATATTCTCTTACATTCACAAAACTATTGAATTATTTTTTTGGACTTATTTATTTAAACCAATTTAGCTTCCGCACAATTTACATTTGTATCAGAAATGTTTAGTTATGCCAGGCCATGGGTTAGCTTGGGGTCACTTGTGACACTAAGCACGTGTTGTGTCTAGGGGTAGCTTCGGGGCGTGTTGTCATGCAGATTTATGACAAGACGAGAGGCTCAAATTTAACTATAATGCTTGGAAAGAAAGGAGCCAGGCATAAGCTTTTGTATCATCTTGTCCATGAAATATTTTCTTTGGTGTTTCTCGTGGATGTTATATGAAAGACAAACATATAAGTCTAGTTATTTATTTTTGTTGAAAAATTATTTTCCAAAATGTAATGGTATTCTAGATACCGAATATGCTATTACTCGTAATATGATATGTCACGATCCTAACTTTTGTTATGATACACAATATTAATATAAGTCTCTTTTCCTAAACAAAAAAATTTATAGAGGTGAACCTAAAAGAACATATTTTGTTATTTTTCAAACGGGGAAAGGGAGACAAAATTCTTGCCTAGAAAAATTCTTCCACCATTTAGCATAGTCATAAGTAAGGATTTTTTTTTCTTGGGAGGGATATATAGAATAGGGAATGCATTTATTATGATTCCAAAGCCACAATTGTGAATCTAGTGCTCTTTCTACTTGTATAAACACCTCATAATGTACTTACTATGAAGTTACATTTGACAACAAATAACAACTTATTAAAGTAGTGACTACTTTATATTTAAATTACAGATAGGAATATCTTGCATTAAAGGTAAATTATTAACTTTTTAAATTCAAATCCACTCTGAATTTTAAAATTATGTAATCTGTTATGCAAATCTCTAGAAGATAGAGCATTGTATTCAGGGAAAAATAAATATAGTAGGAAACTTATAACATTTCTAACAATGGATGTATTGTACAAATCATCTAGGTTCACAATACCTATTAGAATTTGTATTTTCACATACTACTACTATATATATATAATGGTGAGTCTTTTGGTTCAATCATAGAAAAAGAGAGAAAAAAAGATTTTATTTATCAAAAATGGTACAAAGTTTCAACTATTGTGATTTTGAAGATCGTTGTTCACCTATATGTTCTGATGTTTCACCTGATCCAATCCGTGAAGCCTCTAGAGATGCCAGGAGAGAAAAGAAAACTGGAGTAGAGGAAGTTGATGTGACAGATGATGCACATTCTAAAAAACAATCAGCTGGAGAAAAATCTCAAATAGAGGAACAAACTGACATCATTGGCAATGTCGGAGGTATGATTTTTAAGTTTATGGAGTTTAAATTCTAGAAAACATAGTTTTTTGATTCTTGATAAATGCTTTATACATATTAAGTGGATTTTCAAAACATAAATAGGATCATAACTAAAACTCGATTTTGCCGAGCCCATAGACAAAACTCTAGCTCCGACCCTAATAAGCAGAGGTGAAGTTAAAATTTTATATTTATGCATTCTGAATTCTAGAAAAGAAAATTTATTGGGTTCTTTATAAATTACATATCAAGTAGATTCGTAAACACA
This sequence comes from Jaltomata sinuosa, assembly GCA_003996215.1. Lineage (NCBI taxonomy): Eukaryota > Viridiplantae > Streptophyta > Magnoliopsida > Solanales > Solanaceae > Jaltomata > Jaltomata sinuosa. Next base: position 740,650 of record QJPP01007469.1, on the reverse strand, counting down.
TCTACAAGATCTGAGCCAAAACTATTGGGTTCTACCAAATCCATAGACGAAACTCTAACTCTGGCCCTAATTAACAAAGGCAAATAAAAGCTTTTAAGTTTATTAGTTTCTTGATAACTATTTATACATAATAAGTGAATTTTTAAATACATATTCAGGATCTGAGTCAAAGATATTTGGTTCTGCCATATCCATAGAAGAAGATCTAGCTTCTACCATGAATAACGGAGGCGAAGGTAATATTTTATATTTATGGATTCTGAATTTTTGAAAACACAGTTTATTGGGTTATTTGTAAATTATTTATATATAGTGAGTGGATTTTAAGAATATATACATGATTTGAGCCAGTGCTGCTGGGTTTTGTTGAAACCCTAGCGAAGTTATAGCTTTGACCTTGATTAACGGAGGTGAGGTATAATTTTAAGTTTATAGGTTCTAAATTTTAGAAACAAATGCCTTATTAGGTTATTGATAGATTATTTATACCTTATGGGGTTATTGATAAATTATTTATACATATTAGGTGAATTTTTATGCACATATACACAATTTGTGATGAAGATACTGGGTTCTTATGAACTAGTAGATGAAGCTGGGACTCTAACCGTGATTAGAGAAGGTGAAGGTGCGCTTTTAAGTTTATCGATTTTTAATTCTAGAAAAAATAATTTATTAGGTTCTTCAGAGATTATTTACACATAATAAATATACTTTTAAATACATATACAGGACTTGAGCAAAAATTAATGGGTTCTATCGAACCCATTGGAGAAGCTTTAGCTTCACCAACAATCATTAGCTTAGAGAAGAAAAATCCATTTGACATTCAGCAAGAATCTGAAAAACCTAGCAATGAAAACGATGAGGTGAAAGAAATGAGAAAAGGAAATGATGGTGATCAATTTGAACAACCTAGCAGTGAAAAAAATGACGTGAAAGAAAATGAAGCTGGTGAATCTAAACAACCTAGCAATGAAAAAGATGAGCTGAAAGAGAAGAGCAAAAGAAAGGCTACTGATGATTCTTGGTTGCCTGCTGGATGGAAAAAGACTGAGAATTATCGCAAAACTGGTAAACTTGCAGGTCAAATTTATAAGGTAAGTAAAACAATGTTCGAGTTTCTGGCCTAATTTTGTATAAATGACTATCTTTTTCATTTTGAGACTATCCTAATGACTCTTTTATTTAAGTACCACAAATACATTTATAAAATATTATATTAATTTTTGTATAATGTTTGGTTGTTATCTTTAATTTGCATGAAATTTAATCTTTCTTGAGAAAGCCTATACAAAATATGTGAGTTTATTTTGATTCATTATCATTTAATTTCGTGACATGCAGATTTACGAGGCACCGGGTGTAAGCGCTCGTTTTCGATCAAAAAAGAAAGCTAAAGAGTTTATTAAAAAACAAAAATCAGCTGAATATAACAGGTTCTTCTATATCTATGTCAAATTAACCAATTCCTCCTTTTCATTTGTCCTATATTTCAATTCTCTGTCATGATTCTTATTATATCTGAGTAAATATGGAGAAATTATAATATCCTTGTTTATTTTGTTTTCCTTTTGTATGATGTTAGTTTGAGATGAATTTCAATAATGACATGATCAATGATCAAGTTTAAAATGATTCCAATTTGCTATAACTGAATTATAATTATTCATTTTGTTTTCTTTTATTTTTAGGGGTGATAGAGGTTCAGAAGACACCGTACGAGGGGCTCAAACTGGTGAGACTTTAAATAAGCTAGTACTTTCTAAAACTTTATCAAAGATATTTTCTTATCTATTTTTTGTGTTCATACTATTCTGAAAATTTTGCTTTATTATGAAAATAACCAAAATGACTGATAATCAAGTAAATTAATTAGGCCATTAATCTTGTGTCTATTATTTTAGGTTAGTACACAATATGAAGTGATTTTATCAAAAAATATATGAACAATATACTTCGATGCCTTTGGTGAAATATTCTCTACTAAAACCTTAACGAGTAAAAGAAAAAGAATATAATTCTTTTTTTTTGTTATTTAGTGGTGTTGTTCTTGCTGCTATTTATTGAAAATGATACATGATACTGACAGGACTTTCTTCTTTTCAAGTGAAGGCATACAAATTATATCGATCAATAATCAAGTTGTTACGCCTCAATATGAAAGTAGTGGGACTGGTGGAGATGCGAAGTTAAATGCAAATACCTATCAATATTGAAGAAGATAACTAAGTTTATCTATTTATGTGGTTTAGTTTTATTGACTCTTATTGATGAAGACTGATTTAAATATTATTATTTGCAATGCATTTCTTTTTTACATATTACGAACATATTTTTGGATTTTATTTTTATTTATTTAACTTTTATTATGTCAGCACATGTGGCCTTGGGGTAAAAGACCATCATACTTTTATCTTGTTACTATTAGTATCTTTTATGATTTATCTGGCTGACTACATCCTGAATTTCCATTACTAATGAAGAAATTGATTTGAAAAGAGGTATTTATTAAATAATAAAAGCATGGTCAAAAGTCAAAATCTTTCCGCTATTATTCTATCTTCAAAATTTACTAACTTAATCAAAAGAATTATTGGGGTTATGGGTCTTTTTCCCTTCCTATGTGGATAAATAAAACCCAATTTGGACCAACCCACTTTTGCTCATAGGCCCAATTATATGGGACATATATATAGACCTTTTTTAGGTCTTATTTTATCATCCACACAAGAGTTTTCAGCAGCCACATATAGATAAAAAGTGCAGATTTTCGCACCTAATTTTAGCCTTAAATTGCCAACTTCAAATCGCGATTTCCGCTTTGTTTCTTATCCGATTGAGCTGATTTTTGGATAGATTGTTCCTCTCATCTCAATCTTTGATAAGGAACTGACAGAGTTGGATTTGGTTCCCCATAGCTCCAGTTTTGCATCTGTGAACTGTAGCTGCATTTTTCGGTGCTTTTGCTCCTTTTATTCTCTTATTTTTGGTGTTGTGATTTATGTAGTGTTGCTCGTTGTTTGACACTTCTTTGGTGGCCATTTTGGAGAATATTATTGTAACTCTTAGTGATTATAGTGGAGTTTTTGGTCCCGTGGTTTTTACTCTTCACACCGAAGGAGTTTTCCACGTAAATCTTGATGTCTTGTGTGATTGGTTTATTTTGTCTTATCGTATTTATTTTGGTTGATATACTTGCTGCCTTATTACCATTATGCTTTGTTTATTTGTCTTCTCTTGGTTCCAATTGAAATGGAAAGTTTAGACTTGGGTATTCTTCCGCTGCTACCCTATCGTGCATTCTTTGTTAGTGCCTTGCCTTTCCCAACAAAGTGGTATCAGAGCATTGGTTGTTGTTGATAGTCGATTTGAATGATGGAGGCAAATATGAGCAAGATGGTATGTTTGAATGGTAGTAATTATCATACTTGAAAAGGAAAGATGAAAGATCTTCTATTTGTCAAGAAGATGCACTTACCTGTGTTTGCTTCTAACAAACCTAAATCTATGAATGATGAAGATTGGGAATTTGAGCATTTTCAGGTTTGTGGATATATCAGACAATGGGTTGAAGATAATGTTAGAAATTATATTGTGAATGAGACACATGCCAGAAGTTTGTGGGATAAGCTTGAGACAGTTTATGCTTCGAAGACTGGCAACAACAAGTTGTTCCTGCTGAAACAATTGATGAATACCAGGTACAAAGAGGGTAGTCCTATTTCTGATCATCTAAATGATTTTCAGGGTGTCCTTGACCAGCTGTCCGGATTGGGTGTAAAGTTTGATGAAGAAATTCAGGGACTTTGGTTTCTCAATACTCTGCCAGACTCTTGGGAGACTCTTCGAGTTTCTTTGACTAATTATGCTCCCAGTGGTGTTGTAACTATGGAATATGCTAAGAGTGGTGTCTTGAATGAAGAGATGAGAAGAAGATCACATGCCTCATCTTCTTCAGATTCACACTCCGATGTTTTGGTTACTGAAGATAGGGGAGAAATAAGTTCAGAGGTTAGAATGATAGAGGTACAAGTAGAAGCAAGTCAAAGTCCAGATACAAGAATGTTACATGTGACTATTGCCACAAGAATGGACATATCATGAAATATTGTCACAAGCACAAGAGAGATATGAGACGACAAAAGAAAGAAGGCCATAATGAGAATCGTGTTGCTGTTGTTGCTAAAAATGATCTTCTTGTTGCTTGTGGTGAGAATGCCATTAATCTTGTTCGTGATGAGTCTAGCTGGTTTGTGGATTCTGGTGCTACTTCTCATGTCACGCCCAAGAAGGAATTATTTTCTTCTTATACTCCAGGTAATTTTGGGATGTTGAAGATGGGTAATAATGATGAAGTTGAAGTTCTTGGCATTGGAACAATTTGTTTAGAAAGTAACAATGGTTCGAGATTAGTTATCAACAATGTCAAGTATGCTCCAGATGTTCGCCTGAATTTGATTTCTGTAGGAAACCTTCATGATGAGGGTTATGTTAACACCCTTGGTGCTGGCCAGTGGAAGCTTACTAGAGGTTCAATGGTTGTGGCTCGTGGTGACAAGTTGTCTAACTTGTACGTATTTCAGGGCTCTATCTCTAGAGGATCAGTAAACTTGGTGGAGAATGATACTTCATCAGAATTATGGCATAGAAGGCTGGGTCATATGAGTGAGAAGGGGATTGACAATTTGGCTAAGAAAAATTTGCTTTCTGGAGTGAAACAAGCAAAGTTGAAGAAATGTGTTCATTGCTTAGCCGGTAAACAGAAAAGAGTTTCTTTTTAGAGTCATCCGCCTTCAAGAAAGCTTGATTTGCTGGAGTTGGTACATTTTGATTTGTGTAGTCCTTTTAAGGTAAGGTCTCATGGTGATGCACTTTACTTTGTGACTTTTGTTAATGATCATTCTCGCAAACTCTAGGTATTTCCTTTGAAGTCCAAGGATCAAGTACTTGATGTGTTCAAGGGTTTTCAGGCCTTGGTTGAGAGACAGACAGGGTAGAAATTGAAATGCATTCGCTCAGATAATGGTGGTGAGTATATTGGTCCTTTTGATAGATATTGCAGAGAGTAGAGTATTCGGCATCAGAAAACTTCTCCAAAGACTCCTCAGTTCAATGGTTTAGCAGAGAGGATGAACCGAACTCTAGTTGAGAGAGTTAGATGTATGCTTTCAGATGCTAAGCTGCCAGATTCCTTTCGGGCAGAAGCACTTAATACTGCTGCTTATGTTATCAATTTATCTCCTGCTGTTGCTGTGAATAGTGATGTCCCTGACAGAGTTTGGTCTGGTAAGAATGTTTCTTATGATCATCTTAGAGTCTTTGGGTGTAAAGCTTTTGTTCATGTTCCTAAGGATGAAAAGTCAAAGCTGGATGTTAAAACTAGGCAGTGTATCTTCATTGGTTATGGTCAAGATGAATCTGGCTATCATTTCTATGATTTAGTTGAGAAGAAACTTGTTAGAAGCCGTGATGTTATGTTCTTTGAAGACCAAACAATTGAAGATTTTGACAAAACTGAGAAGGTTGATTCTCAGAGTAGTGAGAGCCTAGTTGATTTTGATCCAGTTCCTTTGACTACTGCACCTGAAGAAAATATTCATAATAATGAAAATCAAGTTGATAATGAAGATGATGGTCATGTTCAGAATGACCAGGATGTTGTTGATACTCCAGTGCAAGAGGATTTGGTTGGCCAGCAACCAGCTGCTATTGATGCTCCAGAGAGTTCTCTCAGAAAATCTACTAGAGAGAAACTACCTTCATCTCATTATTCTCCTAATGAGTATGTACTCTTAACTGATGGAGGAGAATCTGAGAGTCTTGATGAGGCCATGGATAGTGAAGAAAAAGAAAGGTAATTTGATGCTATGGAAGATGAGATTAAATCCTTACATGATAATCATACCTTTGATTTGGTTAAGTTACCTAAAGACAGAAAAGCTTTGAAAAACAGGTGGGTTTTCAGGGTGAAACATTAAGATGACAATCCATTTCCATGGTACAAAGCTAGATTAGTTGTGAAGGGTTTTAACCATAAAAAGGGAGTTGATTTTGATGAGATATTATCTCCAGTTGTGAAGATGTCATCCATTCGTGTTGTTCTATGCTTAGTTGCAAGTTTAGATTTAGAGATTGGACAAATGGATATTAAAACTGCTTTTCTCCATGGTGACTTAGATGAAGAAATTTATATGGAGCAGCCGGAAGGTTTTGAAGTCAAAGGAAAAGAGAATTATGTTTGCAAATTGAAGAAGGGCTTGTATGGCTTGAAACAAGCTCCTAGACAGTGGTACATGAAGTTTGGTTCTTTTATAAGTCAGCAGGGCTTCAAGAAGACTTCTTCAGATCATTGTGTTTTTGTGCAAAAATTCTCTGATGGTGACTTTATTATTGTGTTGCTTTATGTTAATAACATGTTTGTTGTTGGTCATAATGCTTGCAAGATTCAAAAGTTGAAGCAAGAGTTGAGTAAGTCTTTTGCTATGAAAGACTTAGGACCAGCAAGACAGATTCTTGGCATGCAGATTGTCCATGATAGAAAGGCCAAGAAATTGTGGTTATCACAGGAGAAGTACATTCAGAAAGTACTTCAAAGGTTCAACATGAATAAGGCTAAGGTTGTCAGTACACCTTTAGCTATGCACTTCAAGTTGAGCACGAAAGAGTGTCCTTCCAGTGATGATGAGAAGTAAGATATGAAGAAAGTTCCTTATGCTTAAGTTGTTGGTAGTTTAATGTATGCAATGATTTGTACAAGACCAGATATTGCTCATGCTGTTGGTATTGTTAGCCGTTTTCTTTTTTAATCTGGGAAGAGAACATTGGAATGCTGTGAAGTGGATCATGAGATATCTTTGTGGCACTTCTAGTCTGTGTTTGTGTTTTGGTACAAGGAAGCCTATTCTTTGTGGTTATACTGATTCAGACGTGACCGGTGATGTTGATACTCGCAAGTCTACTTCAGGGTACTTGGTTACTTTTACAGGGGGAGCTGAGTCTTGGCAATCTAGGTTGCAAAAATGTGTTGCTCTATCTACTACAAAAGCTGAGATTATTGCTGCCGTTGAAGCTTGTAAAGAGTTGCTCTGGATGAAAAAATTCTTGGAGGAACTTGGTTGTGCTCAAGAGATGTATGTGCTTTATTGCTACAGTCAAAGTGCTATACATCTTGGCAAGAATTCTATATTCCATGGTCGGTCTAAACACATTGATGTGAGATACCATTGGATTCGTGATGTGTTGGATTCTAAGTTGCTTGAACTTGAGAAGATTCATACAGATGATAATGGTTCCGACATGATGACTAAAACTTTGCCAAGAGGGAATTTTGAAGATTGTTGCAAGATCGCCGGGATGGCGGTCTCCTCCACATAGTTGTGAGGGGAGAATTGTTGGGATTATGGGTCTTTTTTCCTTTCTATGTGGATAAATAAAGCCCAATTTGGACCAACCCACTTTTGTCCATAGGCCCAATTCTATGGGTCATATATATAGAACTTTTTTAGGTCTTATTTCATCATCCACACAAGAGTTTTCAGCAGCCACATATAGAGAAAAAGTGCAGATTTTTGCACCTAATTTCAACCCTAAATTACCAACTTCAAATTGTGATTCCCGCTTCGTTTCTTATCCCATTGAGCTGATTTTTGGACATATTGTTCCTCTCATCTCAATATTTTATTAGGAACTAACAGAGTTGGATTTGGTGCCCCATAGCTCCAGTTTTGCATCCGTGAACAGTAGCTGCAGTTTTTGGTGCTTTTGCTCCTTTTATTCTCTTGTTTTTGGTGTTGTGATTTATGCAGTGTTTCTCGTTATTGGCACTTCTTTGGTGGCCCTTTTGGAGAACATTATTATAACACTTGGTGATTATAGTGGAGGTTTTGGTCCCATAGTTTTTACTCTTCACACCGAAGGGGTTTTCCAAGTAAATCTTGGTGTCTTGTGTGATTGATTTATTTTGTCTTGTAGTATTTCTTTTGGTTGATATACTTGATGCCTTATTACCATTGTGCTTGGTTTGTTTGTATTCTCTTGGTTCAAATTGAAAGGAAAAGTTTAGACTTGGGTATTCTTCCGTTGCTAACCTGTCGTGCATTCTTTGTTAGTGCCTTGCCTTTCCCAACAAGAATAACCTAAAAATGCTATACAAAAATACTGAACCCTTGCTTCAAGAACGATGGTTTTCATTCATGGCTACGGCTAACAATGACTGACCGCCACTTATAATTTGTGAACCACCCGCAATAAAGAAATCTTATGTCAATACTCTTAAGTCAGACATTGATTCAAACCCTACAAATCTTATTTTTGTCCAATCTTTAACCTATGCGCATGGAGAAACAACTGTTGTGTGAGAGTAGAAGGAAATGTACATCATAATCATACATGAGAATACATAAAATTATCCCTCTACAATACAAGATTAAATTTGGATACAAGATAGACTTCATACATGATAGATATGTCCTGATTCAATTGATGACAATGGAAGACTTTATTCATCTGATGTTTAAGTCTGCTTATTAAGAATGAATACTTTCTGATGAGACCACTAAAGTGAGAACCATGGTTCAATTCAAAAGTGGAGACGTCGACTATCATTGTATGAAATTCTTTTCCTTCTTTGTCGCTATTTTTTTTGTCAATTGATATTTATGATAGGAAGTCCTCTTCATGCTGCTATAGTGATTAAAAATTAATTCATACCTAGTTGTACTAAAGTGAAAGTTAAAATACATCTATTATGTGAGTTCCCGAAAATGATCAATGTTGGCATTAAAAGAAAAATGATGCTAGAGAGGATTTCAACTTGGATAAATATCAGATTTGATTATAATCCCATGTATTAAATATCATATAGACTACAAGGTGCGAGGGGAATCACATTTTGTCCTGCATTCAAAACTGAAGCTAGTTAAGGAGGAGAGTGAAAAGTCAAAGTACAATCAAAAGAAGTTCCTGTGAAGACTCAAACAACTGGAACGATTGTTGAAAATCAGCAATACAAATCTACACCTATGAAGAGTATGAATTTCAATGGATGAAATGTGAATGACGATAACAAAGTTTTTACTCAAATAGAATCTGGTGATAAGAAGGTTGAAAAGACGAATGTCTATAATGACCCACATGATCATTCTAAATGTTAGAAACCCTTTTCTTTATAAAACCTCTTTTGTAGCCTTATGTTGTGATTTATGAACTGTAGGGGTGGGCGACAAAGTATCCAAGACAATCGGGTGAATTTTGGATAAGAAATTCTAAAATTGAAAGTTTGGAATTTGGAATATGGCCAAAGTCAATTAATTGGATAAATGAACTCAAAATTGAGTTTTGACGTTTCCTCAGGTACGAAGGATGATTTATGACTTGGTTTGATGTCATGACCCAAAATTCAAAAGTTCATGATAACACATACACTCTCCCTCCGATAGGTAAGACAAATCACCAATAAAACTAACTTGAAGATAAAATAATTAAATGAAAAAATAAAACAAGTATAAGTTTAATCCATATGATTCTTTATATATACTCAAGTGTGAAAAAGTAAAAAAATACAACCCCCAAGAAATGGTGCAACGCATACAAGAGCATCTAAGAGTACATAATTGTAACAATCTTCATAGTAATTTTTCATTCTTCTGTATTTTAACTATTTTGTCCCTCCTTGTAGTTTCTTTATGGTGTTTGTGTTCTGCGAGTGTGAGTGAAATGGTTTTCCGGGTGGTTGAGTGAGAATTATGCAAGTTTTTTATTTTGAAAGATTTTAAAAGTTAATATAGTTAATTAAAGTCAATATCCATTGAAGAAGTGCTCGAAATGCAATTTTGTCAGTGTTATCAGCTCTGAAGTATGGGTTTTTAAGTTACTAGGACTATTAGTTCGGAGTGTTACAATATCGGTCACATTATTATCTTCTTCTTCTATTATTTCTCTTAACACTTTCAATTCAGAAAATAAATCTAAACAATCAATGTTAGAGTGACTATTATGCATCAGGGAATATTCAAAATTAAGACAATATTTTTTCAAATTTTTATCATCTAGTAATCTCAATTTTTGATCACTAAATACAAAATCAAAAATATTGTCATACGCTTTGAATTAATCGAATCTATTTTAAAGTGAAAAAATAGCTTGATTACATCATAGTAAATGAATTATTCCCTTTTTATGCTAACAAAGATTCCATGTAAAACTCTACTTAGTTTTTCTTTTTTTTTTAAAAAATATGGGCTGTTTTTCTTTAGAGATTTCTGTAAAATTTTTTAGTATATATAACTATTTATATATGAAAATATGGGGCCCTAGGAGATTGCCTAAGTGTCCTAATGGACGAGACACCCCTGGCTTCAGTCTACTACAAAGGACTGTAGAGATCACCTTATAGATGGCATTATATCAAGCAATTGGCAAGTAATCTCCCACCCCTTCTGCATGTTTCACTTTAGGTAACAGTGTAATAAGAGTGTTATTCACCACTCTGACCAATTTTCCAGACTTGAAAATATCTTGAACTTCTGTTGTGATATCCTGTCTCACCATTTCCCAATTGTCATTATAAAATTGGCTACCTTAGACATCTAGCCCTGGAGATCTGCCTCCATGTATTGCCCACACAACTCTTTTGATATCTTGGACCAAGTTCTCTAGCTGATCTTCCTGTACTACTGGTCCCAGTTTTACCAAAGCATCACACACCTGATCTCTAGCATCATTTTTAGTACCCAACAACTTTATATAGAAGTCTGTGAATTCAACTATTCTTTGAGGCTCAGTCTGTATTGTACCTTGTTCATCCTTTATTGAGTAAATTTTGTTTACACTCCTTCTTGATTTCAATATTGAGTGAAAAAACTTAGTGTTAAGGTCTCCTTGAGCCAGACATTGAACCTTGCTCTTCTGCCTTAAAAATTAATCTCTAGCATTGTTCTATATCTCAGTCTTTACTCAGCCTTTGTTCTTCACTTATGAATGCCAAATTAGTTGGCCTTGCTTGTAGCTGTTATTGACATTCCAATAACTTCTTCATTGCTTGGTCAGCTTGTGGCTCCACAAGACTGAACTTGTCCTTATTTAGCTTTGACAACACCCATTTTAATTTATTCAGCTTGCCTACCAATTTGTACATTTTGGTGCCTTTTCTATCCTTCTTTCACCCTTTCTGCACTGTTGCTTTATAAAATAATTTTTTAATGTGATTGTGTTTGAGTCAAACTTGTCCTACACTCTTTTTAGTGCTTCTAGATAATTCTAGAAAATCACAAAAAAATTTCCAGTAGCTCACAAGGTATGTCTGTCACTAGATAATTTCCAAATAAAAGGTGTAAGTCTGCCTAATAGGCATTGCCATGCATGTTACAACAACAGTGAATTAACAACACATTTACTACTAAACCGTGAGTATGTTAAGAAAGTTATGAATATATTCCTTAACATATCTGGGGTGCAGCGTGTAATACCGAGGGCGATCAAGCAAAGACAGTAATGCTATCAAGAACAGAAGGATAAGGAAGTGTAAAGCTTTCTGGAAAACAATCTCTGCTTGTATCTTTTGGGATGTTTGGAGGGATAGAAACAATTTGGGATGTTTGGAGGGATAGAAACAATAAGTATTTTGAAGATAGGCATAAAACCATTTCTTTTCAAATTTATAAGCTTACAGATTTTAAAATCTTTGGTGTCAACTTTCTCTTGACTGTGATGCAAATGCTTTTGTATATTTCATTCCCCGAAACTTTCCACCGAAATATGAAATCATTTTGCTAAACATATCACAGCCAGATTGGCACAAGTGGAATGAAATTTTACCATTACTAATCAAAAAAGATAATTTCTAATTATTTTCTCCATCATTTTCATGTACGGATAGTTGTAAAGTGAGCTAAAAAATGAACTAACCAATTCTCCATCAAAATCATCAGAAATAAATACACGCTTCACAAACAAGTGAATATTCTTTGTCTTGGCATTTGTAAAATCTTCATTTTCAGAGGAGCCATTCCAAGTATATATAGAACACTCCTAAACTTCATGTAACACCCCAAAATCTAAACCAGCTATTTGACTATGCTTAGCAGGAAAATATTACAGAAAAGTTCAAGTTTTCAGAAACCACGGTCAAGATCACAGACCGTAGTTCAGAACCACGACCCATGATCTGACCCGTGGTGTGATCTCCAGTGTTGGTCCCCCTTCAGTCTACGAGTAACTTCACGGACCGTGGTTTGAAACCATGGACTGCCCTGTCACTCGTGGACTTGGTCATCAGAGAGGTGCCCATTTTTCTACCTCAGAAACATGGATGGGACCACAGACCATAGTTTAAAACCATGGTCCATCCTGTCAATCTTGATTTCCTTTTTATTAGAGGACCCTCAGTTCAGGGCCCAGAAACCACGAGTCAGAACACGGGCCATAGTTCAGAACCACGGTCCATCCTATGACTCATGGAATCATCAGTCCAGAGAAACCCCAGAACTCAGGGACAAAACCACAACTCAGTCGATGATCCGTCGTTCAGAACCATGGTACTTCGATCAATCCGTGGATCGATGTTCTGAGAACTTCAACAGGTTTCTTTTAAAATTTTCAGGGGTATTCCAAACTTTTCCTACCTCTTTTAAAGCCTAAGCTACGTCAGTTTAACTCATCTAAGCCTAAAACTGCCCAAAACCTTCACTTCCTCAGATTAAATCGGTACTTAGAAAATTTTGGAGAAAAAAAATGCTTCTTTCTCTCAAGAACAAGCAGAATGGTTTTCTCAAGTTCAGGCTTCAATCCCAGGATTTCTCCATAGAATTCTCTTTCAGGTATGTGAGATTTCATCAATGGGTCCCTTTCACCCATTGAGTCCCTAGATTTAGTTAAGTTCTTAGCTTTTCAGTTAGTTTCTTAAGGCCTAGGGTTCCTAAACCTTATGAAATTATTGCAATTCAAATTCTATTACTCGTATGAAATTCATTACATGTTTTCTTGGAAAACTAGGATAGTCATGTGTTCAGAATTCAGTAATCCTAGCATGTGTTAATTTCAGTACCTTAAATTAATGCATGCAAGATGATTCAGTCAGTTAAACTTCATGATTAGAATGCTATAAGCTTTCAGTATTGTCATTATGAATTTTCAGTATAAATCAATGTTTGAGCTATCCAGTATATCAATTTATAATCATTGCTTGCATATCCAGTTGGGAGTAGACTTAGCACCGAGTGGATGAAGGGATGAAGGCTCACCCATCAATTTAGGCTGAGACCTTTAGTAGAAGTCCCTAGGTCCCAGAACTACGACGCCACCGTAGGTTCTAAAGGGGTCACTCGTCAGTCTTGGCTTGACACCCTAGTCCCTTGTTGGACATCAAATTAGTGGATCCACGCTAGATTATGTTTGTACCCTTGGCAAGGTTCGAATATCCTCCCAGCTAGGGTCACAGGTTGGCCCCACAGTTAGCTCAGCTTGGGTTATGTCGGTTAACAGTAGCTCCCACAGTTCAGAATCTATATTTGCATTGACCTTGTATTTCAGTATTCAGTTTATTCAGTTCAGTTTAGCATGTTAAAGTTCATGTCAAATACTTGGTCATTGCATCAGTTTATCTTTCAGTTTCATGTTCAGTACATTATTCATGTTCAGTACTTATACATACAACATTGTATATATCCTGCATGCTCAGTACATTTCAAGTACTGACGCATACTTTTGTGCTACATCTTATCATGATGTAGGTTCATGTGCTCAGTATCATGACCGCGCTTAGTGCGATTCTCCAGTCCTTACTCAGCAGCCCAGTGGTGAGTCCTCATAGTTCGAGGACATAGTCATGCTTACTTATTCAGTCTTTATTTTTAGTATTCAGACTTTTGGAGTTAGCTAGGGGTTTGTCCCAGCAACTCACTTCAGTTAGAGGCATTCAGACATCTTATTAGTTTCAACTTTTACAGTCAGTGGTTCTTTCAGACTTTTACGATATTCTCTTACATTCAGATAACTATTGAATTATTTTTTTGGACTTGTTTATTTAAACCAATTTAGCTTCCGCACAGTTTACATTTGTATCAGAAATGTTTAGTTATGCCAGACCATGGGTTAGCTTAGGGTCACTTGTGACACTAAGCACCGTGTTATGTCTAGGGGTAGCTTCGGGGCGTGACACTTCACCTCTCCCTGCACAAATCAATCTCAAAGTTAGAAACCTCAAAAACAACAAATATTTCTAGTCATTATCCAATATTTGCATGTTACCTCTGTAGTGAAGTGAGTATAGGCAAGTGGATCCAAAATCTCATTGAAAGATTTCTTGTAGAATTCGTGGCCGGTATTGTTCTTTCTCAACTCCCTTTGGATTACACATCTACACTTTTACAAGTAGTACCAAATATCAAGTAGCTGCTCACTAGGCAATAAAAATGTGTTTTGCTAATAGTAGCACAAAAGCGAGCTCGCAATAATAAATTTCCCAGGTCAACCAAGTAGTAAAATACCCGTTTTGTATCATTTGTCAATTCTCGATCCGAGTACTTCTCAGTTTTGGTCTTCTTTGTCTTTTTCTTTTTCTTCCTGTTAATATGAAGAGAGAGAACATGAACTTCAGTGGCCTTAGTAATCTTCCAAATAGAAGGAAAGACAATATAGAGTAATCACATGAATGAAGTTGTCACCTCTTCTTTTTCTTCTCCCTCCTTTGGTTCTTCCTCCTCTTCTACCTGGTGATAAATTCACACGATAGATTATTTATACCTTATGAGATTATTGATAAATTATTTATACATATTATGTGAATTTTTATGTACAAATACACAATTTGTGATGAAGATACTGGGTTCTTATGAACTAGTAGGTGAAGCTGGGTGATAGAACTGAACTAGTAGTTTATGTACATAACTGAATCATAATTGTTTATTTTGTTTTCTTTTATTTTTAGGGGTGATAGAAATTTAGAAGACACCATACGAGGGGCTCAAACTGATGAGACTTTAAATAAGCTAGTATTTCTAAAAGTTTAACAAAGATATTTTCTTATCTATTTCTTGTATTCATACTATTCTGAAATTTTTGCTTTATTATGAAAATAACCAAAATGACTGATAATCAAGTAAAATAATTAGGCCATTAATCTTGTGTCTATAATTTTAGTTTAGTACACAATATGAAGTAATATTTTCAAAAAATATATGAACAATATGTTGGAAAATAAATTATATTGTATCTTAAAAATAATAATATTATTATATTAATTATTATTTTCTATCTATAATTACTAATCTTTTATTAGTCATATTTAACACCCTTTAAAACATTAATTTTTGGTCAACTATATGGCTGTTGCAAAATATTTTAATTCATTCTAATTAAGGCATTAATTTTTTATATTATATTATCCTTAATGAGCATTTCCTTATAAGGAAATATGGAGTTGTCAAATAGTGGTTTTATCATAATTATAACCATTTTGGTCAAAGGTTTAATGCCACCTATTAATATCATTTATTTTATGTATATGACAGCAATTAGTAACACATATTTTGGGTGGCTTTATATATAGATATTTTTGGGTTCATCAAGAGATAGAAAAAAAGAGGACAATGAAATACTTTTCTTTTATTTTGTGTTGCTGGGTTTCTTTAAAGTTAAAATCTTTGTTAGTTCTGGTTCCTAGTTTAATACTAGATGAGCTTGTTGAATCCTGGGGGATACACCTTAATCGGTGAAATATCCTTAAGGACAGTGCCATAGGCACGCCTCAAGTTAGAGAAGGTTTTGTGATTCTCAAAATTTTCCAACAATCTTAAGGATATTTCGTTATGAATCACGAAATCAAATAATTGAGTTTTCTCCAAAAAAGAATGAGGGAGACAGTGAAGTGTTCATTAGTAAAGAGAGAAGGGGAGAAAGCAGTAGTTGCTGCCTCTTCTACGACAAGCAAAGGTGGCACAGATTTAATAGGTTTCACGAGCATGAATGGTCCTCCACTAGCTATACCAAAGAGCATAAAAGGAAAAAGGTAATTATGTGAAGGATGAGGGAAGGAGGAGGAGGCCATACTTCATTCTTGGTGGTACAAAAAGTCTCTACAGATACGGGTTAAGGACATGGTTATAGATCTTGTCTTTGAAGGTAATATTGTGCAATTTCTATTTCAATGTCAATTGAGTTCCTGTCAAAAGGTATGTCGACATACTAGAATACTTTTATTATTTTTATGAGGAAAAATATTTTTACATGCTTAAAGCCAATAATAAAATCTTCGAAAATGAGTTGGAAAAATTGACAACCCTGCTAAGTCAAAATTTAATTTGACTGAAGCAGATGATATTATTGTTGTGTCATTTCTCAAGTGAAGATTGTGGCCTATGTGAGGGATTAGGTGATAGATTTTGTGGCTTACACCTAAGTCAATGGAGGAGAAGTATTTAGTTATCTTGATTGAAGAACTACTCAAATTCTTAAAAAAGAAAAATTCTTCTCAAACTCACATGTGGAAAAATATTGACGTTAACTGAGGTCCATGTTCTTAATACTTGAACCAATTTGATTGATGTGCTATTACTATAGAATATTGGAGTAAAAATTCTTTTGAGATTGTTATGAGTATTTTAACTAAGCATGAAATTTTTGTTGGCAGAAAGTATATTTTAATCATAATTTAATTGTGTTAAATATTCTACTCAAGAATGAAAATGCTAGTAACTAGCTTGATTGATTTCTTTGATTTATTATATATAATATGTGTTAAAATTTGATAAACTAGTTTATTTTATATAATGAGAATGTAATATTAAGTAGATTTGATAGATATGACAAATTTATTTTGTTTAATATATTTGTAAAATGAATGATGAAATGTCTTATAAGAAATTGGTTAACTTGTTATGAGTTATGAAAATGTAACTATCTTAATTTTAAAATATTAAAAAATATGAAGGTAAAGTCTTTTACAAAAGTTAATTCTCTCATCTTGAAATATTTAAGAGTATGGGGGTGGCTTGTCAATATTGTGCTACTTGATTTTGAAAGAAGCAAAAAGAAAGGTTCATATTTTTGGTTGTATGCTTATGCTAATTATAAGTTTTGCATATAAAGTTTGTATTTATTAAGAGTAATGTGATTAATTTTGTTGTAAGGACCGGGTTCGTCTTTACGAGTAGTCCAATCATGCCAAGTTTTAGGGTTAGAAAATTCCGAGTTTGGGAGTTTGAAATTCTGGGCTAGGCTAGCCTCGGCCGATTTTGGAGCGAGGTAGAGTCTAGGAAAATCCGGGTAAGGATTGGTCTTTGTGTCTTGTGTTGAGCTAGTTTTCCACATAGCGAATACATAAAGGAGTCTAGGGGACTTTTAGGAATCGAATTTGGATAAGTAGAACTCCCAGAATCGCGTTCGACGTGAAGGAGTTGTTTTGGGTCATCGGGGAAAGCAAGTGTGTTGTAAAATGGCCAAAATTGGGAGATTTCTGGATATTCTATCCGTGATGGGTGCAACCGTGCGCAATAGCGGCGGTCAAGGGCGGTCAATGCCGCTTAAGACCGCCGTAGCGGTAGTCATCCGCTATAGCGGGACCGCTATAGCGGGCCAACGGGATTTTAATGCAGAAACAACTCCCAAAATATTCAGTTTTTCATAATTTCATTTTGGGAGAAGGGCTAGGCGATTCCAGACATTTTTCTTCCCTTTTCCATCGAAATTCTTCCCTAAGGTAAGGTTTTCGTTCTCCAATCTTTGTATTACGTTTTCTATGCGATAGAATTGCTAGGAGGGAATTTGGGGAAAGGTTGGCCTAACCTAGGAATGGTGGAATTTGGGGAAGGAAGGGGGTTCCAAGAATGTACGTTCTTGGGTGTTGATAAAAGTATGCTAAAATGATCATAGGTTGTTAAATTCCCTGTTTTTATCCGTAAAAATGATAGAACTAGGAGAATTAACGGTGGAAAAGCCCGGGAAAAGGGTGGGATGATCATGGGTGGCCTGGGGTTTGGGGATTTGGTAT
Source organism: Jaltomata sinuosa (assembly GCA_003996215.1). Classification (NCBI taxonomy): domain Eukaryota; kingdom Viridiplantae; phylum Streptophyta; class Magnoliopsida; order Solanales; family Solanaceae; genus Jaltomata; species Jaltomata sinuosa. Next base: position 722,664 of record QJPP01007469.1, on the reverse strand, counting down.
AATCTAGGTAATGTGCAGGCCTTGTGTGTTAATTGTATGTACTGTGTGTTGTTTTTAGACCAAGAATGAGAGAGGAATCCGGAACACGGGAAAGCTCGGGTTGAATAGAGCTTGGATAGTATTTGCTTGTTGGTTTACAAGTTGTTTGTTCATGCATTTGACTATGGATTATTGACATTCGGTTGGCTCGGGTACCATGCCTGGTATGGGTACAACAAATGGTTGGCATGGGTACCACACCTGGTACGGGTATAACACTTGGTTGGCACGGGTACCACGCCTGGTACATGTTTACTTTTGTTGCATCATTGCATTATTACTATGGTGTTGCATTGATTGATATTGGTTCTGTGAGTGGACCGAGTTGCTTATTAAAATGTGTTATTGGTTTGATGGTCCTTGAAAGGCCAGGGAAATTCTAGTTAACTGTTGTGTTGGTCTTGGTTTTGGTCGGGTTGTTCATTGACATTTGTGTTGGTCTTGGTTTAGGCCGGGTTGATTCAAGGTACAGGTTTGTAGTCTAGAAGGGGATCCCAGGGTGGGTCTAGTCTAGACGGAAAGGTGTAGTTAATGGTATATGGTTGTGGCTTAGAGTTAGGTGGTGGATTCATGCGGGAGCAGGCTGAGTAAAGACTGGTAGTCTAAGTGTGTCTGTGGCTATTTATGCATGTTTCCCATACCTTATACTTGATATTGTTGTACTTTTATACATTATTTATTTGGAAACTGGCTGATGATCCTACTAGTACACAGTGGTGGTGTACTGATACTGCACTTGCTTGTCTTTTGGTGAGTATAAAATATCTTTCGGCAGCTGAGACGTGACCTCACTTTTAGTGCCGACGGCTTCTGACTAGCAAGGGTGAGCTGCTTGATTCGAGCTACCTTGGGTTATCTTTAGAGTTTCAGTCCACTTGTTTCGGACTTAAAACTACTTTGTATTTTCTTTTGGGGTTGCATCCCCATATTCTAGATACTGGTATTGATGTTTGGTACAATAACTTTCAGTTCCTAGGTGGGATTTTTCGCAGGTTAATGATTATGCTATAATTTTGCTTACTATGATTGCTAGTTTACTTTTTGGTTTTGGTTTTAGGCTGTTAGTCTAGGCAAAGGGTTGAACTCTATTGGTTCGCTCATCCGGAGGTTGGGTAGGTGCCACTCACGACGGGTTGGGTCGTGACAAAGATGGTATCTAAGCCTAGGTTTGTTGATCTCGTCATACCAAACAGGTCTAGTAGAGTCTTGCAGAACGGTGTGGAGACGTCCATACTTTTCTTCGAGAAGTTATGGGGCTTTAGGAAAAACTATCTCTTCCTTCTTTCCTTCGTGCTATAACTCAATTCCAATTAGTATATGGTGATACAAATTAGTATCTAACCTCATTCACTCTTCTGTCCGCAGATGGTCACTATAAGGAATAATGGAGCAAGGCCAGCGGTCCCAGCAGCGGGCCCGGTAGTTCGTGGCAGAGGTAGGGGAAGGGGCAGGGGACGAGCTGGAGCCGCACCCGCCAGGGGTGGAGCTCGAGCTGCTGCTGCACGCGAGGTAACCCCTCCCCCACCTCAGGATCATGTGGCTGAGGACGTAGAAGAAGTGGTTGTAGAGGATGGAGGGGCTCAAGAGGAGGCGACACCAGTTAGGGGTGCAAGCCTTCCTACTATGACACCGAAAGCTTTTAAGAAGGCGTGGGATATTCTGAGTGGGTTGGTTGGTGCTTGAGACATACCCTTAGCTTATGCAAATCAGACCTTGGATACTCAGCTAGCGGTTACTACAACACCAAGAATGGACGCAGCTTCGGGCACAAATGATCTCTTCAGGCCAATGCTAGGCCCAGTGATGACATGTAATGAGCATGAGATGCTGACTAAGTTCCTTAAGCTGAAACCTCCGATGTTTCAGGGTACAGACAAGGAGGATGCCTATGAGTTCATCCTGGATTACCATGAGAGGTTGCACAAGTTGGGTATTGTACATCAGCACGAGGTGGAGTTTGTCACTTTTCAGCTGCAGGGTGATGCCAAGGAGTGGTGGAGGTCTCATGTTGAGTGTTGGTCTTCTATTCTACCTCCACTGATTTGGGAGCAGTTCCACGCATTATTTCTAGAGAAGTACGTTCCCTGTACTTTGAGGGACCGGAAGAAAGATGAGTTTCTGAACTTGGAGCAGGGTAGCATGTCGGTCTCAGCTTATGAGGCTAGCTTCCATGCGTTGTCTCATTTTGCTACACAAATATTGGGTTCTGAGGAGGAATGAGTTTGTTTGTTTGTCAAGGGTCTGAATAGTAATCTGCAGGTACTGTTGGTGCATATGACTTCTTCACGAAAGGGCTTTAATGATGTGGTGGATTATGTGAAGAAGATTAAGGGAAACTATGGTGGTTCATACTCCCGGGGATAGCATCAGCAGGCTTATCCGGCCCGTCCTATTCAGTCAGATCTGCCAGCTACTACAGGTGGTCATCAGGGAGCTCAATCTTCAGCTCCTAGAGGCCAGGGAGCGTCCTATACATCAGCTAGCAGACCTACTCTTGACCGTGGTTTCTTCCATTGTGGTGAGTTGGGCCACTTTAAGAGGGAGTGTCCACATAGGCAAACAGGTAATCAGGGTCAGCAGCAGACTAGAGCAGTGGTTCCGGCAGGCAGAGGCGGTAATGCTAGGGGTCGTCTACAAGGTAGGTGAGGTAATTTTCAGGGAGGCCGGGGAGACCGAGGGAATAGCGGCGCAGGCAAGGGTGGGATGCAGCCGGCCCGGGAAGTTGCCCGGATTGATAATCGGGCACATTGCTATGCTTTTCTAGGGAGGAATGAGCGAAAGACTCAAATGCGGTGATCACAGGTACTATTCTTGTCTGTGATAAAATAGCTTCGATATTATTTGACCCAGGTTCTACCTATTCTTATGTGTCTATGAGTTTTGCTTTGGGGTTGGGTTTGGCTTGTGATATCCTTGATTCCCCCATCTATGTTTCTACCCCAGTTGGAGAGTCTGTGGTTGTGACTCATGTATATCATGACTGTTCTGTTGTTTTTGTGGGGTTACATACTTGGGTAGACTTGGTAATTGTGGATATGGCTGATTTTGATATTATCTTGGGTATGACATGGCTATATCCTTATCATACTGTGTTGAACTGTAACACCAAGACTGTGGCTCTAGAAATTCTGGGTAAGGATAGACTAGAGTGGGAAGGTGTGTACAGGCCTAAGCCAGTTAAGATAATATCGTTTGTCCAGTCTAGGAAGCTAGTGGGGAGGGGGTGTCTAGCCTTTTTGGATCACCTCCGGGATGATAGTGTGGAGTCTCCTCCTATTGAGTCAGTTCCAGTGGTTTCTGAATTTTTAGAGGTGTTTCCAGCGGACTTGCCTTGTATGCCTCCGGACAGGGACATAGATTTTTGTATTGATTTGGAGCCAGACACTCGTCCCATTTCCATTCCTTCGTATCGTATGGCTCTGGCAGAGTTAATAGAACTTAAGACTCAGCTGTAGGAACTCCTAGATAAGGGATTTATACATCCCAGTGCTTTGCCTTGGGGTGCTCTGGTCTTATTTGTAAAGAAAAAGGATGGTAGTATGCAGATGTGCATAGATTATAGGCAGTTGAACAAGGTGACCATCTGAAATAATTACCCTCTACCCCGTATAGATGATTTGTTTGACCAGTTTCAGGGTGCATTAGTGTTCTCAAAAATCGACTTGAGGTCGGGGTACTATCAGTTAAGGATTAGGCCTGAGGACATTCTGAAGACTGCTTTTCAGACTCAGTATGGGCATTACGAGTTTCTAGTAATGTCATTTGGTTTGACTAATGCGCCGGCAGCATTCATGAGTTTGATGAATGGGGTGCTTAAGTCTTACTTGGATTCCTTCAATCATGTTCATCGATGATATTTTGATCTACTCTAAGAGTAGGGAGGAGCATGCTAATCATCTTCGTATTGTGCTGGATATCTTGAGGCACCAAAAGTTTTATGCAAAATTCACCAAGTGCGAGTTTTGGTTGACTTCTGTGGCATTTTTGGGGCATGTAGTGTCAGAAGAAGGGGTGATGGTGGATCCCCAGAAAATTGAGGCAGTCAAGAGTTGGGTCCGGCCTAGCTCTGTGACCGAGGTGAGGAGTTTTGTTGGGCTCGCGGGGTACTACCAGAGGTTTGTTAAGAATTTTTCTTCTATTGCTACTCACCTGACCAGACTGACATAGAAGAGGGTATCGTTCGTGTAGTCCGACAAGTGTGAGGAGAGCTTCCAAAAGCTCAAGAAACTTTTGACCACAACCCCTATTTTGTCCTTGCCGGTTGAAGATAAAGACTTTGTTGTTTACTGTGATGCTTCACATTCTGGTTTGGGTGCTATGTTGATGCAGGATAGGAATGTGATAGCCTATGCATCCAGGCAGTTGAAGGTGCATAAGAAGAATTACCCGACTCACGATTTAGAGTTGGCAGCGGTGGTTTTTGCATTGAAAATCTGGAGACACTACCTTTATGGTGTCAAGTGTGAGGTATTCACAGATCATCGCAGACTGCAACACGTTTTCACTTAGAAGGATTTGAATCTGAGGGAGAGGAGGTGGATGGAGTTATTGAAGGATTATGATGTGACAATTCAGTACCATCCGGGTAAGGCTAATGTGGTGGCAGACGCATTGAGCCAGAAAACTGTTAGCATGGGTAGCTTGACTTATTTGGGGGCGTCTAAACGACCTTTGGCTAAGGAGATTCGGGCTTTGGAGGCCAAGTTCATGCACTTGGGCGTTTCAGATCAAGGTGGGTTGTTGGCCAGCATTGAGGTCAAGGCCACCTTCATTGAGAAAGTAAAAGTAAAACAGTTTCAGGATCCGAAACTAGGTATGTTGCGAGGTAAGGTAATATCTGGGGAGTCCAGGGATGTCATGTTAGACTCTAGTGGAGTGTTGCATTTCAGGGAGAGGATTTGTGTTCCTCGGGTGGATGATATGATACAAAAAATCTTGGCAGAAGCTCATGGTTCACGGTACTCAATTCATCCGGGTGTGACCAAAATGTATAGGAACATGAGGCAAGGTTACTGGTGGCCCGGGATGAAAAGGGACATAGTTGATTTTGTGTCCAAATGTCAGAACTGCCATCATGTAAGTACAAACATCAAATACCTGCAGGACTACTTTAGAGAATGCCAATTCCAGAGTGAAAATGGGAAAGGATAGCCATGGATTTCGTGGTGGGTCTTCCCAAGACTTTGGGGAAGTATGAATCAATTTGGGTCATTGTTGACAGGCTGACCAAGTCCGCTAATTTCATTTCGGTCAGGGTAGATTACAATTTGCAGTAATTGGCTAAGATCTACGTGAAGGAGATTGTGAGACTGCATGGGGTACCACTGTCCATCATTTTAGATAGGGGTACGCAGTTTACTTCTAAGTTCTGGGGCAAGTTACATGAAGAGTTAGTTACACAACTCACCTTTAGCACAACCTTCCATCCTCAGACTGATGTTCAGTCGGAAAGGATGATCCAAGTATTGGAGGACATGTTGAGAGCATGTGTGATGGACTTCAGGGGTTATTGGGACCAGTTTCTACTATTGTACGAATTCTCGTACAACAACAGCTACCACTCCAGTATTAATATGGCACCGTTCGAGGCCCTGTATGGGAAGAACTGTAGATCACCGGTTGGGTGGTTTGAGAAAGGCGATGTGAAGCCTCTGGGCGTAGACTTAGTAAAAAAAGCACAGGAAAAGGTAAGGGGCATACAGACCAAGTTGCTGGCTGCTCAAAGCAGGCAGAAGGAGTATGCAGATCTCAAGGTCCGGGAGATAGACTTTCAGGTTGGTGAACAAGTACTGTTTAAAGTATCACCAATGAAAGGGGTTATGCGGTTTGGTAAGAAGGGCAAGCTTAGCCCTTGGTTCATCGATCCATTTGAAGTTCTTGAAATTATGGGGCCAGTGGCTTACAAGTTAGCACTGCCACCTAGTTTGTCGGGCGTGCATCCGGTATTCCATGTATCCATGCTTAAGCGATACCATAGGGATGGGGATTACATCATCAAGTGAGATGAGGTACTTTTCGATAAGGATCTTCGTTATGAGGAGGAACCAGTTTTGATTCTTGCTCGAGATGTCTTGAGGTTGAGGACAAAGGTGATTGATATGGTAAAGGTTCAGTGGAAGCATCGTCTGGTTGAGGAAGCCACTTGGGAAACCGAGAAGGATATGCGGGACAAGTACCCTCAACTGTTTGAGGATTCAGGTACTACACTTCCTTCCTTTTATTTCTGTAATTTTGAGTTTGATTATTTAGGGATGAATGATGGGTAATTTGGTATCTGTTGTAACGGCTGGATCCGTCATTACGGGTAGTCCAATTGTGCCAAGTTTTAGGGTTAGAAAACTCTGGGTTTGGGAGTTTGAAATTTTGGACTAGGCTAGCCTCGGCCGATTTTGGAGCGAGGTAGAGTCTAGGGAAATCCGAGTAAGGATTGGTCTTTGTGTCTTGTGTTGAGCTAGTTTTCCACGTAGCCAAGACATAAAGGAGTCTGGGGGACTTTTCGGAATCGAATTTGGGTAAGTAGAACTCTCAGAATCGCGTTCGACGTGAAGGGGTATTTTCAGGTCATCAGGGAAAGCAAGTGTGTTGTAAAATAGCCAAAACTAGGAGATTTATGGATATTCTATCCGTGATGGGTGCAACAGTGCATGATAGCGGCCATCGCTATAGCGGTGGAAATTACCGCTATAGCGGTGGTCAAGGGAGGTCAATGCCGCTTAAGACTGCCGTAGTGGTAGTCATCCGCTATAGCGGGACCGCTATAGCGGGCCGACGAGATTTTAATGCAAAAACAGCTCCCAAAATATTCAGTTTTTCATAATTTCATTTTGGGAGAAGGGCTAGGCAATTCCAGGCGTTTTTCTTCCTTTTTCCGTCCAAATTATTCCCTAAGGTAAGGTTTTCGTTCCCCAATCTTTGTATTATATTTCCTATGCGGTAGAATTGCTAGGAGGGAATTTGGGAAAGGTTGGCATAACCTAGGAATGGTGGAATTCAGGGAAGAAAGGGGGTTCCAAGCATGTACGTTCTTGGGTATTGATAAAAGTGTGCTAAAATAATCATAGGTTGTCAAATCCCCTGTTTTTATCCATAAAAATGATAGAACTAGGAGAATTAACGGTGGAAAAGCTCGAGAAAAGGGTGGGATGATCTTGGGTGGCCTGGGGTTTGGGGATTTGGTATAATACGGGTAATGTGCAGGCAAGTTAATGATTATGCTATAGTTTTGCTTACTATGATTGCTAGTTTACTTTCTGTTATTGGTTTTAGGCTATTAGTCTAGGCAAAGTGTTGAACTCTATTGGTTCGCTCATCCGGGGGTTGGGTGGGTTCCACTCACGATGGGTTGGGTCATGACATTTGTGAACAACGTTATAGAAAAGGAAAAGAATTTTGAGAATATATTTTCGTCGAAAAGATAGCTTTGTTGTTCAATATGATTTTGAAATTGAGGATTTGAGGAGAAGAAAAATTACAAGCATATAAAACTTTTGGTGAAGATTTTTATACTTATCTTGTTGATAGTGATCCTAAAATATATTATGTTGGCATTCTTTTTTTGGTGCATATTTTGAAAAGATATGGCTAATGATAAAGTGTTATAGTAAATTAATATTTATTATACTAGAGGGGTACAATGATGCTAAGTGAATCACAAATTTTATATGTGATTATGTGTTCATTCTTGGTGAGGCGAAATAACACAAAATAAGTCAAATGAACCATAGTTACTAGATCAATTATGAAATCTGAGTTTATGGTTTGGAGTTGACTGATAATGAGGCTAAAAATAATAATTCTTAGTGAGTGTTGAGGTTGATATAAAATTAACATATCTATATATATATATATTGTGGTTGCCAAGCAGCATTAGCTGTAGTGTAAAAATATTTTTTCAATGGCAAAACATATATAAGTGTTCAAAATATAATGTGGTAAAATAGCTACTAAGAGATGGAATAGCATTCATAAATTTTGTGAGGTCAGTAGCGAATTTGGCCAATTCACTGACTAAACCTTTGGGAAAAATACTTATAAGTGAAGCTTCAACAGGAATGGGACTTCGTCAAGTTTTATGTCAAACATGATGGTAACCCAACCTATGTGATTAGAGATCCCATGAATTAGGTTCATATGGGTAATAATAAGTCATTGTTTGATCTTGTGCACTATAAAACTTGTCCCTTCTGTGATCTATTATGGTGTGCATATAGTGCAAATCTGCAAGGAAAGTGAGGTTGAGTTGTGAACTCTTAATCCATTACCATATCCTTTATAGGTGGTATATTGCTCTACAGAATACACTTGATGGGTGGACCTATATGAGTGTGGAGTGGTGCCGCTTCTATGAAATTGTGACAGATTTCTAGAGCACTCATGAATACCAGGATACGCGCATGTCCTCTTAGCGCAAAACTGCGATAACGACAAAGATTGTGCAAGTATAATGTGATAGAGTAAGACACTGGACTTACAAAAGAATTTTTGGTTCATAGAAGTTCTAAACTTCACCAATTGTTCTGTATGTTTAATCTTGTTCTTTCTAGGTCTGGTTCATAGTTTACGAGACACCAGATTCGATGCATTATATTTTTTTTTGTGAAAATCCAGCAAAACTCTTGTTTTATTTCTTAATTTTATTTTAAAGATATATGGGGGATTGTTAGAAAATAAATTATATTATATTTTAAAAATAATAATATTATTATATTGATTATTATATTCTATCTATAATTACTAATCTTGTATTAGTCATATTTAACACTCTTTGAAATATTAATTTTTGGTCAACTATATGGCTGTTGCAAAATATTTTAATTCATTCTAATTAAGGCATTAATTTTATATATTATATTATCCTTAATGAGCATTTCCCTATAAGGAAATATGGAGTTGTCAAATAGTGGTTTTAACATAATTATAACCATTTTGGTCAAAGGTTTAATGACACCTATTAATATCATTTATTTTGTGTATATGGCAGCAATTAGTAACACATATTTTGGGTGGCTTTATATATAGATAATTTTGGGTTCATCAAGAGATAGAAGAAAAGAGGACAATGAAATACTTTTCTTTTATTTTGTGTTGCTGGGTTTCTTTAAAGTTAAAATCTTTGTTAGTTCTGGCTCCTAGTTTAATACTAGATGAGCTTGTTGAATCCTGGGGGATACACCTTAACCGGTGAAATATCCTTAAGGACAGTGCCATAGGCACGCCTCAAGCTAGAGAAGTTTTTGTGATTCTCAAAATTTTCCAACACAATATACTTCAATGCCTTTGGTAAAATATTTTCTACTAAAATCTTAAAGAGTAAAAGATTTTTTGTTATTATTAGTGGTGTTGTTCTTGCTGCTATCTATTGAAAATGATACATGATACTGACAAGACTTTCTTCTTTTCAGCTGAAGGCATACAAATTATGTCGATCAATAATCAAGTTATTACGCCTCAATATGAGAGTAGTGGGACTGGTGGAGATGTGAAGTTAAATGCAAATACCTAATCGATGTTGAAGAAATTTCTATTGGCAGTGCCAATGAGATAACTAAGTATATTTATTTATGGGGTTTAGTTATATTGACTCTTGTTAATGAAGGCTGATTTAAATATTATTATTTGCAATGCATTTTTTTTTACATATTATGAACATATTTTTGGATTTTATTTTTATTTATTTAATTTTTATTATGTCAGCACATGTGGCCTTGGGGTAAAAGACCATCATACTTTTATCTTGTTACTATTAGTATCTTTTATGATTTATTTGGCTGACTACATCCTGAATTTCCATTACTAATGAAGAAATCGATTTGAAAAGAGATATTTATTAAATAATAAAAGCTTGGTCAAAAGTCAAAACCTTTTCGCTATTATTCTATCTTCAAAATTTACTAACTTAATCAAAAGAATAACCTAAAAATGCTCTATTAAAATACTGAACCCTTGCTTCAAGAATGATGGTTTTCAGTCATGGCTACGACTAACAATGACTGACCACCACTAATAATTTGTGAACCACCCCCAATAAGAAATCTTATGTCAATACTCTTAAGTCAGACATTGATTCAAACCCTAGAAATCTTATTTGTATCCAAACTTTAACCTATGAGCATGGAGAACAAATTGTTGTGTGAGAGTAGAAGGAAATGTACATCATAATCATACAGGAGTATACATAAAATTATCCCTTTACAATAAAAGATCAAATTTTGATACAAGATAGACTTCATAAATGATAGATATGTCCTGATTCGATTAATGATGATGGAAGAATTTATTCATCTGATGTTTAAATCTGCTTATTATCTTAGAGATAAGAATGGATACTTTCTGGTGAGACCACTAAAGTGAGAACCATGGTTCAATTCAAAAGGGGAGACGTCGACTGTCATTGCATGAAATTCTTTTCCTTCTTTGTCGCTATTTTTTTGTCAATTGATATTTATGGTAGGAAATCCTCTTCATGTTGATATGGCGATTAAAAATTAATTCATACCTAGTTGTACAAAAGTAAAGGTTAAAATACATCTGTTATGTGAGTTCCCGAAAATGATCAATGTTGGCATTAAAAGAAATGATACTAGAGAGGATTTCAACTTGGATAAATATCAGATTTTATTATAATCCCATGTATTAAATATCCTATAGACTACAAGGTGCGAGGTGTTGAAGAATGAGTCAAAACTAAGTAGAACTAGTCTTTAGGTTTTTGTTAAGTAGGTTCCTAATTTTACTCAAGTTTAATTAGTGTTGCTGAATTTGGTAGTGGGTCACTTGACCTATATTTTAGGATTATTTGTTTGTCTTTTAGCCTATATATTATGTAGGCGTATTTTGTTATCTGTTGATCTTTTTTAATCCCTGAAATAAAGAAAAATTACGCAACTTTTATTTTTCTTCCCCTGCTCTATGAGTTTTCTCTATTTTCTGTCCAACAATTTTGGTATCAAGAGCCATGGAAACTAATGGAAATGCATTGAGTGTGGCACAATCACTCATTCCCGTCTTCAACAGAGAAAGCTATAAATTCTAGAGTATTCGTATAAAAACTATACTCAAATCTCAAGATCTTTGGGATTTGGTAGAACGAGGATTTGCAGATCCTGACGAAGAAAATAGACTGTGGGAAAACAAGAATGTAATGACCGGATTCATCATTATGGGTAAATCTTTCGTGCCAAGTTTCGAGTCAAAAAAACTTCCGAGTTTGGGAGTTAAATATTCTAGGCTAGGCTAGTCTTGGCCAGTTTTGGAGTGAGGTATGATCTAGGGCAATCAGGGTGAATATTGGGCAATGTATCTTGTTGCGAGCTAGTTTTCCCGTTAGCTAAGGCATAGAGGAGTCCGGGGAACTCTTCGAAAGTGAATTCGGGTAGGTAGAACTCCCGGAATCAAGGTTAACGCGAAGGGGTTATTCTGGAATGTCGGGGATTCAAGGTGTTTTGTATAAAAGGCTTTTTTTAGGAATTTTCCAAGTTTCTATCCTTGACAAGCGCTACCGCTCTACCACGGTGACCTCCGCTATAGCAGAATAATTACCGCTATAGCAGAAGTCAAGACGGTCAACCTTCGCCAAAGCGGTTGACTCCGCTATGGAGGTATCACTATAGCGGAGTGGGGACTGCTATAGTGGAGCGACGGGACCAGAAAACCCAGAAAATAGGTTTTTAATTTCATTCTCTTCCCTTCAGCCCTAAAAATAGATGAGAGCTATTCCAAAAACCCTCCTAGGCTGCTCCAAGGCTTGCGAGCCATGGGGAGGAGGAATTCTAATAAAAAGAACGCAAAACCACAGATTCGAGCCTGCAGAACCGTCAGGGAATGCCTTCACGAAGTCAGAAAGGGCATGGAACAGCTGATCGGCATCCAAGTGGGTTAGGTTTTTATTTAGTAGATAGACCTGCTTACATTCTGTACTTATTGTATAGTGGAAAAGGAGAATTCATGATTAGTCCTCTGGGCACAGAGTTTGGTAGATTTGGTGTTGGTTATGTGTGTGCTAGGAATTGGTTGGATTAAATTGTGGGATATTGATAATTATTTGGGTCGATTTATGTTGTCCTGATATGATAAGATGATAGGGCTCAGGGACTGGGATGTCGAGAAGGTTCGGGGAACCGAAAATTGCAACGATACCTAAATGGGTATGAAAATGGGAAACTCCTAGATGAGGTTTCGGGAATACGAAGGGCATGATAAGTAGTGTTGGTTTTGCTAAGGGGTAAGGGGTGGTACTTCACATTTTTATTATTTATGCAAGATCTGAAATCAATGTGGTTGTTAAATTATGCTAAAAAGGGAAACCGTTCATTTTTTGTAAATAAAGGGTGAGTGTGTTTAGTCTTCGGATGAAGGTCGAGGCTAAGTTATATACACGAGAAAAAGGGTAGGTGATGGCTTACAATTCCCGTGAATGTTGTATATTTTTGTACTCTTATCTAAGTGTTCGTATGAATTACATTGCTTAGAGGAATTGTTTAGAATGTCTAAGGGTCTTGTTTTACAGTCTGTGGATTGAACGGTGTGCTGCTTAATGGTTTTACAAGTTGTTTGTTCATTATTTGACTGTGGATTAATTGACATTCGATTGGCTCGGGTACCACGCCTGGTACGGGAATACTAACAGTTGGCTCGGGCACCACGCCTGGTATGGGTATAACAAATGGTTAGCTAGGGTACCACGCCTGGTATGGGATACTAACGGTTGGCTCGGGTACCACGCCTGGTACAGGTTTATTTTACTACATCATTGCACTGATTTTGTTATATTGCACTGACTGTTATTGGTTTTGTGAGTGGACCGAGCTGTTTTATTGAAATGTGATATTTATTGGTGGTCCTTGAGTGACCGGGAATCCTGTTATATCTATTGAATTAGTCTTGGTGTAGGCTGAGTTGTTATAGCATATTGTGAGTTTGGTCTTGGTGTAGGCTGGGTTGCTATGTTATTTTATTAGTTTGGTCTTGGTGTAGGCCGTGTTGTTATGGTATATTGTGAGTTTGGTCTTGGTATAGGCCGGGTTGCTATATTATGTTATTAGTTGGTCTTGTAGTAGACCGGGTTATTATGTTGGTTATTAGTTGGTCTTGGTGTAGATCGGGTTTGTCATGTTAACACTAGATGTGTGAGGGGGATCCGGGTGGGTCTGGACTATTTAAAAGATGTTATGTGCTCATAAATTAATGTCATTAAGTGTAATAATGGAGGTTATGAATTATCATAGTTAATAAGCTAAGGGTAGGTCTTGGTGTAGACCGGGGTAGTCTGTTGAACACTTAGGTGTGGATGGAGGACCCTTGGAGGATCTGGGTTATGTGATCCAAGAAGGAATTTAGATGCAGCTCTATGGTGGTCATTGAAGGTGTCAATAGTTGTTAGGTGAATTGCATGTGGTTGGTTAATATAGAGGAAAACTGAGAGTTTGGGTGTGGTTATTGGTTAATAGAACCAGGTGGTAAAGCTGTCCTAGAGGTCTGGGAGAGTCTGGAAAATGGTAGGTAATACTTGGGTATAAGTGGTTTGGTTGGGCAGTGGGCCGGATTTAGTCTGGGTAGTTAGTCAAGGTAGTTGACTGGGGTAAAGGTTAAAGGTGACTTGTGAAGTCTGGGTGACTAGGTGACCCTGAGAAGTCGAGTTATAAGTGAGACTTGGAAAGTTCTAGATGTCAGGGTCAAGGCTAAAGGTGAAGGAGGGAGCTATAATGTTTATTTTCATGTTTTTTCCCTGTTTTCCTATATGATGGTACGTGTGGATTCGGGTCGACTGATGATGCCTACCAGTACATATGGTTGTATTGACTCTACTCTTGCTATACCTTTTGGTATAGTCTGGTTGCAGGGTTGGTGATGTTTCATGGGTACATGACGATGGTGATCTCCAGCAGCTTCTGTCCTTCGATTCCATGATGGAAGTTGTGTCTCTTTTAAATGTTCTGTATAAATCTTGTAGTAGCTCTTGTACCTGCTTAGACTAGGTACTAGGGAGGGTGATTTTAAAAGTTGTAAAGGTTTTCGACAAATTTTTTAACTCATCGATTTTATGAACCATTTATGTAAAAGAATTTCTCATGTATAAAAATGGAATGATTAATGGTTTACTTTAATTTACTCGAGTTACCTGTTGGACGGGTGGTGAGGGTTCGTCTATCTAGGTGGTTAGAGTAGACCCCCGTACGGCTCGGTAGGTTGGGTCATGGTAGATGGTATCAGAGCCTAAGTTACCGGTCTCCCAGTACAATAGCAAAGTGTCGAATAGATTCCTACGGATTGGTGTGTTGATGTCAACATCTATTCTTTGGGGAGATATGAGGCATTCTAGGAAACATCTGCCTTTTTTCATTCTTTCGTGCGGTTCGCTTACTTGCTTGTATGGGTTGAGTCGAATTGGTATCTCTCGATTCCAATTGGTATCTCAATAGGGTAAAGGAGGTCGTGGTACTGCAGTTACGATCGGACAAGCAAGAGAAAATTTGGAACCGGCAAGGTTCCAATTGGTATCTGGCCTGAGAGGCTGTGGCAAGCATGGATAACTGACTAATGGTCATCCATGGTACGAATGAAGGTGAAACTGTGTGGTTTGAATTGGTTGTGACTTAAAATTAAATTGTTGTGTTGTACAATCCTTGTGTGACTTACTTGAAGTGTGTGTAAATTATTGCCTGCCGTGCATGTTGAGTCTACAGAGGGTCTTTAAGTTGAAAATTCTATGTACCTTGGGTGGTGATAAGCTGTTAAATGTCTTGATTTAAAAGGTGGTACTGCATAAAAAGCTTGTCATTGGTTAGGATGATAAGGGCTTGAGAACTATGACTATAGGAAAACTTCGGTTTAGGACAGTCGGGACTTGGTTGGGAACCATGGGAACAAGGGAGTCATTAGTGTGTAATGGCGGGAAGATATTGTCGGGAAACAATTGCTGTTGTGATTTCTTTGTAATTTATGATGTGTCATGTTGAATTGCGATGCGTTAATGCCAGGAATGGTCTTGAGGGTAGTTTAAGACCATGGCGGGATTTACAGGTTTAGACAGTGGTAACTTGGAAGGGGGATGAGTGCATTTAGCTGGAAATAAAATTTCCTGTACTGTTATCGTAGGGACTGCTATAGCGGAAGCCAATCGCTATGGCATAACTGCTATAGCGGAGTGACCACCGCTATAGCGGAAGTGCGCGAGGCAGAAAACCTGCTCTGTTTTCCCCTGTTTTCATTACTTCTCGGGGGCAATGTAAAAGCAAGTATTAAGCTACAAATTTCTAGGTAAGACAAGTGGACCAATGATTTAGCTAATATAGTATACGTATAAGGGAATTTGTCAGAAATTTAGCATCCATGCACGATAAAAAGGAAAGGGTAGATATGGTAGCCTGGGATATTAGTAAAATTATGATGGACCATTGGTGGGAATACTCACTCATGTAGAATTTGACAAATGACCCGTAATTGGCTGAGTAGTGTGGGACACTGCCCATAGGCTTATATTGTGAGGGCGATTATTGACTTGTTTTATTATTGATGACCCTTAGCGGTAGGGTCTGTCGGGGGAATGGGGATATTAGATGAATCCCTTAACATGGTTATTCCTTCTGTCGGTCATGATAATAATGGTATTACCGTTCTTTGAGGGGTGGGGATCTGCTCGCCATATCATTGGTTAGGGTGTAATTTCCCGAATAAAATTCCCCCTAAGACGAGAGTTGACGAAACCCAAGCCAGGATGAGCTCCAATGGAATTTTTGCTGTTGCATGATTTGGAGATACGTGGTATCTCGGGGCACAGTGTTGTCAGGACTAAGGTGATATTATGATATGTGAGGGCATAGTACCCCGTAGGAAGCTTTCGGAATAGAGTTCGGGCTAGTAGAACTCCGGGTATAGTGGGAAAAGGATCGCCGTGGTGGGATCTAGTCCCCTTGGCAAGGAAAAACTGTGTTGTTCGTTAGTTGAGTTTCTTTGGCTCCGGTGTTTCAACGAGGCCCCAGATTTCTTGGGCACTCGGGGAGGGGTAATCTAGTTAGCCTTATGCAGCTCGAAGGAAGGAATTTCTTGATAAGAGTGGGAGTGAGCTAAATTTTGATTGAGATGGGTACACCAAGGGATTCAGAAGTTTTAGTGGGTTGCATAAGGTTATTTTATTTATGCTGTCATGACAAGAGCGTTAAGGTCCAGGGGAGGGCTCCTTCTTCTCTTTCTTCCTTAGAGATCGTTCGAGGATGAACGATGGGTAAATTGGTATCTGTTGTAACGACCGGGTTCGTCGTTATGGGTAAATCTTTCATGCCAAGTTTTGAGTCAGAAAAACTTCTGAGTTTGGGAGTTGAAAATTCTAGGCTAGGCTAGTCTCGGCTAGTTTTGGAGCAAGGTATAGTCTAGGGTAATCAGGGTGAAGATTGGGCAATGTATCTTGTTTGGAGCTAGTTTTTCCATTAGCTAAGGCATAGAGGAGTCCGAGGAGCTCTTCGGAAGTGTATTCAGGTAGGTAGAACTCCCAGAGTCAAGGTTAACGCGAAGGGTTATTCCGGAATATCGGGGATTTAAGGTGTGTTGTAAAAAGGGTTCTTTTCGAGAATTTCCAGAGTTTTTATCCGTGATGAGTGCTACCGCTCTGCCATGGCGACCTCCGCTATAGCAAAATAATTACTGTTATAGCGAAAGTCAAGATGGTCAACCTTCGTCATAGCGGTTGACTCCGCTACGACGGTACCGCTATAGCAGAGCGGGGACTGCAATAGCAGAGTGACGGGACCAGAAAACCCAGAAAATGAGTTTTTAATTTCATTCTCTTCCCTTCAGCCCCCAAAATTGTAATGTCTCTTTCAGTCATGTCCGCGTATACGCTTTCCTTGTATGTTAGAGCTCTCCTGTAGTGGCCCCGAGTTGTTTATGACTTGCTGGGACCGGTGGTTCGGTGCCCTGGCCGTTCGATTGATCGTTATAATCATTTCCCTGTCTTAGAAGCTGAGTATCAAAATCGTGCGTATTTGGAAATGTTTAATTTAAAAGTTGAATGTGGTAGAAAGTTATATTTTTATTGCTTTCCTAAAATATTTTAAATGTCTATGAAAAATATTTTTGTTATGATACATTTGCATCTATATTTATTTTATAAGAGTTTTATAATTTATTAGTATTTTAACAGAGATAGTAGACTTAGTTATGTTGGAAATTATTATTATAATATAGTAGGTTTTATTTGAAATAATTTTCTATTTATTACGATATATTCAAAAAGTATATTTATTATACCACGAATTTATGCAATACCCGAATATATATATAACGGAATAAGCGATGAGGTGTTAAACAACCCCCACTTCCATGTGGAAGTTGAGGGGAGGGACACAAAATGTTTCATATTGGTAGGCTGCCTCGTGTCAATTAAGAGTTTTATGTACAGATGTTTAGTGATGGCTTGGAGAAGAATTCAATATTCATATACATTTGCCTTTCTCCCATTATACATTCCATTCTCTCTCTTTACAAATCCAAAATCACATTTCAAATCTTCTATAACTTCACCTTCATGGTATCTGCACGTATATGCTTTGTTATGTTGCATATGGTTTCGTGGAGAAATTACTTAGTGCTATAATCGATTATCTACATCAAGATATTCAATCCCGAGTTCAAGTTTAATTTCGTTTCGGAGAGGTTCGAGCTTGTCATCGGACGACAGGTAGGTTATTGTTTATTTTCCCTAGACTCTGCATATATAAGATAAAATTCTATTAATGGGCATCCTTGGGTTGGGTTTATTAGGTCGGTACCACAGACCTTGACCGCTTTATTCATGCCCTCCTACTTTTGTTCCTCCAATGCTTGTAGTACTTGCCGATATATTTTATTTACCCTTGTGGTCCTGTGAGGCCATGTTGACTCTGGAACATAGAAGGTGGGATATTGGGAATGTCCGCGAGTCCCGGGCATAGAATTATCCTTCTAGGCTGGTTATGCTTGCTGAGTAGCTATGGGCCTGTGCAAGGTCGATAGGTTGATTGTGAGCTTCTCGGCAGCTATTGTGTTTGATCATACCATTTCCATGCATATAAAGAGGTTTTATCCATTTTTACTACGGTTTGGGCTTCGGGCCTACTGACACTATTTTCTAAACCTTGCATGGCCCCGAGGGCCCGTTTTTGATGGAAATAAATTGGAAATGGTTTGATTTAACTTGTGAATATTCTTGGGTAAAAGAAAGTAAAATTATGATTTAAATAACCAGTTTTACGATTAACGCTAGACTCAGCAGGGCCGGGGTGCTAGTTGAGTTTTCTTGCTACTTGAGATAATTTTAGCCTCGGTCGGACCGAGCACCTAAGATGACTTTCTACTGTTTAGACCGGTTATTCCCGAGCACCCTTGGAGGGGTTTTTGAGATATTTTCCTACTACTTTAGTCCTGGACAGGGTCTGGGCATGCATATTCGAGACTGGGTCTCTATCTTGAAACCGGACTTGCCTCCGGATGACATGTTTTGATACTGAGTTTTAGTATGTGGTCGGGGACCTCCATGGACCTTGCCATCCGGGCCTGGGGCTTCGGGCTGCGTGTGCCGAAGGAAGGGTTTACGGCGGAGTAGAGTATACGGGAATTGTCCTTCCATGGAACCTACCTGCTGGGCCGAATCGGCACCGGAGGAGGTACATACAGAGATACCATTTCACTTGAGATCTTCATGCATCATATCATTCATTGTTTGAGGCTCCACCCTTGTTTATTATTTGTTGATTGTACGCTCCGGTAGTATGGGATGCCGGAGGGTTTGTTTTCACTTGCTTGTGTTCCTCGATTGTATGGGCGGCCGGGAGACTGTAGGTAGACTCTTGCTATTTACCTACAGAATTGTTCCCTGTTACGGTTAGGTATTGAATTGGTTACTGCTAGGTTGTTAGTTTCTGGATTTGAGATTGATATGATTAGCTGAGTTTGATTCCTGTCTCTGAGCATGCCTATCATTACTCTTTCCCTCTTCTTACACTTGAGGTTACCGGTATACCGTCCCTTTCGTAAACTTATTATGTATACACTGTTATTGCAAGGACCCCAGGTGCGTTATTTCTTACTTTCACCTGTGCCTATGGTGTATATATTCTGCTTGCTGGCCTCACATGTGGTTCTGTTGACTTCCCTCTTGGCTAGTTCCTGTGTACCTTTTGTTGATTTATGTGACTACTTGCTTCTACTCTTTCTGTTACTACTCTTTTATCTTATATGTGCCCAGTCGGCCTATGATACCTACTGGGTACCTTATGCTTCGCATTTGGTGCTCACCCTACCCCCTGCATCTTTAGGTGTAGATCCTAGCGTGGGCCATCGCCGTTAGATCGCTGTGATTCGTGCTTGGGGATCTGTTGGGGACTACTTCAGACTGAGGGTGATCTCTTGGCAATCGGAGCTTAGCTTTAGTTTATCTTTTGCTTTATGTACTCTATTACCATTCGGAGACATCTATATACGTTCTTGTGGATCGTTTGTATTCCTTATATGTAGTTCTGGCTCTATACTATAATACCAGGTCTTGAGGTTTGGTTTAGTTTCCCCATATGTATATATATATCCCTGTTATCTATTCTCTTCATCTTGTTCCCTTAATTTTGCTTATTAAACTATTCTTCCGCCTATTTGTTAGATAGTAGCCCATTACTAACTGTCCTGGGCTACGGGAATTAGTTCACCTATTGGGGGGTTATAGGTGCCACCATGACCGAGAAATCGGGTCGTGACAACTTGGTATCAGAGCTCTAGGTTCACCGGTGTCATCGGTATAGGAGCCAATGTCTAGTAGAGTCCTAAGGATCGGGGCGGAGACGTCCGTACTAAATCTTCGGGAGGTTACAATGACATTCTAGGGAATTTGACTCTTTCATTGCTTTGGTGTCGTGCGTAGGACCCTTGAAGTTTCTGGAAATCTCATTTGTTCTACTTCATTCTTCCGCAGATGGTTCGTACAAGATCATCGGCATCAGTCGGAGATGAGCCTCCCACTCCAGCTAGGGGTCGAGGACGCCCTCGAGCAGCGGCACCTGCTAGAGCTGCTAGAGTTGAGATAGAGCCCGAGCAGCCTGTGGATCTGGGGGTAGCCCAGGTACCACCAGCTTCAGTACCAGCTCCAGCGCCCACTTCTGTGCCAGCTCCAGCCGCAGCTCAGCCTCCAGATATTCGGAGATTACTATTACAGCTTTTGGGTATAATTGGAGAGCGGCCTTCTGAGGTAGCACAGACATCCGCTCAGGGTGCATCCCTGGGTAAACAGAGTTCAGGAGCGTAGCCTGCTACTATGGCTCCCCGTGCGGAGGTCATTCCGGTCCCATATGTTGCACAACCTCTTGCTCCTCGCCCAGCTATGACAGAGTCGGAGCAGAAGGCCTTGGGTAGGTTCTTGAGGCTAGCACCTCCGAGGTTTGATGGTACTTCTGGACAGGATCCACATGACTTTATTACTACCTGTGAGGAGATGTTGCATCATTTGGATTTGTTGGAGACTCACGGGGTTGGTTATACTACCTATCAGCTGGAGGGCCCAGCGAAGTTATGGTGGAGGGCCTATGTTGCTTGTAGACCACCATCATCACCTCCTTTGACCTGGTCTGAGTTTTATGAGGCCTTTATGGCCAAGTTCCAACCTCAGAGTGATCGTGAGAGTCGCAGGGAGCAGTTTACTCACCTTATGCAGGAGTCTACGACTGTCTCAGAGTATGAGACCCGTTTTCATCAGGTAGTACCGTTTGGAGCTATGATCATTCCTACCGAGGCAGATAGGATTCACAGATTTGTATGGGGTTTGAGGCCAGAGATCAGGCAGCCAGCTGAGATATTGATTGCCAGTGGTCGGTCATTTCAGGCTATCGTAGACTATGCCCACACTGTGGAGGACTTACATCGACATGATCTGGGGTCCAAAGATAAGAGGCCTCGACATCAGAGTGGCTACAGTGGTTCCAGATATGGTGGTAGAGGTTATGGCAGTAGAGCCGGGGTTATCAGCCACAGCAGCACCAGGGTCAGTCCAGCCAACCAGTTTAGGCTTCCCTTCCGACTTTCGGTGGTACCCAGTTCGAGCAGGGTCAGAGCAGCCATCAGGGCTATAACAGTCTATCTTCGAGGGGTGCAACTTCTGGGGCATCAGGCCGTGGTGGCCATACGGGACCGGCTGGTTCATCTCGACCGAGTAGGCCGCCAGGGGCTTGTTTTACTTGCGGTGTGATTTGTCATTTTGCTAGAGATTGCCCTCAGCAGGGTACAGTTCAGTTGGCTGAGCCTTTATGAGCAGTTCAGCCTCCGGCTAGAGGGGTGGTCGTTAGGGTAGAGGTGGTGCTTCGCACGACAGAGCAGGTGGTAGGGATGGCGGTCGGGTAGGTGGAGGTCGTCGTCAGTTTTACGCGGTCCCTAGGAGACCAGAGGCAGAGGCCTCAGATGCTGTGATTACAGGTACAATTTTTGTGTGCCATCAGTCTGCTATGGCTTTATTTGATCCTGGATCCACTTGTTCATATGTATCTGCCTACTTTGTGCCTTGTTTGGGGTTGGCTAGTGAGCCATTATCTGTTCCTGTTTCTGTTTCGACCCAAGTAGGAGATTCTTTAGTAGTGGATCGGATTATGAGATCTTGTATGGTATCTATTCGTGATTCAGAGACTTGTGGTGATTTGATGATCCTTGATATGCTAGATTTTGATGTGATACTGGGCATGGACTGGTTATCCCCTGATCGTGTGGTTTTGGATTGTTATGCCAAGACCATTACCATAGCTGTGCCCGGTGTATTCCCGGTTGTATGGAAGAGTTCTGTTAGCCATGCACCATATGGGATCATCTCTTGTCTTCGAGCTAGGAAGTTGATTTCCCATGGGTGTTTAGCTTATCTAGCATATGTCCGAGATGTTAATGCTGAACCTACTTCTGGTGAGTCTGTTCCTGTGGTTAGAGACTTCCTTGATGTGTTTCCTACCGACCTGCTAGGCCTTACACCTGAGAGAGATATTGATTTCGCTATCGAGCTAGAGCCGGGCACCAGGCCCATTTCTATTTCTCCTTACCGTATGGCTCCTGCTGAGTTGAGGGAGCTTAAGGAGCACCTCCAGGATCTGTTAGCTAAGGGGTTTATTTGACCGAGTGTGTCACCTTGGGGTGCTCCTGTTCTCTTCGTGAAGAAGAAGGATGGGTCGATGCGCATGTGTATTGATTATCGGCAGTTGAATAGGGTGACAGTGAGGAATAGGTATTCGATGCCGAGGATTGATGACTTGTTTGACCAGCTTCAGGGTGCAGTCATGTTTTCGAAGATTGATTTGAGGTCCGGCTACAATCAGTTGAAGATTAGGGCGAGGGACATCCCTAGGACAGCATTCAGGACAAGTTATGGCCATTATGAGTTCCTGGTGATGTCTTTTGGGTTGACTAATGCCCCCGCAACCTTTATGAACTTGATGCACAGGGTTCTTGGCCCATATTTGGACTCATTTGTGATAGTTTTTATAGACAACATCTTGGTATACTGGCGTAGTAGAGATGAGCATGAGCAGCACTTGAGGGTTATACTCCAGACTTTGAGAGATCATCGGCTTTATGCCAAGTTCTCAAAGTGCGAGTTTTGGCTTGAGTCAGTGGCATTCCTAAGGCACGTGGTGTCTAAGGATGGGATTAGGGTTGACCCGGGAAAGATTTCTGCGGTTTGTGATTGGCCTAGACCTACTACTGCTACTGAGGTCCGCAGCTTTATTGGGTTAGCAGGTTACTACAGACGGTTCGTTCAGGGATTTTCTTCCATAGCAGCACCCTTGACTATGCTGACTAGGAAGGATGACCCATTTCAGTGGTCGGACCAGTGCGAGGATAGCTTCCAGAGGCTTAAGGCCTTATTGACTTCAGCTCCAGTTTTGACTTTGCCGGTTGAGGGTCAGAGCTTCTCGGTGTACTGTGATGCTTCTGGGGTTGGTCTTGGTTGTGTGTTGATGCAACATCGTTGAGTAATAGCATATGCGTCGAGGCAGCTGAAGGTTCACGAGCGCAACGTGGTAGCGGATGCCTTGAGTCGGAAGGCAGTGAGTATGGGTAGCCCAGTTTCTCTCTTAGTTTCAGAGCGACCGTTGGCCTTGGACATCCAGTCCTTGGCTAACTGTTTGGTTAGGCTTGACTTGTCGGATCCTAGCAGAGTTCTTGCCAGTGTTGAGGTTCGTTCTACTTTGATTGATCAGATTCAGAGCCATCAGTTTGAGGATCAGCAGTTGTGTGACCTTCGTGATCGGGTTGTTCAGGGTGAGACCAGTCGGGCTACTCTAGATTTAGATGGGGTTCTGAGGTTTGATAGTTGCCTTTGTGTTCCGAGGATTAGTGATTTGATTCAGTTGATACTTCATGAGGCACATTGTACTAGATACTCCATTCACCCTGGCACAACAAAGATGAATAGAGACTTGAGACAGCTTTACTGGTGGAGTGGTATGAAGCAGGATATAGCAGAGTTTATATTTCGGTGCTTGAACTGTCAGCAGGTTAAATTCGAGCACATGAGACCTGGTGGTTTGATGCAGCGACTTCCCATTCCTGAGTGGATGGAGTACTATAGACTTTGTTGTTGGTTTATCTCGTACTTCTCATAGGTTTGATTCCATTTGGGTGATCGTTGATAGGCTGACTAAGTCAGCACACTTCATACCGGTTTAGACTTCTTACGGGGCAGAGAAGCTAGCTCAGATCTACATTCGTGAGATTGTTCGATTGCACGGGGTCCCAGCTTCTATCATTTCAGACCTCGACACTCATTTCACATCTCAGTTCTGAAGGGCTATTCAATGAAATTTGGGTACAGAGGTTCATCTTAGTACCGCTTTCCACCCTCAGACAGATGGCCAGTCCGAGAGGACCATTCAGGTTCTGGAGGACATGCTTCGGGCCTGTGTTCTTGACTTTGGAGGTTCCTGGGATTAGTTTTTTCCCTTGGCAGAGTTTGCTTATAATAACAGTTTTCATTCGAGTATTGGCATGGCACATTTTGAGGCCTTGTATGGTAGGCGTTGGCGTTGCAGATCACCGATTGGTTGGGTTGACGGTTTTGAGTCTATGCCACAGAGTACAAATTTGCTTTGAGATTCCTTAGATAGAGTCCGAGTGATTCAGGATAGACTTCGGGCAGCCCAGAGTAGGCAGAAGAGTTATGCTGATCGTAGGCTTTGTGCCTTGGAGTTTAGTGTCGGTGACTTGGTGTTTCTCCGTGTATAGCCCATGAAGGGCGTGATGAGATTTGGTAGGCGGGGCAAGCTTAGCCCCAGGTACATTGGGCCGTTTGAGATTCTTCAGAGGGTTGGTAGCGTTTCCTATCAGCTAGCCTTGCCTCTGATGTTTTCAGCTATACATCCTGTATTTCATGTTTCGTCGGTATGTCCCAGATGAGTCTCATGTGTTACAGTGGGATTCAGTTCAGTTGGGTGAGGGTGTAGCCTTTGTTGAGGAGCCGACAGCTATTTTGGCCAGAGATGTCAGGAGATTGAGGTCTCAAGAGATCCCAGTTGTTAAGGTTCAGTGGAGGCACCGTCCAGTCGAGGAGGCTACCTGGGAGCCCCAGAGAGATATGAGGGCTCAATATCCGCAGATGTTTGAGCCTTCAGGTACTCCCTTGTCCTTGACTTTCGAGGACGAAAGTCCTTTTTAGTAGTGGATGATGTAATGACTCTTTCGGTCATTTTCGCGTATACGCTTTCCTTGTCTGTTAGAGCTCTCCTGTAGTGGCCCCGAGTTGTTTATGACTTGCTGGGACCGGTGGTTCGGTGCCCTGGCCGTTCGATTGATTATTATAATCATTTCCCTGTCTTAGAAGCTGAGTATCAAAATCGTGCGTATTTGGAAATGTTTAATTTTAAAGTTGAATGTGGTAGAAAGTTATATTTTTATTGCTTTCCTAAAATATTTTAAATGTCTATGAAAAATATTTTTGTTATGATACATTTGCATCTATATTTATTTTATAAGAGTTTTATAATTTATTAGTATTTTAACGGAGATAGTAGACTTAGTTATGTTGGAAATTATTATTATAATATAGTAGGTTTTATTTGAAATAATTTTCTATTTATTACGATATATTCAAAACGTATATTTATTATACCACAAATTTATGCAATACCCGAATATATATATAACGGAATAAGCGATGAGGTGTTAAACAACCCCCACTTCCACGTGGAAGTGGAGGGGAGGGACACAAAATGTTTCATATTGGTAGGCTTCCTCGTGTCAATTAAGAGTTGAAGTACCTACTATATTAGTATGTACAGATGTTTAGTGATGGCTTGGAGAAGAATTCAATATTCATATACATTTGCCTTTCTCCCATTATACATTCCATTCTCTCTCTTTACAAATCAAAAATCACATTTCAAATCTTCTATAACTTCACCTTCATGGTATCTGCATGTATATGCTTAGTTATGTTGCATATGGTTTCGTGGAGAAATTACTTAGTGCTATAATCGATTATCTACATCAAGATATTCAATCCCGAGTTCAAGTTTAATTTCGTTTCGGAGAGGTTCGAGCTTGTCATCGGACGACAGGTAGGTTATGGTTTATTTTCTCTAGACTCCGCATATATAGGATAAAATTCTATTAATGGGCATCCTTGGGTTGGGTTTATTAGGTCGGTACCACAGACCTTGACCGCTTTATTCATGCCCGCCTACTTTTGTTCCTCCAATGCTTGTAGTACTTGCCGATACGTTTTATTTACCCTTGTGGTCCTGTGAGGCCTTGTTGACTCTGGAACATAGAAGGTGGGATATTGGGAATGTCCGCGAGTCCCGGGCATAGAATTATCCTTTTAGGCTGGTTATGCTTGCTGAGTAACTATGGGCCTGTGCAGGGTCGATAGGTTGATTGTGAGATGCTGGGCAACTATTGTGTTTGATTATACCATTTCCATGCATATAAAGAGGTTTTATCCATGTTTTACTACGGTTTGGGCTTCGGGCCTACTGACACTATTTTTTAAACCTTGCATGGCCCTGGGGGCCCGTTTTTGATGGAAATAAATTGGAAGTGGTTTGATTTAACTTGTGAATATTCTTGGGTAAAAGAAAGTAAAATTATGATTTAAATCACCAGTTTTACGATTAACGCTAGACTCGGCAGGGCCGGGGTGCTAGTTGAGTTTTCTTGCTACTTGAGATAATTTTAGCTTCGGTCGGACCGAGCACCTGAGATGACTTTCTACTGTTTAGACCGGTTATGCCCGGGCACCCTTGGAGGTTGTTTTTAGATATTTTCCTACTACTTTAGTCCTGGACAGGGTCTGGGCATGCATATTCGAGACTGGGTCTCTATCTTGAAACCGAACTTACCTCCGGATGACATGTTTTGATACTAAGTTTTAGTATGGGGTCGGGGACCTCCATGGACCTTGCCATCTGGGCTTGGGGCTTTGGGCTGTGTGTGCCGGAGGAAGGCTATACGGCGGAGTAGAGGTATACGGGCAGTGTCCTTCCATGGAACCTACCTGCTGGGCCGGATCGGCACCGAAGGAGGTACATACAGAGATACCATTTCACTTGAGATCTTCATGCATCATATCATTCATTGTTTGAGGCTCCACCCTTGTTTGTTGTTTGTTGATTGTACGCTCCGGTAGTATGGGATGCCGGAGGGTTTGTTTTCACTTGCTTGTGTTCCTCGGTTGTATGGGCGGCCGGGGGACTGTAGGTAGACTCTTGCTACTTACTTACCGAATTGTTCCCTGTTACGGTTAAGTATGGAATTGGTTACTGCTAGGCTGTTAGTTTATGGATTTGAGATTGATATGATTAGCGGAGTTTGATTCCTGTCTCTGAGCATGCCTATCATTACTCTTTCCCTCTTCTTACACTTGAGGTTACCGGTATACCGTCCCTTTCGTAAACTTATTATGTATACACTGTTATTGCAAGGACCCGAGGTGCGTTGTTTCTTACTTTCACCTGTGCCTATGGTGTATATATTCTGCTTGCTGGCCTCACATGTGGTTCTGTTGACTTCCCTCTGGGCTAGTTCCTGTGTACCTTTTGTTGATTTATGTGACTACTTGCTTCTATTCTGTCTGTTACTACGCTCTTATCTTATATGTGCCCAGTCGGCCTATGATACCTACTGGGTACCTTATGCTTCGCATTTGGTGCTCACCCTACCCTCTGCATCTTTCGGTGCAGATCCTAGCGTGGGCCATCGTCGTTAGATCGCTGTGATTCGTGCTTGGGGATCTGTTGGGGATTACTTCAGACTGAGGGTGAGCTCTTGGCTGTCGGAGCTTATCTTTAGTTTATCTTTTGCTTTATGTACTCTATTACCATTCGGAGACATCTATATACGTTCTTGTGGATCGTTTGTATTCCTTATATGTAGTTCTGGCTCTATACTATGATACCAGGTCTTGGGGTTTGGCTTAGTTTCTGCATATGTATATATATATCCCTGTTATCTATTTTCTTCATCTTGTTCCCTTACTTTTGCTTATTAAACTATTCTTCCGCTTATTTGTTAGATAGTAGCCCATTACTAACTGTCCTGGGCTACAGGAATTGGTTCGCCTACTGGGGGGTTGTAGGTGCCACCATGACCGAGAAATCGGGTCGTGAAAACAATAGACGAGAGCTATTCTAAAAGCCCTCCAACAATATAACCTCCTCTGAATACTACACATCACCACTTACGACTTGAAATTTTCCCATTGGCGCATATAGCTACTAAGGTCTGCACCTAACATCTTGCTCTCACTTTGTTCAAGTCTAACTCGAAGGCATAAAGTGCTACATCTAATGTGATCCTACTAGTCTGAATTACGAGATTCTATACGCCAAACCCTTATAGGAACCTTCTTCCCTAAACGTCATCAGCCCTTGGGTTTATTCTAAACTCGTCAAAGTCTCTTTTTACATCTAGATTTATACTCCAAGAATATTACTTCTCCTTATCACCTTAATCAATCAAGCTCAAACTTTTAACAAGAAGTCAGTTTTCACAAGAAGTAATTGCCCACAAGTATTCAACATCACATTCAAGCCTATTACTATATCCTTTCCGGCTTATATGTAGCTAAAACTACCAAAGAATTCTCTCAAGCATCCCCATAATCAACAATTCTCGAACTTTTACAAGGAGACACATCATATATTCCCCTCTAACTATTTCACATAATTAATCCTCATCTCGCACCTCATCCACACTTAACAACCTAGGTGACACAATCACACGTAGCCACCACTAAAAAGGAAACATCTACTACCTTCCATCTAGACCACGACTTATCTTCCTTTACAGACAGTTGCCCTGACATAAGATAAACGTTTCAGAAGGAATAGATTGAGAGCATGAACTGCAAATAAATACCTAAATCTTGACCATAAACATGGAGTATGAAATGAATATCTTTAACAAGAGCATGAGCATTAGAGATACACGGATGTCTTTCGATATTGAGTTATACTTAACGTGACCTTGTCACTCAAGATGAGATCTGGAGAACCCGATGCGATGGGCATGAGTACTTCATATTCTGAACACACAAGACGTAAACTGAGAGTTGTTATGAGTATAGACATACCATAACCATCCATAACTATCAAGAGGTGGATGTACACATGGCTTAGAGAAAGAAAATCAAAAGCGCAAATCTTTCAACAAGTCTGATCTGAGTGTGTACATGATGCAGCATGATTTCAATAGCTATTTTGGACATATCATGAAGCTTGAGTTTATAGGACTGAACATAACACGATATATGGGTTCATGGATCATGAGCATCATAACATAGACTTTGGATCCCTGGAACCATAGAGAAATATTTAAACCGCTGGGAGACGCTATCGCTTTCATTTCAAATGACAGAGCATTGATAAGAGTCTACATAGAAAATTTGACCCTCAGACATAGGCATGATTCAAAGGCATAAGATATGGGTAGAGTATCCTCTTAAGTTGAAGTATAAGGAATATGCAAGAATAAGAATGGATTGCTATGGCACATATCATAACCCTCTTCTGAACTCATCACAACTAAAAACCCGAGACTTTACTTGGTTCAACACCTCATCATCTCCCCCTTAGCACAAAGGTCACTATCTTAGGCTAGCAGACCTATGTTGTAAAAAGATCTATAAGTACAACACTCGGCACTGCAGGGTATCACTATACACATGAATGCTAATCTCACCTAGATATTATATTTGGAAAGATTTTACCAACTCCTTTCTAGGCCATTCCCTTCAGAGATACCATTCTTAACTTATGCTAGCCTTATAGCCAAAATAGTAAAACTTAACTTTCTTAGGCACACACATCCACATTCTCCAACACTTAAACATCTATTCTCCGCTCCTTAGTCTACTAGCATTTATCAACTCTCATATCCGCCCAATTCAACGAATTTTAAGATTATACTATGAGGCTCAACAACGTCCACTTAGATCTATAATCCCCTCAATTCATTCCAATGGACACCAAATAATAACTACCCAGGCTTCTCCGAATAAAGCAATTCAAGAATACTAACTACGTACCCATAGCACTTATAAACTTAAAACCAAGTACACCTTGATTTTACCAACTTAAGGCTCTTATCCTCTAATGACTTAGCCACCATTCACGATTTCAACACTAGTTCTCATGAATATATCATGCTTACGCATTCTAACCTTCCCAAAGTTATCAACAATAGCCCTCTCACGCACCATGTCAAGCCTACTAGATCAGTCTCATAAAAGTAATATTAACATTCCCTACTATCACTTTTTTTCTACCTCGGTGACTATCCACAACTTAACCTTAGTGTCTAGCACTAGGTAAGGTTAACATCAAAACTTAGCATGCTATTCAGGCTTACAACTACCAGATAGAAATCAAGAAATACTAATCCATCACAACTTTGACAGAGTGATCGATCTTAACTCATTCTTCAATATACTATGGCTTACAAGCCAAATCTCATTTACAATATTACCGCTGCACCTTAACATTCATGATACAACTTCTCACCTACTATGTTGGCTTACAATTACTAGATAATTTCAAGACAGGGTTTACTTAAACCACATGATAAGAATAGTCGATCCTAATCTTACAATATAACTCATTATAGCCCATTAGCACGCTATTCCTTCTCATATCACGTCTACTTACCCATACATACACTTAAACTACCTTCATATATCCATAAACATCACTAAGTCTCCCTCTTCAAGACCTCAAAACGAAGTCTAAACTTATAAATTCATAACCAGTCTATCCTTACATTCACAACCTATAACTGATCTATACTACTATAATAATCAGGCACCATAAGCTCCTTCCCTATTTTAAACAATTCAACAACATCATAACAAACCACTCTTTGTCCACTATTTTCCATAAGATTTGCTAATCTTGCTACACTGAAACCCACACCATACGGGTATACCACCTCTATCACTCACTTAGTGGGTACAAGACTCTAGATGCCTTATTCTATCATTCACTACTTGCACTCTCCGGCTTCTAAACTCGTGACCCCATATGTCTCTAGCTTTGGGATAATCTCACTACTCATCTCATAACACCCTAGTTTATACTCTCTTAGGTGAAAATGTTATCCCAACACTCGCATACACAACTTTCCCCCCTTGAGCATGACAATTATAACCAAAATTTCAAAAGGGTTTGAGAACACAATTCACCTAGGCCCAAACACATGATTCATGAAGATAGGGGGTTTACTCTTGGAATTAATAGACTTTGACACACTAATGGACCCCTCTTAAGTCTTTGTGCAGTCTCGTAACCTTTTAGATAAATCAACCACATAGGATCACATCGTAAGGAGTCTGAGCTTTGTACTTTTATCACCTCAAAGGTAAACATAGTTAGCAGAGTTAGAGCAGAGTAGGAATCTGGATAAGTTTCTTATGAGCAATACTTTCGAACGATCTGGAGTATGAAAGAG
Source organism: Jaltomata sinuosa (assembly GCA_003996215.1). Taxonomy (NCBI): domain Eukaryota; kingdom Viridiplantae; phylum Streptophyta; class Magnoliopsida; order Solanales; family Solanaceae; genus Jaltomata; species Jaltomata sinuosa. The sequence goes on along the minus strand of QJPP01007469.1, from coordinate 691,695 downwards.
TGAGAAATATTTCCTAAATGCCATGTAGCCTCCTAATTATAAGTGTGGCGCACAACACACCCATAAGCAAGACTCTACTTGATACGACTTCGTAGATACCCTGGGAACATGAACCATGCTCTAATACCAAGTTTGTCAGGCCTCGAGACCAGGCCCTGGACGTAATGGGCATCCTAGATCAATGAAGGCCCAAGAAGACCCCTTAGCATAACATAATGAGCATATTCAATAAAACACTTGCGGAAGAAAGACCCATTTGAGAAAATCATCTAAAAAAATATATATATCAAGAGTTTACCAAGTGTTGGAAACAAAACATTTAAAAAATATCTACATAGGTCTAGGAATCCTCTACATAAGAATAAAATATATATGCTGGGACATGACCCCAACAATACCATAAAACTGAAAATTAGAGTCAATGTAGATATGTAAGTCGCCTTCCAAAAGATGAAGGGCTCACCACTTGCTGACATTATCCCGAATGATCCTAATACTGCACAGTACCATGAAAAAGTATCTTGGAACCTATATCATAAAATAATGTAGCATCCGAGGATGGTCAGTACGATGAGTATTGGCATGCAACCCAGGAAAGGGACATAACAATTCATAAAACCAAGTCATAGGAACATAACGTAGATCATAGTAATAAGATAGCAAAATAGGGGCAAGTACCCATAATATTTCATGAAAAGAAAATATACATTAACATTACTTTTGAACTAGATGGTATCACCGACATCTATTTTCACCACGGGCTATGTGACTCCGACCAATGATCGATTGGCGGAGCCCCCAATCTAAGTTTGCCTTAAGGATCGGAGCATTAGATGTTAATCACATTACATATACTATATGCAACTGAACGAATCGAGTGCACAATGATCATCCATGTTTCAGGATGACATCAAACCCGCATCGCCAAAACACGATTTCGGGTAATGAGCCCCGTTCGACTCATACCTTCTCGGTTAACCATCTAATTCTCTTAAGCCCATCTTTTAGTGTCTTAAAAACATTTGAGCAAAACGTTCATTAGGGACTCTTATCATCCATAAGGCATTCATAGATTGGTATCGTCATACCAAGACTTGCAAGTCGTACATATCATATTATGGCATCATCGTTAATACATCATTTGTCCCATTATTTTAAAGGATTTAAACACATTTAACATATCCCTCCAAGGTTGACAATTTCATAATCAATAAACAATACTTTCAAAACCGAGGGATAATGTAGAAATCCTTAAATCTTTCATCGAAAAACTAAGGTTTAAATGGTAAAACAAATTTCACAAGAATCATAAATACATATCTTCAAATCTGCCCCAACATAGCTTTTCAAATAAATAGGGTTTCGTATTACCAATAATAATCTTCAATTCTCAAAGAAATTCATAACCAAAGAGTAATTTCATAGGCATGGATTTGCAAACTTTATATAAATCTTTCTTTCAAAAATCATTCAATAACCCACATTCAAAACTCGTGTAAAACCGCTTTCATAGTCATGAAATCAACCCATAATAGATTTAGTTGAAAGAGGATTATTCAACATACCTTGGAGAAAAAGGATGGTGGAGAGGAATTCTTGGGATAAAAACCCTTGCCTTAGCTTTTCTTGAAAACCTTAAGATTTTTATGATGAATCTTGTTAGAAATTCATAACTAACGATTAGAAAGGATTTGGAATGCCTTGAAATACCTGAGGGGAACGTACCTTGGTGTTGGAGGGCGGAGAGAGGAGAGAAAACCAACTTAGGGCTTGAAAGAAGAGAGAAAGAATGAGAATTTTTGGAAAAACCGGCCTTAGGATGCTTATATAGTGTTTTCTCGTGCGCGGCCATGCGGATGGCGCCTTTACAATGCGCTGGTCGCATGGAAGTGGCAGTAGTGCTGTCTTCTCCACACGCCCACGTGGCGGACACCTCGTTCGCGTGGCTGGCCACGCAGACCGGGCAGCGTCTAGTAAAATAGGCATAACGTTTTACTCGGGACTTAGATCAATGCACGGTCAGTGTCATTGGAAAGAAGACTCAAAAACCTTTAATTTGGTGGGTCATAAGCTACGTAACTCTTCATATAGTGGGAGAAAGGATTGTTTGAAGTTGACTCTATTAGAAAGTTATACGAAAACTTAGTCGGTAGAGAAGCTTTCAACTTAATTTGTGCTAGAGCTTCCTTAGGACATTAATTACCATCCGTAAAACTTCCCCAAACATACGAATTGATCTTAATATTGAGTTATAATAGAATTTATTGGGTTTGGACCCCACTACATACTTAGAACGGTTTCAATTCTTAGTCCGAAAAAAACTTTGGGTGTTACATTAGAGTAGGCGCTCACACGGCCCGGTAGGTTGGGTCGTGACAAAGAAAAAAGATGCTAAAGCACTGGTGTTTATCCAGCAAGCTGTCCATGATAGCATCTTTTCAAGGATCGCAACCACAACCACGTCAAAGCAAGCTTGGTCCATTCTGCAAAAGGAGTTTCAAGGTGATTTAAAGGTCATTGTGGTGAGATTGCAATCACTTCGGCGTTACTTTGAAACCTTGATGATGAAAAGTGCAGAATCCATTGCTGATTTTCTGTCCAGAGCAGTGGCAATTGTCAGAAAAATGCGATCCTTTGGCGAGAAAGTTACTGATCAGACCATTGTGGAAAAGATACTGCGAAGCTTGACTCCAAAATTTGATCATGTAGTTGCTGCTATAGAAGAGTCTAAGGATCTATCAATTTTTTCCTTTGATGAACTGATGGGATCTCTTCAAGCTCATGAGGCAAGACTCAATTGATCCACTGAAAAGAATGAAGAGAAGGCATTCCAAGTGAAAGACACATCCATTAGGTATGGAGAATATAATGGTCCAGCAAGCAGAGGTCGAGGAAGAGGAGGATTTTGCGATGGTCGAGGTCATGGTTATGGAAGAGGCAGAGAAGGGAATGATGGGCACAGGCAGTCCAATGAGCAAGGTAACACAAAGAATGACATTCAATGTCATCATTGTCAGCGCTACGGGAATATAAAGGCTAATTGTTGGTATAAAAACCAGAAAATAAATTTTGCAGCAGCAGAAAACGAGGAACAAAATTACCTCTTTATGGCTAGCATTGATATAGACCATAAGCCAAGTGATTTATGGTTTGTAGACTGATTGTTCAAATCATATGACAGGTGCCAAATCTTTGTTCCAGGAGCTTGATGAGAAACAAAAGAAAAGGGTCCAGCTTGGTAACACAAAAGAGATGCAGGTCGAAGAAAAAGGCACTGTGGGTATCGACACTAGCCACGACAAAGTGAAAATATTGGATAACGTTCAATTTGTACCTGATTTAGGATACAATTTGTTGAGTGTTGGACTACTAATGACTGATGGATATTCTCTTTGGTTTGATGATGATGCTTGCGTCATTACAAATAAGAAGTCAAGAAAAAAGGTTCGCGTTCCCATGATGCCAAATAAGATGTTTCCGCTGGATGTTTGTCATATGGATAATTTTGCTCTCGCTGCAAGTGCAAAGGATGACTCAAAGTTGTGGCATTTGAGGTACGGTCATCTCAACATAAAGGGCCTTAAATTTCTAGGTGATAAAGGTATGGTTCTTGGACAACCGAAAATTAGCTCTCTTGATGTATGTGAATGATGCATTTATGGGAAACAAACCAGGAAATCTTTTCCTGTTGGAAAATCATGGAGAGCTTCTAAATGTTTAGAGTTAATACATGTTGATTATGTGGTCCTATGCAGATTAAGTCCTTAGGTGGGAGTCGTTATTTCTTGTTGTTTTTGATGATTATAGTCGCATGAGTTGGGTGTATTTTCTGGAGAACAAGTCAGGAACATTTGAAAAGTTTCAGAAATTTAAGGCTTTGGTGGAGAATCAAAGTAGCAGCAATATAAAAGTTCTTCGCATAGATAGAGGAGGAGAGTTCGTGTCCAATGAATTCAATTTGTTTTGTGAAGAAAGTGGCATCCATAGGGAGCTAACAACACCTTATACTCCAGAGCAGAACGGCGTTGCTGAACGGAAGAACCAAACCATTGTAGAGATGGCAAGAAGCATGTTACAAGCAAAGAAATTCACAAATCAGTTCTGGGCAGAAGCTGTGGCAGCATCTGTATACTTGCTGAATCTTTTACCAACAAAAGCTGTGATGAATAAAACTCCTTATGAAGCTTGGCATTGTAGGAGACCAAATGTAAGTCATTTACGGGTGTTTGGTTGTGTTGATTACGCTTTGGTAAATTCACAAGCTCGTCAAAAGCTTGATGAAAAATCTGAAAAATGCATTTTTGTTGGCTATTGTACTCAATCCAAAGCATATAGAATGTATAACCCTCTTAATGGCAAGATCTCAGTTAGAAGGAATGTAATATTTAATGAAAATGCAAGCTGGGATTGGGGTAAAAAGCTGGTGCGACAAGAGATTCCTATGCCTCTTGGAATCACTGAAGATGAAGGAAAAAAGTCAATCCCTGCAACTGCAAGTTCACTTTCAGGTTCTTCTATGGCGTCACCAAGTTCGCCAACTTCAGCAACTCATGAAGAGTCTTTAGATGAGATTATTCCATTAAGAAGATCAACAAGGCCTAAAAAGCCAAATCTCAAATATGCTAATAACATTTATGCAACTTGTCAGTTTTCTCTTATTGTTTCAGATCCCATAAGTTATGATTAGCTGCTGAAAAAGATGAATGGCAGAAAGCAATGGTGGAGGAAATGAAATCCATCGAAAAGAATGAAACATGGGAAATAATAGAGTTACCAGAAGGAAAACATGTAATAGGCTTGAAATGGGTGTTCAAGAAAAAGTTTGCTGCAGATGGTAGCCTACAAAATCACAAAGCTCATCTTGTGGAAAAAGGCTATGCACAACAATATGGTGTTGCTTTTGTAAAAATATTTTCTCCGGTAGCTTCATTTGAAACAGTGAGACTGGTTCTAGCATTGGATGCATAGTTGACATTCCTCAATGGAGACTTACAAGAAGAAGTCTATGTAACACAACCGGAAGGTTTCATAATGGAAGGCAATGAAACAAAGGTGTACAAGCTGAAAAAGGCATTGTATGGATTGAAGCAAGCCCCTCGAGCGTGGTATAGCAAGATCGATGGATACTTTCAGAAAAATGGATACATGAGAAGTGAGAATGAACCCACCTTATATGTGAAGAAGGAAGGTAATGATCTCATCGTTGTATGCCTTTATGTTGATGATAACATTTATACTAGCTCTTCTAATTCTCTTCTGGATGAATTTAAGTCTCAAATGATAAATGAGTTTGAGATGTCAGATATGGGTTTATTACATTATTTTCTCAGCCTTGAAGTCTATCAATCCGCAGATGGAACATTTCTTTCACAAAGGAAATATGCCAGAGACCTTCTCAATAAATTGTGCATGCTTAATTGCAAGCCTGCGGCTACACCAATGAATATCAATAAACAATTACAGCAGGTAAATAAAGAAGAGTTGACAGATGCAAGGAGGTTCAGAATCGTGGTAGGAGATCTAATATATTTGATGCACACTAGACTTGCTATTGCATTTTCTGTAGGTGTTATTTCCAGGTTTATGCAACAACCTTCAAAGGTACATTATGGAGCAACAAAGAGAGTCTTGCAGTACATTGATGGAACTTTGGACTTTGGTATTTGGTATTCAAATACCAATAATTTCAGATTGTGCGGGTACACAAATAGTGATTGGGCAAGGCCCATTGGATGATATACGGAGTGTTTCAACAAATGTTTTCACTCTAGGTTCAGGTGTGATGACTTAGAGTTCAAAGAAGCTAGCAACAACATCATTTTCAACCTCAGAAGCTGAGTATATTGCAACAACTTCAGCAGCTTGTCAAGCTGTCTGCTAAGAAGAGTCTTAGCAGATCTTCAACAAGAGCAAAAGGGAGCAACAGAGATATTTTGTGACAATAAAGCAACTATCTCCATGACAAAGAACACGACATTCCACAGCAGGACAAAGCATATTGATATTCGTCATCATTTTATCCGTGATTTGGTAGCAAAGGAGGAAATATTGCTGGAATATTGCAGCACACAAGAGCAACTGGTTGATGTATTAACGAAGGCTTTATCAAAGGAGAAATTCTGCTATTTCAGAGGATTGTTTGGTATCTGCAGTTTTGAATCAAGAGGGAATGTTGAAGAATGAGTCAAAACTAAGTAGAACTAGTCTTTAGGTTTTTGTTAAGTAGGTTCCTAAATTTACTCAAGTTAAATTAGTGTTGCTGAATTTGTGTCGTAGTGGGTTACTTGAACTATATTTTAGGATTGTTTGTTTGTCTTTTAGCCTATATATTATGTAGGCGTATTTTGTTATCTGTAGATATTTTTTAATCCCTAAAATAAAGAAAAGTTACGCAACTTTTATTTTTCTTCCCCTGCTCTGTGAGTTTTCTCTGTTTTCTATCCAACACGAGGGGAATCACATTTTGTCCTGCCTTCAAAACTGAAGCTAGTTAAGGAGGAGAGTGAAAAGTCAAAGTACAATCAAAAGAAGTTCCTGTGAAGACTCAAACAACTGGAACGATTATTGAAAATCAGCAATACAAATCTACACCTATGAAGAGTATGAATTTCAATAGATGAAATGTGAATAAAGACAACAAAGTTTTTACTCAAATAGAATCTGGTGATAAGAAGGTTGAAAAGACGAATGTCTTTAATAACCCGCATGATCATTCTAAACATTAGAAACCCTTTCCTTTATAAACCCTCTTTTGTAGACTTTTGTTGTGATTTATGAACTATAGAGGTGGCCGACAAAGTTTCCAAGACAATCGGGTGAATTTTGGATAAGAAATTCTAAGATTGAAAGTTTGGAAGTTGGAATTCAGCCAAAGTCAATTAATTGGATAAATGAACTCGGAATTGAGTTTTGACATTTCATTAGGTACGAAGGGTGATTTATGACTTGGTTTGATGTCATGACCCAAAATTCAAAAGTTCAGGATGACACATACACTCTCCCTCCAATAGGTAAGACAAACCACCAACAAAACTAGCTTGAAGATAAAATAATTAAATGAAAAAATAAAACAAGTATAAGTTTAATCCATATGATTCTTTATATATACTCAAGTGTGAAAAAGTAAAAAAATACAACCCCAAGAAATGGTGCAATGCATACAAGAGCATCTAAGAGTACATAATTGTAACAATCTTCATAGTGATTTTTTATTCTTGTGTATTTTAACTATTTTGTCCTCCTCGTAGTTGCTTTATGGTGTTTGTGTTCTGCGATTGTGAGTGAAATGATTTCAAGGTGGCTGAGTGAGAATTATGCAAGTTTTTTATTTTGAAAGATTTTAAAAGTTAATATGGTTAACTAAACTCAATATCCATTGAAAAAGAGCTCGAAATGAAATTTTGTTAGTGTTATCAACTCTGAAATATGATTTTTTTGGGTTAATAGGACTATTAGTTCGGGTTCTATGGCATCCAGATGAGTTTTTGAGTTTTGAAAGTAAGAAACTTAAGAGATTTGACCAAAGTTAATATTCCAGGTTAGACAAGTCATTTTCGTGTGTTAATGATTCCACTAGGTCCAAAGGGTATTTTTAGTCTAGTTGAAGATTTGGTTTAGTTTTCGAGGCTTTTGGACGAGTTTTGAGTCGTTGTTTGAAAATTTAGAGATATCTAAATTAAGAGTTGACTTCGCTCAACATCCTGCCAAGATGACCTTGTTCGGATATTTTAATAATTTCATTGAGTCCAAAATATTTTATCCAAGCTAGTAGATATTTGGTTTGTGTCCGAGAGATTTTGGATGAGTTGTGAGTAATTTTTTTAATATTTTGGGTGCTTTGGCCTAGTTTAAGCAAAAATGTGTCGACTAAAAGGTCCATTTTTAGTTTTAGAGATAGAAAAATTATCCGAGACTTTTAAAATGTTGAGCATGAATTATAGGACTGATCTTAAAAGTTTTGTGTAATTTTGATAATTTGAGATGGGATTTTTATCATAGAACAAGAGACAATTCTTTAATGAGCAAAAATTATATCTAACTAAGCAAATGAGTACGAGATGGAGTTTCAATTGGACAAGTAAATTCGTATCACTATTTATAACTTATACTCCCTCCATTTAATTTTATGTAGCACTCTTTGATTTGACACAGTGTTTAAGAAAAAAAGGGAAGACTTTTGAAACTTGTGATCCAAAAGGATTCTTAAATATTTGTGTGGTTGTAAATCATTTCATTAAGGGTGAAAAGAAAATTTTAAAGTTTAATTTTATCTAATTATAGTAAAGTGATATTCTTTTTGGGACGGACTAAAAAGGAAAGTGTGCAACATAAAATGGGACAGAGAGAGTAGTAAGAAGATTTGGTGCATTTCGACGAAGTATATAAGGGATTTATGACCATTTTAATAAAAATAATGTTTTTAGTGCGAAATTTCTGGTGCAGATTTTCTAAAAAGTGTATTTAAATTTCAGACTTTTTTTATTTAGTATTTTTAGCATATTTCGAGTTCTAAGAGCTCGAAATTAAGTAATTTTCATGACATTCTTCTTGGTTTAACAAGGGGATGAATATCTAGTCCTTATTTTTGTATTTTTCCATGATTCTTCAGTTAGTTTTCATTTTTATGCGGTGAAAAATTGAAGTTTTATTGATTCGAACTCGATTTTTAAGGAAATTTCATATCTATGGTCCTTTTGTTATGGGTAAACTGATTTTGACATCAAATTTATGATTTTTTTCAATTATTTCATCCTTTAAAACCACATATGAGCGTGCAAATTGGGTATTTTGGGCCTAAAGTTAAGAAATAATATTTTGATAATTTGAAGGTTGATTTGAACTCGATTTTTGATAAAATTTTATATGGAAAAGGGCCTAAATTACCCTTCACATATTGAAAATGGTACAAAAATACCCTTTATCCACTTATTGGCTCTATTATACCCTGACATCTGCCTTTGGGCTCTAAAATACCCTTCAAATTAACAGATCACATATTAAAATTGGAAAAAGGTCTAAAAATATTCTTCATCCACCTTTTTTTGACTCACTAATACCCTTGAAATTAACAGCTCCCTCTATATTTTATTTAAAAAAAATTACTTATTACATGTCATTTTCCCTTTTGGGCTCGGGGTTGACGTTTGAGTTGACTTTTTAGATCCGGAATAAAAGTATAACAATATGAGTTTCTATGATTTCATTTCTTATGTATAATACGTTTTTGGTCAGTTTGCGCTTGTTTGGAGGCTCTGTGGAAGGGTAAATCTTCGGTTTGATTTCCAAACATTCTTTCAATCTTTTTCGAAGTGCTTATATGCACTTGTATAAGGGAGTAATGGGGATGTGGGAGTCCATATAGATGAGATAATGAACATTTAAGCGGGTATTGATACATCATGAAAGGGTTATAAGTTATTAATTGATTGTTTGAACTGAGTTTCTAAAATAGTAGCTTATGTGCTATGTTTAGTTGATAACTGAATTCGAGGTGCATCCTTACTTGATTTTTCCTTTGAACCTATCAATATGATTTCCATAAAGTACAATTAACTTACAACAGACTTATTTTTCATTCCTTTACAAGTTTTCACCACCAATTATTTGCCTAAAACTTTAGACAAAGAATCTTCTAAATTAAACTTGAACTTCACATATTGAAAGGAATTATACCATCCTCCAATATTTTTATTTGTTGAATGAAAAGCTTATTTAATCACCAGAAAAAACTATTATAGCAGCTAAGAATAATCAAATCTATCGAGACGACTTTAGTATCCCTCTGTCGACCCATGTCTATTCCTAAGTGCCTTGTATAACCCCTCAATCCACTGTCTTCCTTTGCTACTATCTTTCTTATGACATTTATTCGTGATGTTTATATGTACCTCTTGATTCACCCGGTCACATATTTTCCATGGTAAAGGAATTGCTTTATGCCAGAGGGCGTCATTCTTGGCCTTCCATATGTTAAAAACCAAGGCTTCTACCACTGCTAAAATGAATTACCTTTTATTTTTCCCCATCGTCTTCCTTGTTAATCTCCTCCATAGTCCTTGGAACTCCAAGTTCTGAGTTTCTATCCTCATCCAAACTAGTAGATTTTCAATGAATTTTCTTGAGTATTAGCACTCAAAGTAAAGATGTTCTAGGCTCTCCTCTAACCTCCCACAAAGTAGACATTCAACATATGTTGTAACTCTAATCTTGAAAAGTCATTTCTTTGTAAGTAATCTATTGTTCCCAGTCAACCAACAAATGAAGCTATGATTAAAAGTATTAGCCTTGTTCCACACCCATCTACTCCCTTGCCACACTTCCATATCTCCTTTCCTCCAAAAATACCCACTCTGAATGGTATACTTACCATCAGGTTTCAACCATCCATTTCCTACGTATCCTTGCTTATATTTCTCCTTTATAGCACAAATCTTTCTCCAATACCAGCAGCTATCCATAAGGGGAGAGTAGTCCCACCAATTTTGTCCCTCTATGTACACTTGGTGCACCCACTTAACCCAAAAGTTATCTTTCTTCCGAGCAATGTTCCAAACATATTTTGCAATTGTAGCTTCATTCTAGATTATTATATCCATGATCTCTAGGCCCCCCATCTTCTTTTGTCTGCACACCAAGTCCCAAGAAATCAACGGGGATTTCTTCGAGACTTCCTTACCATCCCATAAGAAATTTATGATATAGCTATTATCCTCTTCATTACCAACTTAGGCAAGATAAACATTGATAACCAATATGAATGTGTGTGCAGTAACATAGAATTTATGAGTTCTACTCTGCCAGCATAGGATAGATTTCTAGTTCTTCAGTTCCTGACCCTTGCCCCCATTTTATCTATCAGCATCTCGTAGTCTAAATATGACAACTTTCTTGGAAAAATTGGCATTCTCAAATATCGGAAAGACATTTTCCCTTGCTGGTACCCTGTACTTGCACAAATGTCTTTCAGGCATTGTCAACTCATGTTAGCATTGTATATGTTTGATTTTCCTGCATTGGCCTGCAGGCCTGATGCTTTAGAAAAAGTCTGCACCCCCCTCAAAAGTTACATCACTGAATGGTAAGTTCCTTTGTATAAGAGCAACATGTCATCTGCAAAGCTCAGGTGATTCAGCTTCAGCCCTTAGCATTTGCTATGATATTCAAAATTAGGTAATTCTCCCACTCTTTTAAGTATTCTAGTGAGATATTCTATGCATATGACAAAGAGTAGGGGAGATATGGGCCCCTATACCTAAGTCCTCTTGTTCCTTGAATACTCCCATGACCCTCTCCAATAATACTTAAACCATATTGAGTAGTTGTAACACACTGCATCACCCAACTGATAAACTTGCTAGGAAATTTTAGTGTTATCAACATCTCCTCAAGAAATTCCCATTTAATGTCCTAAGATCAATTTTAAGAAGACAACTTTGAGTGGTGTTTTTTCTCTTGTACAATCTGACCAGGTCCTGACAAATAAGGATATTCTTCATAATAGTTCTGCCTGCTACAGAGCCACTCTGATTTGCTGTCATAATAGTTGAGAATACAAGCTTCAGTCAGGGGAGTCTCAATCATATTCGGGGCCTAAAGCCAAACTCTTATGAGGAACCTTAACTTAATTTTTTTACATATATTTATTTATCTAAAACTTATTTTTCTAGCTTTTTCAGACACAAAATTACTAATATTTTTTTATAGTCAATATTTTCTCTTTTAAATTGACAAGATAGCTAATTTATTCAATCTCTCTTGAGACATTGTTGATCTTAGATAAGACTTTATCAATTTTAATTTTAAAAAGTTTCTTTCGATTAAGGCAATCGTAACAGGAAATGTCAACATTATTCTATAAGCAATATAGGCATTTGAAAAAAAAATTAAGTTGTTTTATCCAATTGAGTATATATGTCATGCCTCGAGGCTACCCACTAGATGCAACATGGTGCTTAGAGTCACAAGTGAACCCAAGCTAACCCATGGTCTGACATATACTAAGCATTTATGAAAAAAACATTATTTGTGCGGAAGCTAAAATGATGAAATCACAATAGTTTAAAACATCTAAAATTTATATATTGTCTGACTGTATAAGCTGGAAACGAACTTCTATGTCTGAAAGCCTCTATCGAAGATTAGTTATTGGGACAAGTCTCCAGCTAACTCCAAAAGTCCGTAAACTATAAATAAAGACTGAATAAAGAAAATATAAATTTCATCCTCGAAGTATGAGGACTAACAAACTGAGCTACTAAAAGGACTGGAGAATCGTACTAGGCGCGGTCTGAATGCTGAACACTAGAACCTATATCATAATATTTCATGCCCCGAGGTTACCCCCTAGACGTAAACGGGACTCGAGACCACAAGGATCCCAAGCTAACCCTTGGCCATAGCATTCTCAAGCATAAAAAAAGATAAGAGGAAGCATAATACGGAAATCCAATAAGGAAACATCAATAAGGGTCTAAGAGCCACATAACATACAATATCCAAAAAGGGAACTCGAATACAAACTATGTCTGAAAGCCTCTAGTCATAACATAAAGAGTTGCTAGGACAAGACCCTAGCTAACTCGGAGTATAGAAGTAAAGCTAACATAAGGAAATGCATAACTAATCCTCGAACCATGAGGACTCACCACAGCTGACTAAAGAAGTGGCCTGAGACTCTAGCCACGAAGCTGAGAAGGGGTACCTGAATCTACATCATCAAAGGATGCAACGCAATATGCGTTAGTACTATGGAATGTACTAAGTATGTGAGCAATGCATGATCATGAAGAAAACATACTAAATTTACTTAATAACTGAAATCATGCTTTTACAGATAAACTAAATGCAAAGACTCTAATACTTTCCATAAGCTGAAACATAATCATAAGTAATAAGTCTGAAATCTGAATAAGAGTCAAATGCAAGTTTTAAAAACATAAACTATTTTCTGTGGGAGGTTCTCTAACTGACATAGACCATGTGAGCTACATGGAATCCGATGTATCCGCCCCATCGAAAGGACCCAATATACCTTGCCAGGGTATAAAGGCATTACTTTGGCGTGATCACTAAAACTAATGCCCAACAGAGAGGACTTAAGACCTACGGGGGCACGTAGTTCTGGGACCCTTTTGGGTACTCTCACCCTGTCCAACTCGGTGCTAATACTACTCCCAAAACATACATATAGCTTATATAATACTGGACATATCTGATGCCAAATCTATTTGAAAAGCATAAGGGTATATCTGATACCATGCAATTCACTTAGCTTAGGTGGATATATCTAGTTGCCAAACCTTGCTTAAAACATAGGGACATATCTGATGTCCGAATCTTTCATAAAACATGGGGACATATCTGATGTCCAAAAACTGTTGGAAAAGCATAAGGACATATCTGATGTCATGCAATTCACAAGTCATGAATCTTAAAGCTTTGCAAGACCATTATTCAAAATATACTTTTCTTGCTAAATTCATACTTAAAGAATTAGTCATGCAATTTCATAAATACATAGAGGCCATGATATTTAATCGTACCAACTTTCTCTTGAAAACATGTAAATTTATAGTTTCATGCTAGAAATCAACATTCATGCTTGGGCTTTTAAAACCAATGAGAGAATCATAATCAAATCATGAGTAATCAAGAGAAAACCATGAATTTGAACATAGAAACTGATTTCATAAACTTTCCCCAATTTTAGATCAAAACCTTAATTTCATAACTTCATACTTCAAGATAAGAGTTGAGGAATATGGAACAAGGGTGAAAGGAATCCATTGTTAAAAACCCACATACCTTGGTGGAAGATTACCCACTTGATTGGAAAAGAATTATGAGACTTGACTTGGAGCTTTGGAGTCTTGTTCTTGAGAGTAATTTTCATCTTTGAGTGAAAAATGATGAACTTAAGAGGGACTTAGGGCAATATGGGTGAAAACCCTTCTAAAAGTAGTCAAAATAACTTCACTTAATACATTATAAGGTGGGAAATAACCAAAATACCCCTAGAAATTAATTGGGAAAAAGCTGGAAATTGGTCAACTTTCAGTGACCACGACTCAGTCTACGAGTCGTGGTTTGGATGATGGTTCGTCGTCTGGAGTCGTAGAACTCAGCTGGAAATTTCAAGTTGCAGCTTCACTTCTATGGGTCAATAGGACGGACCCGTAGAAGTGATGACGAGTCGTCAAATGGAGTCGTCGTTCACAGGGAGATGGGCTGACTTGGTCAAACCACGACTCAAAACTACGGCTCGTCATTCCAATGATGAGTCGTAGACTTGACTCGTAGTTCCTGAAGGGGACTTGGGAAAAATGTAAATCCTCAGAAGGCAATCCACGAGTCAACAGGATGGACCCGTCATTCAAACGACGAGTCATTGTTTTACCCGTAGTCCCTGGAACTTTGAAAATTTATGAAGTTTTTATCTTGGATAGCTGGTAACATGTACGGGGTGTTACAATATCCCCCCTTGGGATCATTCGTCCTCGAATGAAGGCTAGACAAGGGAAACTGAGGGGAAAACAGCCCAACCAAACATCAAAATATGGAAATCAAGGGGTAATCATAAATCCTGATCTTTTCAACTTGAAAACATTAGGAACTAACTTCGTAAAACATGGATGCATGCTAAAATAATGAGAGGAACTGATGGAGTAGAATTGGAGGGGCATACTAAGGAGGAAACTAGTACCTCAAGCTGGAACTGGATTGGAAGGAAAGAGATGAGGATATTTGGCCTTCATGGCCTCCTCCGCTTCCCAAGTAGCACCCTCAACAAGCTGATTCCTCTAAAGGACTTTTACTGAAGCGACTTTTTTATTTCGCAACCTTCGAATCTGACGATCAAGGATCTCCGCGAGAACCTCCTCATAAGTGAGACTATCCTTCACACCCACATCTTCCAAAGGCACAATCAAGCTCGGATCGCCAACATACTTTTTCAACAAGGAAACATGGAAAACAGGGTGAACCGCTTCCAACTCCGTTGGTAGCTCCAACTTATAAGCAACACTACCAACTCTCCTCGAAATCTGATAGGGATCTACAAAACGAGGACTAAATTTTCCTTTCTTGCCAAACCTCATCACACCCTTCATGGGTGACAACTTGAGGAAAACCCAATCATCAACTTCAAATTCTAACTCCCTTCTCCTCACATCCGCATAAGATTTATGTCGACTCTGAGCGATCTTCAACCATTCTCGAATAAGCTAAACTTTCTCCATGGTCTCGTGCACAGAATCTGGACCAATCAAGGCTGCCTCACCAACCTCGAACCAACCAATAGGAGATCTACACCTCCGGCCATAAAGTGCCTCATATGGAGCCATCTGGATGCTAGAGTAGAAACTGTTATTGTAGGCAAACTCGATAAGAAGTAACTGATCATCCCAATTTCCTTTGAAGTCAATAATACAAGCCCTCAATATATCCTCCAAAGTCTGAATAGTACGCTTGCCCTAGCCATCCGTCTGAGGGTGAAAAGCTATTCTAAGTTTCACCTTAGTACCAAGACCCTTCTGAAACGATCTCCAAAACTGAGATGTAAACTGAGGACCCCTATCAGAAATGATAGACAAAGGAACACCATGCAATCGGACTGTCTCTCAAATGTAGAGCCTGGCATAATCATCCAGATCTGTAGTCTTAACAACCAAGAAATGGGATGACTTGGTCATCCGATCAACGATCACCCAAATAGAATCATGTTGCCTTCGAGTACGAGGCAACCCCGTAATAAAGTCCATATTGATTGCTTCCCATTTCCAAGAGGGAAGGTCAATATCCATAAGGCGAACTCCCAACCGAGCAAGCCTATGAACTTTTTAACTAATTCCTTCTTTCTATCTTCAATAGAAGCTACACTTCCCATGGACAACCTACTCAAAGCATCCGCCATAACATTGGCCCTACCCGGATGGTAAATCACACTCATATCATAATCATTAAGGAGCTCAAGCCATCTCCTTTGTCACAAATTCAATTCCTTTTGAGTGAACACATATTGAAGACTCTTATGATTGGTGAAAACATCCACATGCACACCATACAAGTAGTGCCTCCAAATCTTCAAAGCAAAAACCACGGCCGCTAGCTCAAGATCATGAGTAGGGTAGTTCTTCTCATGTACCTTAAGCTGTCTCGAGGCATAAGCAATCACCTTTCCCTATTGCATCAAAACGCAACCCAAACAAATTCTGGAGGCATCACAATACACAACAAAATCATTGAGACCCTCGGGTAGAGCCAATACTGGAGCTGTAGTCAATCGAGTCTTTAATTCCTGAAAACTTTTCTCACAAGAGTCGGACCACTGAAACTTAACCTTTTTCTGGTTCAATCAGGTCAAAAGGGAAGCAAGGGAGGAAAACCCCTCCACAAATCTCCTATAGTAACCAGCCAAACCCAAGAAGCTTCTAATATCAGACGGAGAAGTGGGTCTAGGCAAGTTCTTTACCACCTTGATCTTTTGAGAATCAACCCGAATACCATCTTTAGTCACAATATGACCCAGAAAAGCAACAGACTGCATCCAAAACTCGCACTTGCTAAACTTAGCAAACAACTATCTATCCTTGAGAGTTTGCAACACAACCCTCAAGTGATCCGCATGCTCCTCTTCACTCCGAGAGTAGATGAGGATGTCATCAATGAAAACAATCATAAACATATCCAAATACTGCTTGAACACACGGTTCATCAAATCCATAAAAGCTGCAGGAGCATTTGTTAGACCAAAAGACATAACAACAAACTCATAGTGACCATACCGAGTCCTGAAGGTTATCTTCAGGATATCACATTCCCGAACCCGAAGCTGATGATAACCGGATCTAAGGTCAATTTTAGGGAAGAAACTAACACCCTGAAGCTGATCGAACAAGTCATCGATCCTAGGAATGGGATACTTATTCTTGATTGTGACCTTGTTCAATTGACGGTAATCAATACACATTCTAAGAGATACATCCTTCTTCCGAACAAACAAAACTGGGGCACCCCAAGGAGAAATACTAGGCCTGATGAAACCCTTATCAAGCAAGTCTTTCAGTTGATCTTTCAACTCCTTGAGTTTTGCGGGGGCCATTCTAAAGGGAGGAATAGAGATAGGATTCATATCTAGAAGAAGATCTATCCCAAAGTTAATTTCCCGCTCGGGAGGGACTCCGGGCAAATCATTGGGGAACACTTCTAGGAATTCATTCATAATAGGAACAAGCTAAATAGTCGGGGTCTCAGACTCCGTCTCCATAACCCAAACTGTATGATATACATAACCCTTAGAAATCATCTTCCTAGCCTTAAGATAAGATATCAAATGACCCTTCGAAGAAGAGGGACTACCTTGCCATTCTAAGACAGGTTCATTAGGAAACTTGAAACTAACCACACGAGTGTAACAATGAACTGAGGCATAACATGCATACAACCAATCCATACCGAGGATGACATCAAAATCAGTCATCTCCAACTCTACTAAATCTGCTGAAGTGACTCTATGAAGGACTGAGATAGAGAAATTTCAATAGACTCTTTTGGCTAGGACTGACTCACCAACAGGAGTAGAAACATAAAAGGGTTCTAAAAGTAATTCGGGATGAATCTCAAACTTACAAGTCACATAAGGGGTTACAAAAGATAAGGATGCATCGGGATTCAACAATGCATACACATCAAGAGAGAAGCCTTTCAACATACCGGTAACCACATCTGGAGAACTCTCCTGATCCTGGAAGGAGGACATGGCATAAAGACGGTTCTGGCGCTGACCACCAGAACTAGAAGTTATGCCCTGCGGGGCTAGTCTACCACCTGAAGTTGCTGGGGTAGATTAAGTCCTACCACCTCCCTGCCCCTTCTTGGCTAAAGGTCAATCTCTAACATGGTGTTCGGTCTGACCACACCCAAAACAACACTCTCTACCAGCCAAACACTCACCGAGGTGAGTCTTCCCACACTTAACACAAGCTGGGTAAGAAGATCCCTTAGTGACACTACCCTAAGACTGAGAATAGGAACCAAATCCTCTCCCACACTGATCATGATGAGGCTTCTGAGCTTGGGTAGGAGCACTAGTAGAAGAGTGAATAGGACCTGATGACTTCTTCTGGAAAGAAGAGCGATGTCCACCTCCGGACCTGTGATGACCAAAACCTGATCCCTCGGATCTACCCCTCTTGTTCTCCCTATCCATTTCCTTGAGTTTATCACCCTCGATCTGATGGGCATGAGTCATGAGACGAGAGGTTCATGTCACTCAACAACAAGGCAGACCTACACTCCTTCTTCACCGTATCAGAAACACCATAGATGAACTTGCTCATTTGATCATGCGGGTCCGCTACCATGGAGAGAGCATGCCTAGACAACTAAGTGAACTTCAAACGATACTCTTGCACTGACATCGAACCTTGTTTTAAGTTCACAAATTCCTCCACTTTCGCTTGCCTCAACTCACGAGGAAAGAACCTATCAAGAAAGGCTCTCTCAAAACACTCCCAAGTCGTGGGGATTGCATCTCTCACCCTAGCCTCCTTTCATTGCGTGAACTAAATATGAGCCACATCCTTGAGTTGGTAGGATAAAAGCTTAACACAATCAACACCCGCTACTTGCATAACTTCAAAGATCTTCCTCACTTCATCAATAAAGTTAAGCGGGTCCTCACTCACTTTTGAACCCTAAAACTCCGGCGAGTTCATACGGATAAAGTCACGAACTCGGGCTACTACCCCACCTTGAGGATGAGCGGGGGCAGGAGCCAGTTGATTTTCCAAAGTCTGAGCTAGTAGGTGAATAGCATTCCTAAACTCATCATTCATGAAATCAGGAACCAGAACTTGAGGAGCGACATTTTGAGTGGCTCGAGGAGGCATAGCACGTCGAGGAGGCATAATCTGAAACGCATAGGATAGGGAATAGAGGAATATTAGACTTAAGCTCTATTGCATGATGTGATCATGAAAGAAGTGAAGTTCTTATAAGACATCTCATAGCTTCCCTCTCATATGTGTGGCGCGCTTCACACACATGAAAAAAACTCTACTCGATGCGGCTTTCAGACATCCTAGGACCCTTGAACCTGAGGCTCTGATACCAAGTTTGTCATGCCTCAAGGTTACCCCCTAGACGTAACACGGGACTCGGGACCACAAGGATCCCAAGCTAACCATTGGCCATAGCATTCTTAAGTATAACAAAAGATAAGAGGAAGCATAATACGAAAATCTAATAAGGAAACATCAATAAGGGTCTAAGAGCCACATAACATACAATATCCAAAAAGGGAACTCGAATACAAACTATGTCTGAAAGCCTCTAGTCATAACATAAAGAGTTTCTAGGAAAAGACCTAGCTAACTCGGAGTATAGAAGTAAAGCTAACATAAAGAAATACATAACTAGTCCTCGAACCATGAGGACTCACCACAACTGACTAAGGAAGTGGCCTGAGACTCTAGCCACGAAGCTGAGAAGGGGTACCTGAATCTGCATCATCAAAGAATGCAGCACAATATGTGTTAGTACTATGGAATGTACTAAGTATGTGAGCAGTGCATGATCATGAAGAAAACAAACTAAATATACTTATTAACTGAAATCATGCTTTTACAGATAAACTGAACGCAAAGACTCTAATACTTTCCATAAGCTAAAACATAATCATAAGTAATAAGTCTGGAATCTGAATAAGAGTGAAATGCATGTTTTAAAAACATAAACTGTTTTCTGTGAGAGGTTCTCTACCCGACATAGACCATGTGAGCTACATGGAATCTGGTGTATCCGCCCCATCAAAAGGACCCAATCTACCTTGCAAAGGTATAAAGGCATTACTTTGGCATGATCACTAAAACTGATGCCCAACAGAGGGGACTTAACACCTATTGGGGCACGTAGTTCTGGGACCCTTTTGGGTACTCTCACCCTGTAGAACTCGGTGCTAATACTACTCCCAAAACATACATATAACTCATATAATACTGAGCATATCTGATGCCAAATCTGTTTGAAAAATATAAGGGTATATCTGATACCATGCAATTCACTTAGCTTAGGTGGACATATCTAGATGCCAAACCTTTCTTAAAACATAGGGACATATCTGATGTCCGAATCTTTCATAAAACATGGGGATATATCTGATGTCCAAAAACTGTTGGAAAAGCATAAGGACATATCTGATGTTATGCTATTCACAAGTCATGAATCTTAAAGCTTTGCAAGACCATAATTCAAAATATACTTTTCTTGCTAAATTCATACTTAAAGAATTAGTCATGCAATTTCATAAATACATAGAGGCCATGATATCTAATCATGCCAACTTTCTCTTGAAAATATGTAAATTCATAGTTTTATGCTAGAAATCAACATTCATGCTTGGGCTTTTAAAACCAATGAGAGAATCATAATCAAATCATGAGTAATTAAGAGGAAACCATGAATTTAAACATAGAAACTGATTTCATAAACTTTCTCCAATTTTATATCAAAACCCTAATTTCATAACTTCATACTTCAAGATAATAGTTGGGGAATTTGGGCACAAGGGTGAAAGAAACCCATTTTTAAAAACCCATATACCTTGGTGGAAGATTACCCACTTGATTGGAAAAGTATTAGGAGACTTGACTTGGAGCTTTGGAGTCTTGTTCTTGAGAGCAATTTTCCTCGTTGAGTGAAGAATGATGAACTTAAGAGGGACTTAGGGTAATATGGGTGAAAACCCTTCTAAAAGTAGTTAAAATGACTTCACTTAATACATAATAGGGTGGAAAATGACCAAAATATCCCTAGGAATTAATTGGGAAAAAACTGGAAATTGGTCAACTTTCAGTGACCACGACTCAGTCTACGAGTCGTGGTTTGGATGATGGTTCGTCTTCTGGAGTCGTAGAACTCAGCTGGATATTTCAAGTTGCAGCTTCACTTCTATGGATCAACAGGATGGACTCGTAGAAGTGATAACGAGTCGTCAAATGGAGTCGTCGTTCGCAGGGAGCTGGGCTGACTTGGTCAAACCATGACTCAAGACTACGGCTCGACGTTCCAATGACGAGTCATAGACTTGACTCGTAGTTCCTGAAGGGTACTTGGGAAAAATTTAAATCCTCAGAAGGCAATCCACGAGTCAACAGGACGGACCCGTCGTTAAAATGACGAGTCATCGTTTGACCCATAGTCCCTGGAACTTTGAAAATTTCTAAAGTTTTTATCTTGGATAGCTTGATACGTGTACAGGGTGTTACATAATATGATGTAGCAAAAAAGTATGCTTCAATACTTGAAATATACTAAGCATGTGGGATACACAATAATCTAAATATATATATACTAAATATGATGAGATAATCTGAACATGAAAGATAAGCTAAAACATGAGACTGAAAGGTAAACTAATGCAATGACCAAATATTAAACATGTAACTGTAAAATGCTAAACTGAACTGAATAACTAAACAAATGGTCAATGCAATACTGAATCTGAACTGTGGGAGCTAGTGTTAACTGACATACCCTAAGCTGAGCTAACTATGGGGCCAACCTGTAACCCTGGCTGGGAAGGGTGTTCATACCTTGCCAATAGTACGAACACTGACTAGCATGGATCCACTAATCTTATGTCCAAAAGGACTAGGGTGTCAAGCCTAATCTGATGGGTGACCCCTTTAGAACCTACAGTGGCACCGTAGTTCTGGGACTTAAGGATTTCTACTAAAGGTATCAGCCTAAACTGATGGGTGAGCCTTCATCCCCTCGACTGCTCAGTGCTAAATCTACTCCCAACTGAATATATAATAAACTGACATACTGGATAACTCAAAATACTGACTGTTTGAGAATGCACAAAAATAGTGAGACTGAAGGCATTCTAATTTTGTAATTCTAAATGACTGAGTACCTGACTAAAAATGCATGAGTATTAAACTGATCGGGTGTTCATAACCCACCATCCTAGTGAATTGAACTACCTTTAATAAATGCTAAATTCTGAATAAAGGATATAGTTCACAAATCATAGTTCAAGGTACTGAATTTAACAACATGCTTAGTGTTTTAGAATTCTGAACATGTACCAATTCTAGACTTCAAGAAAACATGTAATAGGGTCCATACATAGCAATGGAAACTGAGATACAATAGATTCATAAAATTCAAGAACCCTAGGTCCTGAAGACTAAACTAAAATTGAAGAAAACTGAGTTACTTAGGAACTTAATGGGTCAAAGGATACCCATTGATGAATCCCCACATACCTGGAAGTAGAATCTACGGACGAATTCTTAGATTGGAGCTTGAACTTTTGAAGAACCCTCTGCTTGTTCTTGAGAGGAAAAGAGCATTTGTTTTTCTCCTATTTTGCTAAGTGTCGAATGTGATCTGAGGGAATGAGGGGTTTTGGGTAGTTTTAGGCTTAAAATTAGTATTAGAATAGTCAAAATATCGTAGCTTAGCATTAAATAGATATAGAAAAAGTCTGGAATACCTCTGGAATTTTAATTAGAAAAATGCTGGAAAGAAAACTCGGCTTAGGTTTCCACAGGCCATAACCACGAAGCATAGACTGAACCACGACTCATGGTTTATAGTCATGGTTCATCGCCTAATTGTCAGGCTGCATGTCTGATAACCACGAACAAGGTTCACGGCCCGTGGAACCATCCACAACTCGTAGAACAAACCTGTGGTTCTTGGGGGATTGATGACCCTCAAGTCTGATTTCCACGATGGGCAATCATGGACCATGGTCTGATCCACAACCCATGAAAGCTTGTCAGGGTTTCAAACCCAGAGAAGGGGTCTATAGGTCTGATTCCACGGAGGCCTTCTATGGCCCGTGGACCTTTCCACGGTCCGTGGAAACCGTCTGTGATTTCTATTTTGACTTAAACAGTTTCACTTTCTGATTTTTTGGGCTGATTCTAGGCTTAGAATTTTCTGGGGTATTACAATATCTCTCCCTTGGGATCATTCATCCTCAAATGAAGGCTAAACAAGCTATGTTTGGAGGGAAAAAGCTGCAGTCCCTACCAACTGAGTTCTACAAACTGATTCCTAACTGAATTGAGTTCTAAGTACATGAAAGCATGCTGAAAATGCAGGAATAGCCGAGGGAACATTAAATGGAAAAAAAACATAAGAATAAACTAAGAAACTGGAGAGGAACTATTACCTCAAGTTGAAGTTAGAGCTGAAGAAAAGAGGTGAGGGTACTTGGACATCATATCTGCTTCTGCTTCCTAAGTAGCTCCCTCAAAGGAGTAATTTCTCCATAGAACTTTCACCGATGTGACTTTCTTATTTGTCAACCTACGAACTTGACGGTCAAGAATCTAAACTGGAACCTCTTCATAGGTGAGGCTATCCTTCACACCTACATTCTCTAATGGAACAATCGATGCTAGATCACCAGCACCCTTCTTCAATAGTGAAATGTGAAAGACTAGATGAACCACTACTAGTTCGGCGGCATCTCTAACTCATAGGCTACATTACCAACCCTATTTAGGATTCTATAAGGACCAACATAACGAGGACTGAGCTTCCTTTTCTTGCCAAATCTCATTACACCCTTCATGGGTGACACCTTCAGGAAAACCCAATCATCATTCTCAAACTCTAAGTCTCTCTTCCTCACATCTTCATAGGACTTATGATGACTCTGAGTTGTATTAAACCTTTCCCTAATAAGCTAAACCTTCTCCATATCTTCATGAAGCGAATTCAGCCCAATCAAAGCTATTTCACCCTCCACAAACCAACCAATAGGTGATTTACACCTCCGCCCATAAAGGGCCTCATATGGGACCAACTAAATAATAGAATGAAAGCTGTTATTATACACGAACTCAATAAGAGGCAAGCGCTCATCCCAATTTCCTTTAAAGTCAATAACACAAGCCCTCAACATATCCTCTAAGGTCTTAATTGTACGCTCTGCCTGACCATCCGTCTGCGGATGAAATGTTGTGCTGAGATTTATCTGAGTACCAAGACCTTTCTGAAATGATCTCTAGAAATGAGATATAAATTGGGTACCTCTATCTGATATGATAGATAAGGGAACCCCATGCAACCTGACTATCTCGCTGATGTAGAGTCTGGCATTCCCACTTCCAAGTGGGAATGGTAATATCCTAAGTCACACCTCTTGTTACTGATGTTCTACTTTCCCTTGCTGATAGTTGGGACACTTAGCCACAAAATTTGTGATGTCTCGCTTCATGCCATTCCATAAATAGACTTCCCGTAGATCACGGTACATCTTTGTAGCACCAAGATGAATAGAATATATGGAACTATGAGCCTCTGCCAGGATCTGATTCCTCAAATCATCCACATTAGGAATGCATAAACGACCCTAGTAGCGAAGCATACCATCTCCTCCTTGGTAGAAAACTTCTACTCTCTGCTGATGGATCACACCCTTTAGCTGAAGTAGGATGGGATCAGTATCTTGCTTCTCCTTTACCTCCACCACTAAAGAAGATTCTGACCCATTCTGAACTATCACACCGCCATCTATTGTGTACGTAAGGCAAACTTATATGCGAGCTAGCCTATAGACATCCTTAGATAATTCTTTCCTCTCTTCCTCTATCTGTGAGACACTACCCATGGAAAGTCTGCTGAGTGCATCATCCACTATATTAGCCTTACCCGGATGGTAGAGCACATTCATATCATAATCTTTGAGGAACTCAAGCCACCTTCCCTGACAAAGATTCAACTCTTTCAGGGTAAACACATACTAGAGGCTCTTATGGTCGGTAAACATATCTACATGGACACCATACAAGTAGTGTCTCCAAATTTTTAAGGCAAATACAACTGCTGCCAGCTCAAGATCATGAGTCGGGTAGTTCTTATCATAAATCTTAATCTGTCTAGAGGCATAGGCAATGACCTTACCATGCTGCATCAACACACAACCCAAGCCGACTCTAGATGTATCACAATACTTAACAAAATCATCTAAACCCTCTGGTAGAGTTAAAACTGGAGCTATAGTCAACCTGGTCTTCCACTCTAGGAAGTTCTTCTCACACTCAACTGACCATTAGAACTTAACCTTTTTTTGGGTCAATCTGGTCAACGGGGTAGCTATGGATGAAAATCCCTCAACAAATCTCCTGTAGTAACCAGCCAAACCAAAAAAGCTTCTGATATCTGTCAGGGAAGTGGATCTAGGCCAGTCCTTCACTGCCTCTATCTTCTGTGAATCAACTCGCATGACCTCACTAGACAACACATGACCAAGGAAAGCAATTGACTTCAACAAGAATTTACACTTACTGAACTTGGTGAATAACTGGAAGTCCTTGAGAGTTTGCAGTATAACTCTCAAATGATTTGCATGCTCCTCTTTACTTTGAAAATAAACCAGGACATCATCAATGAAGACAACGACCAATATGTCCAAATAAAGCTTGATACTCTTTTCATCAAATTCATAAAAGCTACAAAAGCATTCGTTAGTCCAAAAGACATAACTAAAAATTCATAGTAACCATACAAAGTTCTAAGGGCTATCTTTGCAATGTCATATTCTCTAACTCTGAGCTGATGATAACTGGATCTGAGGTCGATCTTAGAGAAGCAACTAGCACCCTGCAGCTGGTTGAACAGGTCATCAATCCTAGGCATGGGATACTTATTCTTGATTGTGACCTTGTTCAACTGACGGTAGTCAATGCATATCCTGAGAGAACCATCTTTTTTGCGCACGAAAAGGACTGGAGCACCTCATAGAGAGATACTTGGTCTGATGAAGCCCTTATCTAGAAGGTCTTTCAGCTTCTTTTTTAATTCCTTAAGCTCAGTTGGAGCCATTATGTAGGGAGGAATTGAGATAGGCTGGGTATCTTGGAGGAGATCTATTCCGAAGTTAATTTCCCTTTTGGGAGAAACTCTAGGAATATCTTCTTGAAATACTTTCGGAAACTCACTAACCACAGGACCTAATTGAAGAGTTAGGGTCTCAGAATCAAAATCCTTGACCCAAAAAAGATGATAGATACACCCTTTGGAAACCATTTTTTGGCCTTAAGGTAAGATATAAACCGACCTACAGGTACTGAGGTATCACCCTCCAATTCTAAGATTGGCTCATTAGGGAACTGGAACCGAACTACCCTAGTTCTACAATCGACTGAGGCATAACAAAAATGTAAACAATCCAAGCCTAAAATAATATCGAAGTCAGTCATTTCTAACTCTACAAGATCAGCTGAGGTGATTTTCTGAGAAACTGTAACTGGGCAATTTCTGTATACATGTCTAGCGATGACTGAATTACCAAGTGCAGTAGAGACTGAGAAGGGTTCTGGGAGGATTTCTAGACTGATATTGAAGTCTTCTGCTATATATGGATTCACAAAATAAAGTGTAGCTTCGGGATCTAACAATGCATATACATTAAGATGAAAGACCCGTAATGTACCCGCGACCACATTGGGAGAATCCTCCTGGTCCTGATGAGTCTGAAGACCATATAACCTATTTTGGAACTAGCCTCCACCTGCACTAGAAGAGGCACCCTGCTGAGTTGGGTGACCTACTGGAGCTGCTATAGAATTAGCCTAATTTTGCGGGGGAGCATCTGAAACCGGGATTTCACGGTACTTTTGACGCTTAAAACTAAGGATTTTTGGGAGTTCTTAAGTACATTTTGTTGGATTTGATGTTGTTTGTTACATGTAAAGGGAAAAGTATTGAAAAGATGAAATTGCTAAAGTGTTGGAGAATTCTGGGCAAAAAGTCATGCCTCACGGCCGTCACACCCACGATGGCCCGTGGGAGAAGGCGTCTGAATAAGCCAGCAGGAGAAGCTAAGGCATGGAGCCTGATAGGCTTCCACGACCCCCGTGGATGACCCGTGAATGACATGATAGGATATCGCAGAGCCCGTTAACTTGAGCCAGAGAATATGTGAAGCAGCCAAGTAAAGGGCGACGGGCATCCACGATGGGTGTGACACCTTCGACGACCCGTCACAGACGCCCATGGAAATAAGGCAGTGGAGATGGGTAAAGGCAAGTGCAACCGACGGGCAGCCACGACAAGCATCGCACCCACGACATCCCGTCACAGTCGCCCATGGTATCAAGGCAGGAGGCCTAGAACCAACACCTGAAGAGACCCAACAAGCACCCACGATGCCCGTCGTATCCACGAAGGCTCCTGGGGCATCCCATGGGCAGCAGCCGCATCCAGCTTTCCTAGAATAGTTAGGATTTGGTTTTTTGTCTATAAATACTTCCCTTTAGGTTTTATTTTCGGTTGTTACTCATTATTTTCATACAATTACTACATTGTTATGTTTATTTGACTTTATTACACAAGTTCTTGAGATTAAAGAGTGTTCTTGATAATTGAAGTGTTCTTGAGACTTTATTCAAGATTTTGAATTTCTTTACTTCTCATTGTAAGTATCTACTGATGATTGTTACACCAACCATTAATTGTTTACTTATAAACATGATTAGCTAAATCCACAACTAGGGTTGTGAGAACCATGAAGGATTAACAAAGTAGGCAAAGTACGTGGTAACTCTAGGGTGGTGGTTATGCATGTATTGTTTTTCCCTTCATTTTGATTGCTTTTTAATGTGCGCAGCGTTAGAACTCTCCTTATCCTTACTTGACGGACCAAGGAGGTAACGAATGGGAAAATGGTTGTTCAATGATGGAGATTTGAGGCTATCAAACCTCATCTAATAGCTTGACCTTGCCTGAAAATAGCTAATCTAGGATCCAAGGTAAGGGTTAGCAAATCATACACCCACGGCCGGACCAAGATGTGTGGTGAAATTTATCTATCTGTCAGACCAAGGATTTAGGTGAACCTAACTTATCGATTCTGCATGCTAAACACCAAGCTAGTTTACTAAGTACAAACGCCTTACTAAGTTATAATCTCATGGGGAACACTACCCTCGTTGCTTCTCTTATTGATAACAACTGTTGAAACTGATAACTGTTACTTCTTACGAATTTAAGTTACGATAACTAAGTGTTACTAACCCCCCCCCCCCTTTCAAGGGAAATAAATGTCTAAGAGCGCAAGTAAACACTAATCACCCATAGTTCTACCATATTCCCTGTGGGATCGACCCCAACCTTCATAGGGTTATATATTTAAACAGCGACTGCTTACGCTTCTAAAGGGAGGTGTAATTTGAGCACATCAAATTTTGGCGCCGTTTCCTGGGAATTTGGTTTAGGATTAAGCGAAATTTGTGTTTATTTCACTATTAGTCCTTATTTCCTGATTTTACTTTTTCTATTATTTTTGTTTTGTTCTACAGGTTGCACACTTGTGCATGCCAAGTACAAGGATTCAAGGCAATCCCTTGATCCTATACGATCCTGAACTATCCAGAACTCTAAGAAATATGGCTAAAAAGGGAGAGCATGAGACACAAGAGCAGATCACAACTCGGTTGTTGGTTGAAGCAGAGCAGAGGAAAAAGGCAGGGAAAGACGCCTTTGCTGCTAAAGATGCTACAATTGCAGCAAACCTTCTAGCTCAAATTACGGCAGCTGAGCAAGCAAGGAAAGCACGAAAACAAGTTGTGAGAGACGAGGCAGCAGCTAGACAGAATTTACCACAGAATAGGGCCCAACAGATACAGCAGCCAAGGCATGCCCCTCGCTACTATGATGAGGATGATGATGAGGGGGAGGAATTAGGCATTACTAGACCCATAGTGTTGCCACCACTGACTGAGGGAATGAATTTTGACATCACTAGCACTATAATCTAGTTGTTGAACCTAAAGGGACTATATGCTGTAAAGCCTACAGAAGATGCAAATCTACATGTGAAAATTTTTACTCAAATTTGCAAATCTTATAATCTACCAAGAGTGGGGTAAGATGCGATTAGACTGAGACTATTTCCATTTTCATTGACTGAAGAGGCAACTGTGTGGCTCTTTGAATTGCTCGATAATTCCATATACACATGGCATGAGTTGAAGACTCAGTTTCTGTATCAATTCTTTCCTCCATCAAGGATGTTGCAGCTGAGGTCTACAATTTCAAGCAGCTACCTGCAGAGGCATTATATGAGACCTGGTTGAGGTTCAATAAGAAGTTGAAACAAGTTCTAGAACACGAAATCCCTTCAAGGCATCTGATGAAGATCTTCTACAAAGCATTGAACGCCAACACAAAAGCAGTAGCCGACACTGTAACTGGTGGAGCATTCATGGAGAATTCGTATATTGAAGCTTATGAGATGCTTGATAGGGTTACTAAGACCAACAGGGCATGGCATACTAGAGAGGCTGAGAGTCCAGTAGGTACATATGCAGTTGGTAAGTCCATTGATTCTCATGAATTGTAGGAGCTCAAGCAAGAAGTCGCTGAGATGAAGATGAGCATTGGGTTGATTGAAAAGAAAATCCTAGATGAGGGAGTAGAGAAGGTGAAAGCTATCATCTCACACAGGAAAGCTCCAAGGCCAGATGATTACTTATCCGATGAAGAGGTTAGCTATCTGAATGATCAAGGAGTGGGTTTTTAGGCCTTTGGCCAAGGGAATCAAGGTCAGAAAATAGATAGAGATGACCAATACAATTGGTCCAGCTACAGAGATAGAAGCAGAGATAGAGACATGGATGGTGATTGACAGAAAAAGAATGGCTACAAGAATGATAGAAGTGGTCTGTATGTCCCTCCTGGAAATCCTGAAGATAGACCTGAACAACCAACCATGAGGGAGCTGCTCAACAAAGTATTTCAAAAAGTTGATTCTACGGATGCAAGCATGAAAGAGATGCATGCGAGTTGACCTTTCAGGTATGAGTCAGACAGTGGAGGGTCATTCTGTCGCCATAAAGTAGCTTGAAACCCAGATGCACCAGATATCTACTAGCATAAATCTGCGTTAAAAAGGCACTCTCCCAAGTGACACCATTCTGAATCCAAAGAATGATCGTCAGGTTATGGCTGTGACTACCCGAAGTGGAAAATAGACTGTTGACCCTCCTATGCCTATAGTTGTTAATAAGCTGGCCGAGTCTAAAAAAGATGATGTTGAAATTGTGGTCGAGTCTGAGGAAAAGGATAGCGGTAAAGGGTCAAGTGAGAGGAAGTATTCTGAGTCAAAAGCAAAGAACAAAGAGGTTGCACCAGTCTTGAAGCCCATGTCATTGCCTCCTCCTCCTTACCCATAGAGATTGAAGAAAATGGTCGAGGATGGAAAATTTCACAGGTTCATCTCCATGCTGAAATAACTTTCAGTCAATACTCCTTTAGTTGAAGCATTGGAGCAGATGCCTGGATATGCTAAATTCATGAAGGATCTGGGTACTAGGAAGAGAACGGTGAGTTTTGAGCCAGCTGATAATCTGCACCATTGTAGTGCAATAGCCTCTCGTTCTTTGGTACAAAAAAAGGAAGATCCTGGAGCTTTCACTATTCCGTGCACAATTAGAGCGTTCTACTTTGCTAAGGCATTGAGTGATCTGGGTGCTATCATCTGTTGGGTTCTATAAAAAGAAATGAAAGGGAAATGGAGGGTGAAAGGGTGTAACTTTTCAGTTGAAGAGTTGCAGCTTTCTAAATCATTGTGACCTTTCCGAACCAATGCATCTCTTCTGTAGAGTTGCATCTTTTCTGAACCATTGCTTCTCTCTATGAAGCAACACTTTGTTGGCTATAAATACCCTTTGATCCTTCAGATTTTTTCTTACAAATTTTCTGATCTTCTACTCTTCTTTTTCTTGCACTTCATAAAATTCTAGTGTGATTTATTGCTGTCGAGTGAGTTCGCTGTCACCGGCGTTTGAGGTATCGCTACTTCGGTGAGTAAATCGTTCTATCCTGGGAGGATATATTCCAACACCTCGGGTACATAGAGGGGAATAATTTCCTTAAGGATACACTGTGAATACAGTGGGCTCGATTTAATTCTTCATCTTTTCCTGAAATTTTCTGCAAATTATTTTTGCTTACTGTTTTGTTGGTTAGCATACTGTTTTGCTGTTTTGTTGTTTTGCTATTTTGCTTTCTGTTTTATTGTTTGAATACAGATTGGATAACAATCTTAAGGAAATTAATTTTTTTTTAAAATTCTCTGTATTCTAGAAGTGACCTACCTGTAGTCACAAAAGATAGAAAGAAAAATAAACGAGATGGTCTTTGGCGACATCTGCGTTAATGTTTCATTTTTTTTAATTAGATTTTTTTAAAAAAGAAAGTTTTGCGAAAGTCAAAGGTAAAATGTGTGAACAAGTTTGTTTTTCCATTTAAAAGTTATGTCTACCATTGTATATGTTCGTTGGAATAACGGAACATAGAAGTAGCATATTGTTAAATTTGTTACCTTGTTTTTAAGGTCCATGCGTAATCTCTGATATATGGCGATGGTTTCTTAGAAATCAAAGAAAAAAAAAAAGCTTTTTTCCTATGCTTGAAAAGTTTTTTCTTTCCTTCTTGGCCTAACGGTGCTTTCTGCAAAGATAATCTCAAAGCTAAAAATCACACTCTATGCTTTTGGAGTTATCTTTGGCAGTGATCCAAGAAAGTAAATGATTATAAGTTTGTGATTGAAATTTTATCATGGTAAATGTGTTCTTTATTTAGTTACAAAAGTTACAATGAAATGGAGAATGTGGCAGCAAATTAAAAGTTATGTGATGAGGCCAGACAACTAGAATTTTATTATTGGTGTGTCTCACAGTTGTTAGATCAAGGACTTGGTGGGTTAAACCCAGACAGTAATAGCAGAAAGTATATTATATTAAAATCTCTTTCTTGCTTCTAAAAGAAAATGTATATCTTGAAGATTACATTTGATTTGGGTTTTATGGGAGTAAATCCAAGTTTGTCCGTGAAGACATATATGAATACTTAATTCTTGAGATCATGAAAATAATATTTAAAGTGCGGGGGTTCTTGACTTATGATAAAGTCAATATTAGACTTAAGTGTCTAATTTAATTTGGAAGCACAAGATATGAAATCTAGTGACATTCTTGTATTACGTTAAACCCACAAAAAATTTTAAAATATATTTGATATGGTGGTCGTTGAGTTTACTAGTATATGACTAGTCCATGAAGTCACAAAATTGATAACTGAACATATACTTGTTCAGAAGAGTTATGATCTTTCATGAAAGAGTGTCACTTGAACTGTTGTGACTTTTCATGAAAAGATATATTTTTATTTGTATAGACATGAATATTGGCGAAAGGCTACCCGCCTTTGTTGACCGATAAAAATGACGATCAATTAATCATTAATAATGATTAATGTCTAGTTAATAAGTTCTGATTTAGCCAAAACTTGTGAGAGAAAGCTATTCTTATGGCTAGCTGAATATTCAATTGAGTGTCCCATAGAAACACACAATTTATTCCATATGAATAATGAAAAGAAGGAAAGTACAACTTGAATTACTTCTAAGTGTGGGGTTGTTTGGCTAATAAAGAGCAAGTTCTTAAACCCAAAAAGGTAAAATAGGATCGAAAATTGTTGATTGTGTTTTTTATAGAATGTACCACCAATAGTAAAGGATATTAATTTTCGATAGAATCAGAAAATATTGATTTATTGACATAAGTGTATTATGTTAGCCCAATGAAATATTTCTTTGGTGGATATATGCTAGTTAGTGAAATTTTTCACGTAACTAGGTTCGTTTTAGTAAAGACTAGTTGATCACATTAGTCAATTGATGATTGATCATATATCTTTTAATTAAAGGCCGTGTTTTTAATTTTTGTGAAGGATGTCATTTGAAAGGTTGTGACTCTTCATGATAAGACGAAATATAATCCTTTGGAAAGACAAGATGTTTTAATAAATATAAAAGTGAAGGAATGTCACTTGAAAGGTTGTGACGTTTCATGATAAGATGTGTTTGTTGAAAGTCAACCTTTTGAAAAGATATGACAGTTCGAAGAACCGATTGATGATTGATAAAATTGATAATAGCTTGAATTTTCACATCAGTGAATACACTATTAATTGGATATTGAAGAAATAGACTTACAAAAGGTGGAATGATTGAGAATATATTAACAAAAGGTTGTGGCCAAAACTGAGGTCAATCATCCACAAGTATTGATAAAATGATGTACTTTAAGTGTAGTCATCAGTCTATCATATATCCTATTTTTTTTAAGTATGATTTGCACTATTAACATAATAATATTAATGTACTTTATTTCTGGAGATTAAAACCTTTGGTTTTCTACTCTATTTGAATCTTTGTTCTGATTTGAAGAATATAAAACTTCGTTAGAACTTAGAGTTCATTTGGTTAGCGATTCGAAGAATATAAAAATTTCATCGTTAACTAGAAATAATTTTGAATAAAGATCGGTTTGAATAATATAAAAACTTCATTGAGTTAATAAGTTTGTGTATTCGTTTTGAAGAATCTAAAAATTTCACCGATTCACTGAACACTCTATTTGAATGGTTATTCTGATTTGAATAATATAAAAACTTCGTCAGAATATTAAAGTTCAATAGGTTAGCAATTTGAAGAATATAAAAACTTCATCGTTAACTTCTCAAATAGTTGTAGCATATGTGCTTAGAAATGAACCTCAAACATTTAAGGAAGCCATGTCTTCTGCAGACTCATCATTTTTGAAAGAGGCAGTTAATAGTGAGATTGAATAAATCTTAAACAACCATACTTGGGAGTTGGTTGATCTTCCTCCTGAAAATAAACCCTTAGGTTCAAAATGGATGTTTAAAAGGAAAATGAAAGCTGGTGGAACTATTAACAAATATAAGGCAAGACTTGTTGTTAAAGGTTATAGGCAAAAAGAAGGCCTTGATTATTTTGACACATACTCGCCGGTAACAAGAATAACCTCAATTCGAATATTAATAGCATTGGCGGCATTATATGATCTTAAAGTCCATCAAATAGATGTACACAACTTCCTTGAATGGAGAATTGGAGGAAGAAATTTACATGGAACAACCTGAGGGCTTTGTAGTTCTTGGTAAAGAAAGAAAAGTGTGCAAACTTGTTAAGTCACTTTATGGACTAAAACAAGCACCCAAACAATGGCATGCAAAATTTGACCAAACACTGTTGGCAAATGGATTTAAGATCAATGAGTGTGATAAATGTGTTTACATTAAAAAAAACTCTGAATCATCAAGTCATTGTTTGCTTATATGTTGATGACATGTTGATCATGAGTAGAGATATTTCTGACATAAATGCTACTAAGCGTATGTTGGCTAGCAAATTTGATATGAAGGACTTAGGAGTTGCTGATTTGATCTTAGGGATTAGAATTCACAGAACTCCACAGAGTCTAGCATTGGCACAGTCTCATTATATTGAAAGAGTACTTGAGAAATTCAAATATTTGAATTTCAATATTGCAAGGACACCAATTAATGTAAGCTTTGCACTTCAAAAGAATGAAGGTGAAAGTGATTCACAATTGGATTATGCTCGAGTGTTGGGAAGTTTAATGTATATTATGAATTATACGCGACCAAATATAGCATGTGCTATTAGTAAGCTGAGTCGGTTCACAAGTAATCTCAATCAAACTCATTGGATGGCAATGAAACGAGTTTTGGGGTATTTAAGACATACTCAAAATTATGCCTTGCACTATAACAAATATCCCGCAGTAATTGAGGGATATAGTGATGCTAATTAGATCACCGGATCATCTGAAGTTAAATCCACAAGTGGATATGTATTTACCTTTGGTGGAGGAGCAGTGTCTTGGAAATCATTCAAACAAATGTGTATTGCTTGCTCTACAGTGGAATCTGAATTTATAGCTTTAGATAAGGCTGGTGAAGAAGCTGAATGGCTCCGGAATTTCTTGAAAGATATTTCATTCTTCCCCAAACCTTTGGCACCTATATGCATACATTGTGATAGTCAAGCGACAATAGGTAGGGCAGGGAGCACTATGTATAACGGTAAATCTCATCACATACGACGTAGACATAATACTGTTAGACAACTACTCTCTAGTAGAATTATCACAATTGACTATGTAAAGTCAAGAGATAATGTGTCGGATCCACTTACAAAAGACCTAACTAGAGTGGAAGTTGATAGATCATCAAAGGGAATGGGGTTAAGGCCTAGGACAAGTCATCATGGCGGTAACTCTACCTAGAAGACTGGAGATCCCAAGAGCTAGGTTCAAAGAGATCAAACAAAGTTATGAGTGATGGTTCAACATTGTCAAATAACTCAACCCATTCTCGTGATGAAGACAATGTTCAGAAATAAGGATAAAGCTTAACGTTTAAAGCTTTTTAATGGTTGTCTAACTTTGGCAAAGATATGACCAAATAGTTTATCTAAAGGATTAAAACGTTTAGAAATCACCTATGTGAGTGTGAAGTGTAAGCCGCTTCAAGGAGAATGATAGTAAAGGCCAATTCTCTATGCACTCATGAAACCAGGTGGTGTTCATGGCTGAAACAAACATAACTGTGAGAACCATAGATGGTTAAGGGTTAGTTGTGTGACTTGTATTGTCTAGGTGCACAATAAAGTTCGACGGTTCAAAGATATCGCATCTACCAATTGATCGAGTGCATTCGATATATGTTCACTATGGAAAGTTCAAAGGGAAACCTACTTATCCAGATGCAATTAATCCTTTCTTGTAAATTACACACTTGTCTGTGCATTTCTTTATATTATGGCCATTCCCTTTTCATGTTGGGGATTGTTGAGTTCTATGAAAAGAAATAAAAGGGAAATGGAGGGTGAAAGGGTGTAATTTTTCAGTTGAAGAGTTGTACCTTTCTAAACCATTGTGACCTTTCTAAACCAATGCATCTCTTCTGTAGAGTTACATCCTTTCTGAACCATTGCTTTCCTTTGTGAAGAAACACTTTGTTGGCTATAAATACCCTTTGATCCTTCAGATTTTCCTTACGAATTTTCTGATCTTCTACTCTTCTTTTTCTTGTGCTTCACAAAATTCTAGTATGGTTTACTGCTGTCGAGTGAGTTCGCTATCACCGGCGTTTGAGGTATCACTACTTTGGTGAGTAAATCATTCTATCCTGGGAGGATATATTCCAACACCTCAGGTACATAGAGAGGAATAATTTTCTTAAGGACACACTGTGAATACAGTGGGCTCGATTTAATTCTTCATCTTTTCCTGAAATTTTCTACAAATTATTTCTGCTATTTTGCTATTTTGCTTTTTGTTTTATTGTTTGAATACAGATTGGATAACAACATCAATATGATGCCACTAGCAGTGTTTAATCAGTTGGGCTTAGGAGTCCCCAAACCGACTACAATGCAGCTTCTTTTGGTAGATCGTATAGTGAAAAGGCCTATAGGGATTCTCTATGATATTCTTGTGAAAGTTGACCCTTTCATCTTCCCTATGGACTTTGTTATTCTTGACTGCGAGGTTGACTTTGATGTTCCTATCATATTGGGATGACCATTCCTTGCTACTGTACGTGTGTTGGTTGATTTAGAGACTGGGCAGATGAAGTTCAGATTGAATGATGAGGTAGTTACTTTCAATGTCTGCCAGTCTATAAAGCATCATGATGATATGCGAGTGGTTTATGTTATTGATGTGATTGATGAGGATCAGCTAATTGTGCTTGTTGAGGAGAGACTTAGTGTTGAAGCACTTGCGGTCGTGATTATGAATTTTGATGGAGATGACATTAAAGAGTACAATGATATGGTTGAAGCACTTGCAGGTATGGAGTCTTATACCTACGCTCTAAGAAGTTTGATTTGGACCTAAAGAATAGACAGACACCACCTGCCAGACCATCTATTGAGGAGCCTCCAGTCTTAGAGCTCAAGGCGCTTCCATCTCACCTTCGGTATGTGTTCTTAGGAGCTAATGAGACCTTGCCAGTTATTATTGTTGCAGACTTAAGAGAAGGGCAAGTTGAAGCTCTGGTTTCTGTGATGAGAAAGTTCAAAAGGGCCATTGGTTGGTCTATTGCTGACATCATTGGGATTCCACCTAGAATCTGCATTCACAAGATTCAGCTAGCCCCAGATTGCGTTCCAAATATTGAGCACCAGCGTAGGTTGAATCAGCCTATGCAAGAAGTTGTCAAGAACGATATTATCAAGTGGTTGGATGTAAGTGTGGTTTACCCTATTGCGGATAGCAAGTGGGTGAGCCCTGTTCAATGTATGCCAAAGAAAGGTGGGATTATTGTAGTCCCAAATGCGAAGAATAAGTTGATCCCAATGAGGCCAATCACAGGTTGGCACATATGTATGGATTATAGAAAGCTGAACGCTTGAACTGAAAAGGATCATTTTTTGATGCCGTTCATGGATCAGATGTTAGACTGTCTTGCTGGCAGAGGATGGTATTATTTTCTTGATGGTTATTCAGGCTACAATCAGATCTCGATTGCTCCTGAAGACCAAGAGAAGAACACTTTCACCTATCCATATAGGACATTTGCTTTTAAGAAGATGCCTTTTGGTCTATGCAATGCACCAGTGACTTTTTAGTGTTGCATGATTTCTATCTTCTCTGCATTGGTAGAGGACACTATTGAGGTGTTCATGGATGACTTCTCAGTGGTAGGTGATTCTTTCGAAGACTATTTGGCTTATCTCAGTTGTGTACTAAAGAGGTGTGAAGAATGCAACTTGGTACTTAATTGGGAAAATGTCACTTCATGGTGAAAGAGGGTATAGTGCTTGTCCATCCGATCTCTAAGAAGGGTATTGAGGTCGACAAAGCGAAGATCGAGGTGATTGAAAAATTACCTCCACCAATTTTTGTAAAGGAGATTCAAAGTTTTTTGGGGCATGCTGGTTTCTATAGGAGGTTTATCAAGGACTTCTCCAAAATTTCTAATCCATTGTGCAAATTGTTGGAGAAAGAGGTAAAGTTATGAAGCATATCTGAAGGCATTCGAGTGCCTTAAAAAAAGTTGGTCTCAACTTCCATCATTGTTTCTCAAGATTGGTCTCAACCTTTTGAGGTTATGTGCGATGCTAGTGGAGTGGCGTTAGGAGTAGTCCTAGGCCAAAGGTGCAAAAAGATTCTTCATCCTATATACTATGCTAGCAAAGCACTTAACCAGGCTCAAAAGAATTACACTGTTACTGAACAAGAGTTGCTTGCTGTGGTCTTTGCGTTTGAGAAGTTTAGATCTTATTTGCTTGGCACCAAGGTGATGGTGCATACTGACTATGCAACTCTTTGTTACCTCATGGTAAAGAAAGATGCTAAGCCGAGGCTGATTAGATAGGTGTTGTTGCTACAAGAGTTTGACTTTGAGGTCAAAGACATGAAGGGAACAGAGAATCAGGTAGCAGATCACTTGTCTAGGTTAGAGGAAAAAGCTATGCTAAAGCTTGATGATACATAAGATATTGATGATTGGTTCCCAGATGAGCAAGTGTTAGACGTTTCTCAGGATTTGATTCCATGGTTTGTAGACTTTGCCAACTATTTGGCAAGTGACTTGGTGCCTCGTAATATGTCTGTTCACCAAAGAAGAAAATTCTTGTCCGATGTTAAGAAATACTTTTGGGAGGAGCCATTCCTATTTCATGTGTGTGCTTATACTATGATCAGTAGATTGTGCCACAATCTAAGATGATGGAGATTCTAGAGGCTTACCATTCATCCCCTGTTGGGGGAAACCATAGTTGTATCCGGACTATGCATAAGATTTTACAATGCGGCTACTATTGGCTGACTATTCACAAAGATGCCCATGAGTTTGCTAAGGCTTGCAGCAGATGTCAAAGGAAAGAAGGTATATCAAGGAGGTATAAGCTTTCTCTTAATCCCATCATTATGATTGAGCTGTTTGACATTTGGGGTATTGACTTCATGGGCCCATTTGTGTTATCTAATGAAAACTGGTACATATTGATGGCTGTTGACTACGTATCAAAGTGGGTGGAGGTGGTTTCGCTTCCCAGTAATGAGGGTAAGTGTGTCACCGCATTCTTGAAAAAGAACATCTTCTCCAGATTCGGTACACCAAGGACAATCATTAGTGATGGAGGTTCTCACTTTTGCAACAAGATATTTTGGGCTTTACTAGAGAAATATGGAGTGAAACATAATGTTGCAACCCCCTATCATCCCAAGACTAGTGGGCAAGTGGAAGTCTCCAACTGTGAAATTAAGTCAATCTTGTCAAAGACGGTCAATGCCAATAAAAAGAATTGGTCGCGGAAGTTAGATGATGCTTTGTGGGCGTACTGGACTGCATTCAATACCCTAATAGGTATGTCACCATATTAGCTTGTGTTTGGTAAGGCGTGCCATCTTCCATTTGAGTTAGAGCATAAGGCTATGTGGGCGTTAAAGAAGCTGAACTTAGATTGGTCTGAGGCATCGTTGCAGCGGCTTGGGCATTGAATGAGTTGGATGAGTTCCGCCTAAATGCATATGAGAGTTCAGCCTTATATAAGGAGAAGATGAAATTGTATCATGACCCGAAGATAGAAAAGAGAAACTTCCAGCTGGGTGACTTAGTACTGCTTTTCAATTCTAGACTTCGCTTGTTTCATGGCAAGTTGAAGTCCAAATGGATTGGACCATTCAAGGTGGATCAAGTGTTTCCTTACGAGGCCATTGAACTTGAAAATCATGAAGGAAAAAGGTTCAAGACTAATGGACAACATATTAAAGCATATTTTGGCATAATAGAGGAGCTCAAAACAATTGAAGCCTAGATCCTTGATGAATTTGTCCCATTCAAGGAGCTTGATGAAGCCTGATTAATCAAGAAACCTACATCGTGCCGCGATGTTAAATCAGGCACTGCATGGGAGGCAACCCATGGATTTTTTATTTTTCTTTTTATATTCATTTTTTTTTGTAGAGTGTTTTGGCGAAGTCTGAGTAGCCAAAACACCCGCATCATGCCACAACGTTAAATCAGGCACAACATGGGAGGCAACCCATGGACTAATGTGTGTTGAATTTTCAGGAAGTGGGGAGATGAAAACAAAAATTGCAAGAACTGCAGGTAAAAAGGGGTCCCACGGCCTCTGTGATGGTCCATCATAGGTGCCACTCCCGTGGGATTAGGGCATTCAAGCTGGAAAAATGCTAAGTCTGGAAGTAATTAAGGTCTGTCCTATTTCCACGCCCTACATGATGGGCCATCACGCCTCTGAAAGGCGTGAGGAATGGGCATGATGCCACAAACAAAGACAAAGAGCCACTGGCTCATTCCCACATCCCACGTGACGGGATGTCCTATCCTTGACGGGCGTGGGAAGCCATCCGATGCCCAGGTAAGTGATGCATGATGGGCCATCGCATGCCTGAGGGCATCGCATAGCCCGTCGTCTAGATCGGTCAAAGTGGGTTAACATTTTTTAATTGTTTCTTAAATTCTAACCTGACCCGACCCGGTACCCTTCCCTTTTTCCCCCGCATCTATTGAGCATTTGACCTCAATCAAATTGAGGTCAAATCCCATAGCTCCCTCTCTCCCGCTACTATCTCCCTCCACCAGCGATCAAATCCCCATAATTTCTCCACCCACAATCCTCTCCACCCCAAATCAAATCCCTCAGATCCCATATAATATTCACAATCATTAGCATCGTCTAGAAAGTTCACTACATCACCCAAGACTCGAGTTTTCTTCAAACTTTGTGCAATACTAAGAGTAAGTCCCCTTTCTCATGGTTTTTAAAATTGTCTCTTGCTGTGATTATTTTCTATGGGTTTTTCATAAAAACAACTAGGTTGTTGGTAATAGTAATGAAAGTCACAAACCCTGGACTTGAACTATGTTGTTGTATGCGATTGTTTGTATGAAGTTTAAAATAGAAATTAGGGTTGTGATTTTGGTTTGGGTTATGGGTTGATGATACACTTGTTAATGTATAACGTTTGTTGTTTGGGTGA
Source organism: Jaltomata sinuosa (assembly GCA_003996215.1). Lineage (NCBI taxonomy): Eukaryota > Viridiplantae > Streptophyta > Magnoliopsida > Solanales > Solanaceae > Jaltomata > Jaltomata sinuosa. The sequence goes on along the minus strand of QJPP01007469.1, from coordinate 650,815 downwards.
GGGGAACAATATGCTAAGTAAACAAATTGAGGGAGAGAAGTATTGTTGTGTGCCTGACTTGATCCCACGGGCCAGTAGACGGGCCGTTGGAGGCACGACGGGAGTCGGTCAGGGCGTTGGAAATGGCTGAAGTCTTGAAAAAGCTTCTAGCCAGATCTGACGCCCGACCCGATGGCACGTCGGTACCTCCGACGCCCGTGGCAGGAGCACGTGGGAGGACAACTTATCCTTAAAAAAACCCACTCTCAAGATTTGACGCCCAGTCCCACGGGACATTGGACCCCCCACACCCGTGGCACAGGGTCGTGGGAGGACAAATTCACTTGAAAAATTCATTGGATCATTCTGACGCCCTGTGCCACAGGCCGTCGAACCTCTCACGCCCGTAGGAGGCCAAATGTTCTGAAAATATTCTAAGTGTTAAACTTTTTCTGGTTTTTTATTTTTGGTTTTGGTTGCTAACGTTGGTTATCTACAGGTACTTGATGGCTCTAAAAACACCACTCCAACGAGGGGGACCTTGAAAAGCAAAGGATACTTCAGTCCAGTCTCGACGAAAGGATCAATCGGATTCTGAAGTCGAGAAGATTAACTCATATAATACCTCTCTTGTTTGGTACACCAGAAGAAAGCTGATCGTAACTCCTTCCCAGTCGACGAGAAAGGAGGAAAGGCACCTATAAATAAGGAAGAGTCATCTTCTGGCTCAACTGATTCCAGTGCAGAAAGTGACCATGCTTCTCCATCAGCAAAAGAGGGGCAAGAAATAGTTACCCAGGTTTCTAGTGGCATGGGAACTGGGACCGAGTCAGGAGATGATTATGGTTTAGGGTCTGAGCATAATTCGACCAAAGAGGCAGAGGGTGATGCTGATTCGGATACAGAGACCACTACTCCAGAAAGGGAGACTCCTTCACCCACTCCGTCTGGCCCTGGCGCAACACTGGTACTTTCTCAGGAGAGAGCAAGATGGAATGTCGAAAGGTCGAAGAAGATATTTGATTATGACCTGGAGGTGACAACAAGGGGAGATCTGAGATAATCTATCACTGAGGAATGGCGGATAGACCCTTTCAAGCTAAAGAACTTCCCCAAGCTTGATGAATATTTCCGGTACTACCAGTTGGGTTGGATGAGCAAGCTATTCTCGGACTACCAACCGCTGATTGTGAGGGAGTTCTATGCTAACTACCAAGCCATGTTGGAGCATAGATGCTGAAAAGGTCAAAGAGCTGCTAACCTGCCCACTCTTGAGAGCATACCAGTGCAAGGTATGCCTGTGAACATCACTTCTGAAACTATCAATAGGTTCCTCTTTGGGCCCGGATATAAGATTATCGTCGACCCAATTGAGTATGTTCATAGGACGAAAACTGAAGCCAAATGGACCAAATGGTTTTCCAAGCAGCTCACAACAACTGGGAACCCAAGCTGGCTAAATCAAGACAGGCCATAAATCACAAAGGCCTCCCTATCATTTGAGGCCAAGTTCTGGTGGGCCATAGTATGACTGCGGCAGATGACGATGGGTGGAGACAACCAGCTCACTCTGGAAAGAGCTATCTTGGTGGCTAGCTTGTTATCAAAATACAAGCTAAACATTGGTCAAATCATAGCTGAAGAGATCAGAGACAGAGTCACCAAGATAGGCTCCTCCTATCTATTTCCCTGCCTCATTACTGAGCTTTTTGATGAAGTTATTATCCCAAAATATGCGGGTATTAATCGTGCGGAGAGGGCCATCCAGACACATCATCCTGAGAGGTAAAAGGATGAAACCAGAATATTGGGTTTGAGCGGTGCATTAGAACCACTAGCCCTTACCCAAGAGGCACATGTTCTGACACTGGCGGCAACTCTATCCACCACTGCCATGCCCACCCCACAAGGTAGCCAAACTGAGCATGCTACTGATGGTCTATCTTCTTCTTCAGAACCTCCAATGGAGGAATCTGAGTCCATATTAACTTTTTATCCGGCGAATTTTGCCAACTTAGTTCAGAAGACCATCGAGTTGAGAGAGCAAATAAATAGGTTTGGTTTTCAGTTTCAGTTGATTCTCGATGCCTCTATCTGGAAAGCCATAACACGATTTATTAATGTTAATGAGCAGATAGACGCATTAGAAGAGAGGGTTAATGAGAAGCTGCAGAAAATGGGCGCACTTGAACTCACCGAAATTAAGCAACAGATAGCTGAGCTAAGGGTCAATGTGGATGAGCTTAGAAGTTGGCCAGCTGGCCCAGCCAAGGCTCCAATAGTCTTACCGCAGGTTTTGTCGGAGACAACCTTTTACTTATGGGACTTTGTAGACCTTGAGATTCGGCCAGCCGGATGGGACAAAGAAAAAGAAAAAGAGCCTGGACCGGTCAAGGAAAAGGAGGTTGAACCAGAAAAGGAAAAAGAGTCTTCAGAGCCTCAGAAAAAGAGGAAAAGAAAAGAAAAGAATGTCCAAAAGGTGAAGCTTAACTTAGCCCAAAATCTCAAAAGAATAAGGAGGAGATAGACGCGAAGAGGGCTCGAAAAGAGTTGGAACGGGCAATAAAGGAGTCCCTGGCTATGCATCAGATCGAGGTTGATGGCGTTGGCATGGGTGGTTCAGCTAGTGGTGTTGCTAGCAATGTGGATATACCTTCTTTAGACTCCATTGTGGGAGTTAGTGATGTTGATGTTACTCGGGCAGCTGATGATGTTTTTGAGAGGCCTGCGGAGGCAGCCTCTGTTGGAAATAAGACTGCATGCACCAATTCAGCAGGCCCAGTTACAACTACACCTAATGACCGCGCTTAGGCGCCACATGTATGCCTTATATCCCTCATTTTACTATTTTTAGTGCATTGGGGATAATGTACATCTTTTTAGATGGGGTGGGGACAACTGTGGTCATTTGGTTTGTTTTTGTAGAGTATTTTGACGAAGTCTAAGTAGCCAAAATACTCACGTCATGCTGCGACGTTAAAGCAAGTGTTGCATGGGAGGCAACACATAAGAGTATCTATATGGTATCCGCGTCCTTGGGGTTTTATTTCCTGTGTTCTTTCCCTAAGGACTTTTAATTTCTGTTGAACCGGCATGTTTAGTATAGGATGTGTGTTTGTAGAAGTGAATTAGAAACTGAATGCAGCCATGGTTTGATTTTTGAAAAAATGGAGACCCCTCCAAAATTTTGTGCAGTAAGGTTTTAGAATTGACCTTGATGGATTTGTAAATGATAGCATGTATATAACTCAGATAAGTAGCTTAAACTAAAGCATGAACCGGTAGTTAGCTAATCTGTAGTCTAAACTCTGTGCCATGTGTGAAGTGAGCTACTTAGTATCTGTTCTTGCTGTACTGTGCAATCTAGTACTTACTTGGTTAGTCGTGTTGTGGTTGTAGAATGGTTTAGTTAGGACATGATCATAGGCCATTTTTGAATTAGTCCACTTCAGCCAAATGACCTACCAAGTGAAAAGTAATCCTTTTGATCCCTGAATTTTAGCCTAAAGTTGAACTTTCTTGTTGTTAGCATATTCACCTTCCCTATTTCCTATAAATCTCTATTTTGGCTCTGGTCCCTCCTTGTACATTGTGCACCTCAACTCAGGCTAAGAGCCTAAGTTGAGGGTGTCTACTGTAGGGGTAAGTAGAAAGTGTTGGATATGAAAAAATTGGGTTAGTTATAGAAAGAAAGAAACTGGGTGTGGTTTGTGTGCTAAAAAGAAATAGAAAAGAAAAGAAAAGAAAAAAAAATATGAACGAAAAGAAAAGTGCAAAAATGCAATAGAAGCCACACCCAAAGCTTGATAAAAGTAAAAAGGTTTGAAATAAAGGAGAATAAGGGAGGAAAACTGTAAGGCCTGAAAAGTAGAGAAAATAAAGAAGTAATTGTAGTCTCAAGGAGGGCATAGTCACTATTTACCCAAATGTACCATTCTCGTCCCTAAGCCTACATTACAAGTCTAACAAAGTCCTATAGTGATCCTAACCGAACTGTTTGAAAGCCAAAGCATAGAAAATAAGGGCAAGCCTATGGTATTGTACACGTGCAGCTTGAACTTCTTTGTGAGAGTGAGCGGATCCCCAGTCCCTGTTTGTTAAAGTGATATTCTCTGTAATTCAGGACTTCTTTGTTGTGAGGGCACTAGATTAGACTGCGATTACTAATTACTTGGTTTGAATGTCTTCTATTCCTACTAGCTTACTCATGAATATTGTGTTGTCACTCATAGATCCGTCTTGCGTTGCTTTGATAACTTGATAAAGTGCACTGGTCTGTGAACTGTTAAGGAATGGGTACTATTCTGAGGTTTGAAAGTATAATGAATCATGTTGCTGCTGTAGTTTCTGGTTTCCTTCTACTTAAGTGGCATTTTTAGTTTTTGTTTTCGTTTGTTGCTTGAGGACAAGCAAACATTCTAAGTTGAGGGTGTTGATGTGCCGGGATTTCACGGCACTTTTGACGCTTAAAACTAAGGATTTTTGTGAGTTCTTAAGTACATTTTGTTGGATTTAATGTCGTTTGTTACATATACCGGGAAAATTATTGAAAAGATGAAAATGCCAAAGTGTTGCAGAATTCTGGGCAAAAAGTCATGCCCCAAGGGCATCACACCCACGATGGCCCGTGGGAGAAGGCATCTTAACAAGGCAATAGGAGAAGCTAAGACATTGAAGCCTAATGGGCTTCCACGACGCCCGTGGATGACACGATGGGACATCACAGAGCCCGTCAACTTGAGCCAGATAATATGTGAAGCAGCCAAGGAAAGGGAAACGGGCATCCACGACGAGCATGAAACCTTCGATGCCCCATCACAGACGCCTGTGGAAACAAGGCAGCAAAGATGGAAGAAGGCAAGTGCAGCCAATGAGTAGCCACACGGGCGTCGCACCCATAATGTCCCATCACAGTCGCTCGTGGTATCAACGTAGGAGGCCTAGAACCAATACCTAAAGAGACCCAATGTGCACCCACGACGCCCATCGCATCCACGATGGCCCGTGAGGCATTCCATCGGCAGTAGTCGCGTCCAGCTTTCCTAGAATAGTTAGGATTTGGGATTTTGTCAATAAATACTTTCCCTTAGGTTTTATTTTCGGTTGTTACTCATTATTTTCGTACAATCACTACATTTTTATGTTTGTTTGACTTTATCACACAAGTTTTTGAGATTAAAGAGTGTTTTTGATTAATTGAAGTGTTCTTGAGACTTTCTTCAAGATTTCGGATTTCTTTACTTCTCATTGTAAGTATCTACTGATGATTGTTCCAACAACCATTAATTGTTTACTTATGAACATGAGTAGCTAAATCCACAACTAGGGTTGTGGGAACCATGAAGGATTAACGAAGTAGGCAAAGTACTTGGTAACTCTCGGGCGGTGGTTATGTATGTATTGTTTTTCCCTTTATTTTGATTGCTTTTTAACAGTGCGCAACATTAGAACTTGCCTTATCCTTACTTGCCAAACCAAGGAGGTAACAGATGGGAAAAAGGTTGTTCAATGACGGAGATTTGAGGCTATCAACCCTCATCTAATAACTTGACCTTATACGGGAATAACTAATGTGGGATCCAGGGTAAGGGTTAGTAAATCATACACCCGCAGCCGTAGCAAGGCGTGTGGTGAAATTCATCTATCTGCCGGACCACGGATTTAGGTGAACCTAACTTACTGATTTTGCATGCTAAGCACCAAGCTAGTTTACTAAGTATAAACGCCTTACTAAGTTATGATCTCATGGGGAACACTACCCTTGTCGCTTCTCTTATTGATAACAACTGTTGAAACTAATAATTGTTACTTGTTACGAATTTAAGTAACGATAACTAATTGTTACTTAAAACCCTACATTCAAGGGAAATAAATGGCTAAGAGTGCAAGTAAATACTAATCACCCATAGTCGTACCATATTCCCTGTGGGATCGACTCCAACCTTCATTGGGTTCTATATTTGAATAGCGACCGCTTACGCTTCTAAAGGGAGGTGTAATTTGGGCGCATCAGCATCCCTGCCCTTCTGTAAATCCATTGGACACTCTTTCATCCTGTGGCCTGGCTTTCCACATCCAAAACAGTTTCCACTACCTATCATGCACTCACCTTGGCTTCCATGAGTTCAAGTGAGAAGAACTTGCCCAAAAAGGCAGTCATAAATTAATCCCAATCTACCGGGCCTGCATCATCACCACTAGATTCTTTCCACTGCTTCTACCAAACGTGAGCTACTCCCTTCAACTGATAAGTGTCCAAGTCAGAACTTTCAACTGGGTTAACACCCATAATTTCTGTAACCTTCGGATGTCGTCCAGGAACTCCTGTGGATCCTCCTCAGCCTTAGAACAATGAAACTCCTGAGGGTTCATCCAAGTGAAGTCGCAGACTCTAGCTGCTACTGTGCTATTCTGTGGGTTAATTAGTGCCACAACCTGCTGATTCACCTGAGCATTCATGACCTGAGCTAGCACCTGGAAAGCATCTCTGAACTCAGCATGAGTAACTTATTCATTTAGAGGGTCTACCGGAACTGGTGGTGCTTGCTGATTTTCGTTGCCATTTCTCCTTCCGTTAGCTCTTCTGGGAAAATTTTTATGTAATGTGTAGAGCACGAGTTAGAAGAAGATTTAATAAATTTCATACTCTATCGCATGATATGGAACAGAAAGAACAACATCTCGTAGCCTCTCTCCCATAAGTGTGGCACACTTCACACCCATGAAAAAGACTCTACTTGATGCATCTTTCAGATACCCTAGGACTCTTAAACCTGATGCTTTGATACCAAATTTGTCACACCCCGAGGCTACCCTCTAGATGCAACACGGTGCTTAGAGTCACAAGTGACCCTAAACTAACCCATGGTCTGGCATATACTAAGCATTTATGAAGAAAACATTATCTGTACGGAAGCTAAAATGATAAAATCACAATAGTTTAAAACATCTGAAATTTATATATAGTATGACTGTATAAGTTGGAAACTAACTTCTATGTTTGATAGCCTCTACTAAATGTCTATAAACTGTAAATAAAGACTGAATAAAGAAAACATAAACTCCATCCTCAAAGTATGAGGACTCACCAACTGAGCTGCTGAAAGGACTGGAGAAACGTACTAGGCGCGGTCTGGATGCTGAACGCCGAAACCTACATCATAATAGGATGTAGCACAAAAGTATGCATCAGTACTTAGAATGTACTGAGCATGCGGGATACACACTAATCTTAATACATATATATACTGAATATGACGAGATAATCTGAACATGAAAGATACGTTGTAACATGAGACTGAAAGGTACTCTGATGCAATGACCAAGTATTAAATATGTAACTGTAAAATGCTGAACTGAACTGAATAACTAAACACATGGTCAATACAACACTAAATCTGAACCATGGAAGATACTGTTAATCGACATACCCCAAGCTGAGCTAACTATGGGGCCAACATATAACCCTAGCTGGGAAGGGTATTCATACCTTGCCAAGGATACGAATACTGGCTGGCGTAGATCCATTAATCTAATGTCCAAAAGGACTAGGGTGTCAAGCCTGATCTGATGGGTGACCTCTTTATAACCTACGGTGATGATGTAGTTCTGGGACTTAGGGACTTCTACTAAAGGTATCAGCCTAAACTGGCGGGTGAGCCTTTATACCCTCATCTGCTTGGTGCTAAGTCTACTCCCAATGAAATATATAATAAATTGACATGCTGGATGGATCAAAATATTGACTGTTTAAGAATGCACAAAAATACTAAGACCGAAGACATTCTAATTATGTAATTCAGAATAATTGAGTACCTGACTAAAAATGCATGAGTTTTAAACTGATCGGGTGTTCATAACCCACTATCCTAGTGAATTGAACTACTTCTAATAAATGCTAAATTCTGAATAAAGGATATAGTTCACAAATCATAGTTCAAGGTACTGAATTTAACAACATGCTTTGGGGTTTAGAATTCTGAACATGTACCAATTTTAAACTTCAAGAAAACATGTAATAGGGTCCATACATAGAAGTGGAAACTGAGATACAATAATTTCATGAAATTCAGGAACCCTAGGTCCTGAAGACTAAACTGAAACTGAAGAAAACTGAGTTACGTAGGGACTCAATAGGTGAAGGATACCCATTGATGAATGAACACATACTTGGAAGTAGAATCTATGGACGAATTCTGAGATTGGAGCTTGAACTTTTGAAGAACACTCTGCTTGTTCTTGAGAGGAAAGGAGCATTTTTTTTCTCCTATTTTGCTAAGTGTCGAATATGATCTGAGGGAATGAGGAGTTTTGGGTAGTTTTAGGCTAATAATTAGTCTTAAGCTAGTCAAACCATCGTAGCTTAGGCTTAAAAAGAGATAAGAAAAGTCTGGAATACAGCTGGAATTTTAATTAGAAAACTGCTGGAAAAAAAACTCGAATCAGGTTTCCACGAGCCACAACCATGGACCATAGACTGAACCATGGCTCGTTATTCATGATCGTGGTTCCTGGCTTGTTTATCAGGCTGCGGGTATGATAACCACACATGAGGTTCACGGCCTATGGAATCATCCACGGCTCGTAGAAGACCCTCAGGTCTGATTTCCATGAGGGGCAATCACAGACCATGGTCTGATCCATGACCCGTGAAAGCTTGTCGTGATTTTAGACCCAAAGGAGGGTTCTGCAGGATTGATTCCACGGAGGCCTTCCACAGTCCGTGGAAACCGTATGTGGTTACTATTTTTACTTGGACAGTTTTACTTTCTGATTTTCTGGGCTGATTCTAGGCTTAGAATTCTCTGGGGTGTTACAATATCGATCACAGTATTATCTTCTACTTTTATTATTTTTCTAAACACTTTCAATTCAGAAAATAAATCTAAACAATCAATGTCAGAGTGACTATTATGCATTAGGGAATATTCAAGATTAAGACAATATTTTTTCAAATTTTCATCATCTAGTAATCTCAAATTTTGACCATTATATATAAAACCAAAAATATTGTCATAGGCTTTGAATTAATAGAATCTATTTTGAAGTGAAAAAATAGCTTGATCACATCATAGTAAATGGATTGTTCCCCTTTTTATGCTAACGAAGATTTAATGTAAAACTCTACTTAGTTTTTCTTTTTTAAAAAGAATATGGGCTGTTTTTCTTTAGAGATTTCTGTAAAAAAATTTAGTATATATAACTATTTATATATAAAAATATGGGGCCCTCATAATTATGGGGCCCTAGGCGATTGCCTAAGTGGCCTAATGGATGAGACACCCCTGGCTTCAGTCTACCACAAAGGACTGTAGAGATCACCTTATAGATGGCATTACATCAAGCAATTGGCATGTAATCTCCCGCCCCTTCTGCATGTTTCGCTTTAGGTAAAAGTGTAATAAGAGTGTTATTCACCACTCTGACCAATTTTCCAGACTTGAAAATATCTTGAACTTCTGTTGTGATATCCTGTCCCACCATTTCCCAACTGTCCTTATAAAATTGGCTACCAAAGACATCTAACCCTGGAGATCTACATCCATGTATTGCCCACACAACTCTTTTGATATCTTGGACCAAGTTCTCTGGCTGATCTTCCTGTACTACTGGTCCATGTTTTACCAAAGCATCACACACCTGATCTCTAGCATCATTTTTAGTACCCAACAACTTTATATAGAAGTCTGTGAATTCAACTATTCTTTGAGGCTCAGTCTTTATTGTACCTTGTTCATCCTTTATTGAGTAAATTTTGTTTACACTCCTTCTTGATTTCAATATTGAGTGAAAAAACTTAGTGTTAAGGTCTCCTTGAGCCAGACATTAAACCTTGCTCTTCTGCCTTAAAAATTAATCTCTAGCCTTGTTCTATATCTCACAGTCTTTACTCAGCCTTTGTTCTTCACTTATGAATGCCAAATTATTAGGCCTTGCTTGTAGCTGTTATTGACATTCCAATAACTTCTTCATTGCTTGGTCAGCTTGTGTCTCCACAAGACTGAACTTGTCCTTATTTAGCTTTGACAACACCCATTTTAATTTATTCAGCTTGCCTACCAATTTATATATTTTGGTGCCTTTTCTATCCGTCTTTCACCCTTCCTGCCCGGTTGCTTTATAAAATAATTTTCTAATGTGATTATGTTTGAATCAAACTTGTCCTACACTCTTTTTAGTGCTTATAGATAATTCTAGAAAATCACAAAAAATATTTCCAGTAGCTCACAAGGCATGTCTGTCACTAGATAATTTCCAAATAAAAGGTGTAAGTCTGCCTAATAGGCGTTGCCATGCCTGTTACAACAACAGTGAATTAACAACACATTTACTACTAAATCGTGAGTATGTTAAGAAAGTTATGAATATATTCCTTAACATATTTGGGGTGCAATGTGTAATACCGAGGACGATCAAGCAAAGACAGTAATGCTATCAAGAACAGAAGGATAAGGAAGTGTAAAGCTTTCTGGAAAACAATCTCTGCTTGTATTTTTTGGGATGTTTGGAGGGATAGAAACAATAAGTGTTTTGAAGATAGGAATAAAACCATTTCTTTTCAAATTTATAAGATTACAGATGTTAAAATATTTGGTGTCAACTTTCTCTTGACTGTGATGCAAATGCTTTTGTACATTTCATTCCCCGAAACTTTCCACCGAAATATGAAATCTTTTTTCTAAACATATCACAGCCAGATTGGCACAAGTGAAATGAAATTTTACCATTACTAATCAAAAAAGATAATTTCTAATTATTTTCTCCATCATTTTCATGTACGGATAGTTGTAAAGTGAGCTAAAAAATGAACTCACCAATTCCCCATAAAAATCATCAGAAATAAATACACGCTTCACAAACAAGCGAATATTCTTTCTCTTGGCATTTGTAAAATCTTCATTGTTCAGAGGAGCCATTCCAAGTATATATAGAACACTCTTAAACTTCATGTAACACCCCAAAATCTAAATCAGCTATTTGACTGTGCTTACCAGGAAAAAATTGTAGAAAATTTCAAGTTTTCAGAAACCACGGTCAAGATCACGGACCGTAGTTCAGAACCACGACTCATGATCTGACCCATGGTGTGATCTCCAGTGTTGGTCCCTCTTCAGTCTATGAGTGACTTCACGGATCGTGGTTTGAAACCATGGACTGCCCTGTCACTCGTGGACTTAGTCATCAGAGAGGTGCCCATTTTTCTACCTTAGAACCATGGAAGGGACCACAGACCATAGTTTAAAACCATGGTCCATCCTGTCAATCATGGTTTCCTTTTCTTAGAGGACCCTCAATTCAGGGCCCAGAAACCACGAGTCAGAACATGGGCCATAGTTCAGAACCACGGTCTGTCCTATGACTTATGGAATCATCAGTCCGGAGAAACCCCAGAACTCAGGGACAGAACCACAACTCAGTTGATGATCCATCATTCAGAACCATGGTCCGTCGATCAATCCGTGGATCGATGTTCTGAGAATTTCAGCAGGTTTCTTTTAAAATTTCCAGGAGTATTTCAAACTTTTCCTACCTCTTTTGAAGCTTAAGTTATGTCATTTTAACTAATCTAAGACAAATTACTAAGCCTAAAACTACCCAAACCCCTCACTTCCTCAGATTAAATTGATACTTAGCAAATTTTGGAGAAAAGAAATGCTAATGCTTCTTTCTCTCAAGAACAAGCAGAAGGGTTTTCTCAAGTTCAGGCTTTAATCCCAGGATTTCTCCATAGAATTCTCTTTCAGGTATGTGAGATTTCATCAATGGGTCCCTTTCACCCATTGAGTCCCTTGATTTAGTTAAGTTCTTAGCTTTTCAGTTAGTTTCTTCAGGCCTAGGGTTCCGAAACCTTGTGAAATTATTGCAATTCAGATTCTATTGCTCGTATGAAATTCATTACATGTTTTATTGGAAAACTAGGATAGTCATGTGTTCAGAATTCAGTAATCCTAGCATGTGTTAATTTCAGTACCTTAAAGTAATGCATGCTAGATGATTCAGTCAGTTAAACTTCATGATTAGAATGCTATAAGCTTTCAGTATTGTCATTATGAATTCTCAGTATAAATCAATGTTTGAGCTATCCAGTATATCAGTTTATAATCATTGCTTGCATATCCAGTTGGGAGTAGACTTAGCACCGAGTGGAAGAAAGGATGAAGGCTCACCCATCAGTTTAGGCTGAGTCCTTTAGCAGAAGTCCCTAAGTCCCAGAACTACGGCGCCACCGTAGGTTCTAAAGGGGTCACCCGTCAGTTTAGGCTTGACACCCTAGTCCCTTGTTGGACATCAGATTAGTGGATCCACGCTAGATTATGTTTGTACCCTTGGCAAGGTACGAATATCCTCCCAGCCAGGGTCACAGGTTGGCTCCACAGTTAGCTCAGCTTGGGGTATGTCGGTTAACAGTAGCTACCACAGTTCAGACTCAGTATTTTCATTGACCTTGTATTTCAGTATTCAGTTTATTCAGTTCAGTTTAGCATGTTAAAGTTCATGTAAAATACTTGGTCATTGCATCAGTTTATCTTTCAGTTTCATGTTCAGTACATTATTCATGTTCAGTACTTATACATACAACATTGTATATATCCTGCATGCTCAGTACATTTCAAGTAGTGACGCATACTTTTGTGCTACATCTTATCATGATGTAGGTTCAGGTGCTCAGTATCCAGACCGCGCTTAGTGCGATTCTCCAGTCCTTACTCAGCAGTCCAGTGGTGAGTCCTCATAGTCTGAGGACATAGTCATGCTTACTTATTCAGTCTTTATTTTTAGTATTCAGACTTTTGGAGTTAGCTAGGGGTTTGTCCCAGCAACTCACTTCAGTTAGAGGCATTCAGACATCTTATTAGTTTTAACTTTTACAGTCAGTGGTTCTTTCAGACTTTTACGATATTCTCTTACATTCAGATAACTATTGAATTATTTTTTTGGACTTATTTATTTAAACCAATTTAGCTTCCGCACAATTTACATTTGTATCAGAAATGTTTAGTTATGCCAGGCCATGGGTTAGCTTGGGGTCACTTGTGACACTAAGCACGTGTTGTGTCTAGGGGTAGCTTCAGGGCGTGTTGTCATGCAGATTTATGACAAGACGAGAGGCTCAAATTTAACTATAATGCTTGGAAAGAAAGGAGCCAGGCATAAGCTTTTGTATCATCTTGTCCATGAAATATTTTCTTTGGTGTTTCTCGTGGATGTTATATGAAAGACAAACATATAAGTCTAGTTATTTATTTTTGTTGAAAAATTATTTTCCAAAATGTAATGGTATTCTAGATACCGAATATGCTATTACTCGTAATATGATATGTCACGATCCTAACTTTTGTTATGATACACAATATTAATATAAGTCTCTTTTCCTAAACAAAAAAAATTATAGAGGTGAACCTAAAAGAACAATTTTTTTTCTTGGGAGGGATATATAGAATAGGGAATGCATTTATTAGGATTCCAAAGCCATAATTGTGAATCTAGTGCTCTTTCTACTTGTATAAACACCTCATAATGTACTTACTATGAAGTTACATTTGACAACAAATAACAACTTATTAAAGTAGTGACTACTTTATATTTAAATTACAGATAGGAATTCAAATCCACTCTGAATTTTAAAATTATGTAATCTGTTATGCAAATCTCTAGAAGATAGAGCATTGTATTCAGGGAAAAATAAATATAGTAGGAAACTTATAACATTTCTAACAATGGATGTATTGTACAAATCATCTAGGTTCACAATACCTATTAGAATTTGTATTTTCACATACTACTACTATATATATATAATGGTGAGTCTTTTGGTTCAATCATAGAAAAAGAGAGAAAAAAAGATTTTATTTATCAAAAATGGTACAAAGTTTCAACTATTGTGATTTTGAAGATCGTTGTTCACCTATATGTTCTGATGTTTCACCTGATCCAATCCGTGAAGCCTCTAGAGATGCCAGGAGAGAAAAGAAAACTGGAGTAGAGGAAGTTGATGTGACAGATGATGCACATTCTAAAAAACAATCAGCTGGAGAAAAATCTCAAATAGAGGAACAAACTGACATCATTGGCAATGTCGGAGGTATGATTTTTAAGTTTATGGAGTTTAAATTCTAGAAAACATAGTTTTTTGATTCTTGATAAATGCTTTATATATATTAAGTGGATTTTCAAAACATAAATAGGATCATAACTGAAACTCAATCTTGCCGAGCCCATAGACAAAACTCTAGATCCGACCCTAATAAGCAGAGGTGAAGTTAAAATTTTATATTTATGCATTCTGAATTCTAGAAAAGAAAATTTATTGGGTTCTTTATAAATTACATATCAAGTAGATTCGTAAGTACATCTACAAGATCTGAGCCAAAGCTATTGGGTTCTACCAAATCTATAGACGAAACTCTAACTCTGGCCCTAATTAACAAAGGCAAAGGAAAGATTTTAAGTTTATTAGTTTCTTGATAAATATTTATACATAATAAGTGAATTTTTAAATACATATTCAAGATCTGAGTCAAAGATATTTGGTTCTGCCATATCCATAGAAGAAGATCTAGCTTCTACCATGAATAGCGGAGGCGAAGGTAATATTTTATATTTATGGATTCTGAATTTTTGAAAACATAGTTTGGGTTATTTGTAAATTATTATATATATTAAGTGGATTTTAAGAATATATACATGATTTGAGCCAGTGCTGCTGGGTTTTGTTGAAACCCTAGCGAAGTTATAGCTTTGACCTTGATTAACGGAGGTGAGGTATAATTTTAAGTTTATGGGTTCTAAATTTTAGAAAAAAATGCCTTATTAGGTTATTGATAGATTATTTATACCTTATGGGGTTATTGATAAATTATTTATACATATTAGGTGAATTTTTATGCACATATACACAATTTATGATGAAGATACTGAATTCTTATGAACTAGTAGATGAAGCTGGGACTCTAACCGTGATTAGAGAAGGTGAAGGTGCGCTTTTAAGTTTATCGATTTTTAATTCTAGAAAAAATAATTTATTAGGTTCTTCAGAGATTATTTACACATAATAAATATACTTTTAAATACATATACAAGACTTGAGCCAAAATTAATGAGTTCTATCGAACCCATAGGAGAAGCTTTAGCTTCGCCAACAATCATTAGCTTAGAGAAGAAAAATCCATTTGAGATTGAGCAAGAATCTGAAAAACCTAGCAATGAAAACGATGAGGTGAAAGAAAAGAGAAAAGGAAATGATGGTGATCAATTTGAATAACCTAGCAGTGAAAAAATGAGGTGAAAGAAAAGAGAAAAGAAAATGAAGCTGATGAATCTGAACAACCTAGCAATGTAAAAGATGAGGTGAAAGAGAAGAGCAAAAGAAAGGCTGCTGATGATTCTTGGTTGCCTGCTGGATGGAAAAAGACTGAGAATTATCGCAAAACTGGTAAACTTGCAGGCCAAATTTATAAGGTAAGTAAAATAATGTTCGAGTTTCTGGTCTAATTTATATAAATGACAATCATTTTCATTTTGAGACTACCCTAATGACTCTTTTATTTAAGTATCACAAATACATGTATAAAATATTATATTAATTTTCGTATAATGTTTGGTTGTTATCTTTAATTTGCATGAAATTTAGTGTAATTTATACTATGTTCGATAGCTTTTTCTTGACATGCATAAGATTCAGCATAAATTATACTATATTTGATTACTTTTTTATGGTGTAAGTAATACATGCATAAATGATATAACAATTTATGTTATATTAATCTTAATATTTCTTGAGAAAGCTTTTATAAAATATGTGAGTTTATTTTTATTCATTTTCATTTAATTTTGTGACATGTAGATTTATGAGGCACCGGGTGTAAGCTTTCGTTTTCGATCAAAAAAGAAAGCTAAAGAGTATATTAAAAACAAAAATCAACTGAATCTAACAGGTTCTTCTATATTTATGTCAAATTAACCAACTCCTCCTTTTCATTTGTCCTATATTTTAGTTTTCTGTCATGATTCTTATTATATCTGAGTAAATGTGGAGAAATCATAATATCTCCATTTATTTTGTTTTCCTTTTGTATGATGTTAGTTTGAGATGAATTTAAATAATGACATGATCAATGATCAAGTTTAAAATGATTCCAATTTGTTTATAACTGAATCATAATTGTTTATTTTGTTTTCTTCTATTTTTAGGGGTGATAGAAGATTAGAAGACACCATAGGAGGGGCTCAAACCAGTGAGACTTTAAATAAGCTAGTATTTCTAAAAGTTTAACAAAGATATTTTCTTATCTATTTCTTGTGTTCATACTATTCTGAATTTTTTTCTTTATTATGAAAATAACCAAAAGGATTGATAATCAAGTAAAATAATTAGTCCATTAATCTTGTGTCTATAATTTTAGTTTAGTACACAATATGAAGTAACTTTTTCAAAAAATATATGAACAATATGTAAGAAAATAAATTATATTGTATCTTAAAAATAATAATATTATTATATTAATTATTATTTTCTATCTATAATTACTAATCTTTTATTAGTCATATTTAACACTCTTTAAAATATTAATTTTTGGTAAATTATATGGCTGTTGCAAAATATTTAAATTCATTCTAATTAAGGCATTGATTTTATATATTATATTATCCTTAATGAGCATTTCCTTATAAGGAAATATGGAGTTGTCAAATAGTAGTTTTAACATAATTATAACCATTTTGGTCAAAGGTTTAATGACACCTATTAATGTCATTTATTTTGTGTATATGACAACAATTAGTAACACATATTTTGGGTGTCTTTATATATAGATATTTTTGGGTTCATCAAGAGATAGAAAAAAAGAGGACCATGAAATACTTTTCTTTTATTTTGTGTTGCTGGGTTTCTTTAAAGTTAAAATCTTTGTTAGTTCTGGCTCCTAGTTTAATACTAGATGAGCTTGTTGAATCCTGAGGGATACAACTTAACCGGTGAAATATCCTTAAGGACAGTGTCATAGGCACGCGTCAAGCTAGAGAAGTTTTAGTGATTCTCAAAATTTTCCAACAATCTTAAGGATATTTCGTTATGAATCACGAAATCAAGTAATTCAGTTTTCTCCGGAAAAGAATGAGGGAGATAGTGAAGTGTTCATTAGTAAAGAGAGAAGAGGAGAAAGCAGTAGTTGCTGCCTCTTCTACGACAAGCAAAGGTGGCACGGATTTAATAGGTTTCACGAGCATGAATGGTCCTCCACTAGCTATACCAAAGAGCATAAAAGGAAAAAGGTAATTATGTGAAGGATGAGGGAAGGAGGAGGAGGCCATACTTCATTCTTGGTGGTACAAAAAGTCTCTACAGATACGGGTTAAGGACATGATTATAGATCTTGTCTTTGGAGGTTATATTGTGCAATTTCTATTTCAATATCAATTGAGTTCCAGTCAAAAGGTATGTCGACATACTAGAATACTTTTATTATTTTTATGAGGAAAAATATTATTACATGCTTAAAGCCAATAATAAAATCTTCGAAAATGAGTTGGAAAAACTGACTAAAAAAAAATTTAAAAAAAAAAAGAAAAAAGAAAAAAGAAAAAAGAAAAAAGTTACTGTGTAAATAGTAAAGGCCATATATAAATAGTAAAGGCCAGTTACTATGTAAGATCCGACTTCTATATATAGAAGTCTTTAAACATAAATAAAAGGATCCTTTCTCTCTCTCTCTTAGCATTCAATCTCTCAATAAATCTCTCAATTCCGCACTGTCCCCAAAGTTGGTATCAGAGCTAGATAAAACGATATAATCATCATGGACAAAACTAACTCCGACGAGAAAACTATCAAGCAGGTATACCGATATACTTATGCTGTTATATACTGTCATATGAATATGCGTAGCTAAAATTCATATATTCCTGATAATCATGACTATGGTAGAATAAATTTTATATTAGTTAATATATATTGTAATTATTCAAAACATGTTACATAGTTTGCTAGCAAATGAGAAAAGAGAGAAGAAAAACTTCTAAGAACAGTACTATCATGAGAGGAAAACCGTTGAGGCAGGAAGCTGTGTTAGGGAGTACCAAAGTATGAGAAATACTGTTTAAAGAAGAAAAGTATCTACTTAGTACAATGCTAGTAGTGACGAATAAACATGATAAAGAATAATCTAGTTTATATTAAGCTTATATAAAAAGTATCCTATCATAAAATATGATTAGAGGGAATAATTGATAAAAGCATCATAAAATGACTAGTTTACATGACGAAATGATAAATAACTATAAAACATTAGTTCTATATGCACTAAAAGACATAAAAATAATAGAATTAAAAAGAATAATATGGGAAAAGATATTTGATAAAATAGACGATTTATTAGAACAACAATGGTATGAGATAGATTTATACAATTTAAATATGGATGACGATTGGGAAAGATATTCAGATCTAGAAATAGTATATTCATACTAATGATTAATTACGAATATTTAAGTTATTGGAAAGAAACTGTAGAAAATATAAATTGCTTAAATAACTTAATAAAAGAAAATATAGAAGAATATCAAAAAACCCAAGATATAGAACATCTCGAATATATAATAGAAAACGTAAAACAAATAAAAAGACTAATTCCTTTAAAAAGGGAATATTACAATAAAATATTTAATGAATAAGTACGAGGAAGAACTAACAGAAATAATTAAACAAAAAAGACAAGAAATTACACATAGGAAACAAAGACAGTGAAAACATATTTGCAGGAGTATGCCATAAATCAATATTAGCACAAAGAAAGAAGATATTCTACCTATACATAGAATTACAAAATCTAGAATATAAATTACAACATAAATTATAAATGAATAAGAAAGAATATGTAATAGAAGAAAAACCCTTTGAAAACCTAGAAGGAATAAAAATAAAAATAGTATTTTCTAATCTAGGAAGAAGATATAAGAAAATAGGAGAAACCCTGAACCTAATGCTAGAAAAAGAATCAGCTAAATTAGAAGATAGCTTAACGGCTATGGTAAGAATAATGAAAGAAAACAAAGAAATAGACAGGAAGAATGAGATAAATAAAATAAAACAAGAAGCAAAAATAGAAGTACAGAAAATAGAAAATATTAAAAATAAAAAAATATTAGAATTAGAAAAGGAACTAGCAATGTTAAAAGAAATATATGAAAATAGACAAAAAGAAAAAGAACAACAAGAAACATTACAAAACGAAATAAGATCATTTAAAGAAAAATTACAACTAAAAGATAATAATGAAGAGCATAATTTACCAGAATTAGAAATAGATGAAATAAATAAAGCAAATGAAGAGCAAAATTCGGAAACAAGTGAAACATATACTGAATTATTAAAAGATGGAATATGATAGAAACATAGAAATAAACATGAGTAAAGTAGAAGATAAACCAAGTACATCAGGAGAAAGAGACCCTAAACCAGGTCTAAAATACTATACAAAAAATTATGAAAACTCAGATAGACAGGATAACATATGGAAAAAACGATATAATGAGAAATGGACACCAACTCCACCAGTAGAACAATATAACTTCTTAAATCTAGATTGTGTAACAGACACAAATAAAGTTATCCAATTATGGATAGGATATATAGCAAAACAATTAATAGACAACAAAATAGGAATGACAGAAGTACCAGGATAAATAGAAAGAACATTAATAAACATAAGCGGCGAACCAGCAACAACATCGATAGAGATACTACAAAAATATGAAACAACAATAAGAAAAGAATTTAGTAGTATGATGACAGAATACGAAGAACAAAATAGAGAAAAAATCATAAATAGAAATTTGATGATAAAATTAGAAATATGCAACATGTGTTATATAGACGAATACACATGTGTATTTAAAGAATACTATTATAAAGGATCATATACTACAGAAGAAAGTAAGGAAATCAGACAGTTATATTTTACAAAACTACCTGAACCATTTAGTTCAAAAATAATGAAAAATTGAAAAGAAGCAAGACTGACAGATACATTAGGAGCCAAAATAAAATATTTACATCACTGGTATTCTAATACTTGCGAAGAATACAGAGAAAAGTTAAAAATAGAGAAAACTCTAATAAAAAATCTAGTATGTTGTAACAATAAAATAGCACCTAAATTCGGGTGTAAAGATAAAATTAATTATTATAAAAACCCATACTCTAGAAATAAGAGATATAAAAGATATAAATCTAAATATAGATATATAAACCCAAAAAGAAAATATTATGTAAAAAACTATAAAACAAAAAGACCATATAGACCAAAACGAAAGATAACAGATTGTACATGCTATAACTGCGAAAAATTAGGACATATAGCTAGAAATTGTAGATTACCAAGAAACCCACAAAGAAAACAAATATCAGAAATAATATTCGAAGAAGACGAAAAATATACGCAAATAGAATACATAGACTATGAACTAGATAGCAATGATAATATATATGAAATATCAGAAGAAGAAGAAAATGAATTAGGTACTAAATCAAAACAAATAAATGACTGAGAAAGAAAGACAAATAATAAACAAAGAAGAATATCTAGATGAAGAATCTACGGATCAAAAGATAATATTTGATTTTAACATATTTGATCAAATAAAAGGGAAGGAATTAGACTTAAGTGTAGATAAAATATTTAGTATACCAATTATAAGAAATTTATTCAAAAGACGGAAAGAAGAATACTACGTAGTAAGCCAAAAAGAACATGTAATAGATTGTAAATATACACAAGGAAAACCAAAAATACCCTTAATAAGTAGAAGAATCATAAATAAAGAAATACAAGATCTAAAAGTAAGAGATACAATAAAATACGTACATCTAGGTGGAACAAAAATATTAATAAAAACTTGTTTTAGAGAAGGAATAGATACACCAATAGAAATATATTTAGCAGACGATAGGATAATAGAACCTATAGAAAAAAGCATAATAAGCGCAGTTAAAGGAAATTTAATATACCAAAAGTTTAAATTTATAATAAGTGCTAATTATTCAGTAGCAGTATCAGATAAAAATATAGATAAATCTTTAGTATTATATTGGAAAATGTCAGGAATAGAACTAGCCCCGGGCAGTAAAATATTTACAGCAAGATGTAAAAACTTGTATGTATTAACTACTAAACATAAAGTAACAGCAAAAAACAAAATAAATAGGATAAGGATAGAAAACCCCTTTGAAAAGATAGTTACTCTGATAGACAAAAATGAATATAGTTATAAAGAAATAGATTTTGACGAAGATTTAGAAATAGTAAAAGAAAGATTAAGCACATCTAAAAGAATAAACTATGAACCAAGATTAAGCATATCAGGTAGCAGAAGATATGAACCAAGCACAAGTATAAATTACGAACCAGAAATACAAGAATCATCTACAAAAATGATAAAACATCAAAAAGAAGAATTAAACCAATACTATATAGCAGGAATAATAAATCAACAAAAATATTTAATATTAATAGATATAGGACAAGAAGAAAATAACATGACAAGAGAATTAGTTATGGAAGATAAGATAAAAGTAAAAAACCAGTCATGTCCAGATCTACCAAAAACATTAGTAAATACTAAAGAAATAGTAAAAAAGGAAATAATTATAGAAGGAATACCAATAAAAATAAAACTCGAAATACACCAAGAAAAAATATAATATTAGGAATCAAATGGTTAGAAAAAATGAAGCCATACAATATAGAAAATAAATAATTAATAATAACATATGGTAATAAGAAAATAACAATAAAAAGAGTTTAAAAGGAACTATGAAATGAAGATATATATACTAGCAAAAATAATAGTAGAAGGATATAATAATAGATATTACACACCAATGATAGATACAGGAGCAGAAGCTAATATATGTAAATATAATTATTACCAGAAGAAAAATGGGAAAAGCTAAAAACACCAATAGTAGTAACAGGATTTAATAACGAAGGTAGTATGATTACACATAAAGCAAAAAATATAAAAATACAAATATGTGATAAAATATTAACAATAGAAGAAGTATATAATTACGAACTAACAACAAAAGATATGTTATTAGGAATGCCTTTTTTAATAAACCTATATCCACATACAATAACAAAAACACATTGGTGGTTCACAACACCATATAACAACAAAGTAGGAGAAAAAAGAGTTAATAATAAAAATAGAAAAACAACAGAATGGATAAAAGGAAGTGAAAAAATAAACCAAAAATTAGAAAACATAAATCAGTTAGATCATAAAATAGAATTAATTATATTCTCAATAGACAAGATAAAAGGAATACAAGATAAATTAGAAACATTATATAGTGAAGAACCATTAAAAGAATGGAAAAATCACAAAACAAAAGTTAAGATAGAGCTAGTGGAAGAAAATAATATTATAACCCAAAAACCTTTAAAATATAATTTCAATGATTTAGAAGAATTTAAAATGCATATTAATGAATTACTAGAAAAGAACTATATACAAGAAAGTAATAGTAAACATTCTAGTCCAGCATTCATAGTAAATAAGCATAGTGAACAAAAAAGAGGTAAAAGTAGAATGGTCATAGATTATAGAAATCTAAATGCCAAAACTAAAACATATAACTACCCAATACCAAATAAAATATTAAAAACAAGACAAATCCAAGGATATAACTATTTCAGTAAATTTGATTGTAAATCAGGATTCTACCATTTAAAGTTAGAAGATGAATCTAAAAAACTAACAGCATTTACTGTACCCCAAGGATTTTACGAATGGAACGTATTACCCTTTGGATATAAAAATGCACCAGGAAGATATCAATATTTTATGGATAAATATTTTAATCAACTAGAAAACTGCATAGTATATATAGATGATATACTACTATACTCAAAAACACAAGACGAACATATAAAACTATTGGAAAAATTTATACATATAATAGAATACTCTGGAATAAGCTTAAGCAAAAAGAAAGCTGAGATAATGAAAAATCAAATAGAATTTTTAGGAATAGAAATAGATAAAAATGGTATAAAAATGCAAACACATATTGTACAAAAAATCATAAACATAAATGAACAGATAGATACTAAAAAGAAACTACAATCATTTTTAGGATTAGTAAACCAAGTAAGAGAATACATACTAAAATTAGCAGAATATTTAAAACCATTACAGAAAAAATTAAAGAAAGATATCGAATACTATTTTGATGATAAAGATAAAGAGCAAATAAGAAAGGTAAAAATAATATGTAAAAAATTACCAAAGTTATGTTTCCCTGATGAAACCAAAAAATTCACATATATAGTAGAATCAGACGCAAGTGATAAAAGCTATGGAGGAGTATTAAAATACAGGTATGATAATAAAAAAGAAGAATATCATTGTAGATACTATTCAGGTACATTTTAAAATACAGAAATAAAATGGGAAATAAATAGAAAAGAATTATTTGCTGTATATAAATGTTTATTAGCCTTTGAACCATATGTTGTATACAATAAATTTATTGTTCGAACAGATAATACACAAGTTAAATGGTGATTAACAAGAAAGGTACAAGATTCAGTTACAACAAAAGAAATAAGAAGATTAGTATTAAATATATTAAATTTTACATTTACAATAGAAATAATCAAAACTGACAAAATGTGATTGCAGATTACATATCAAGACAAGGCTACACAAACTGAGCCTTGTGTAGATATCATAGAAGCTATAAAGACGCTTTGTAACAAATTTGATAATATAGATATGGAAATGAAGAAGCTAAAAAGTCAGCAGCATGACTCTAAACATGCGGAGCTAAGTCGATCGGAAGACTTAAAAATTCCAGAGCTAAAAGGAGATGTTGGGAAACTCCCTAAAACCCATAACGATTTGCCAAGTGCAGTTGCAGGTACTAGCAGAACAGCTACAACAAAACAATATACGAATGTCAACCTCAACAAAATATTTAGTAAACCCTTCACACCAAAAATACCAAATAGCTACTCAATCACAAACCCACAAACAAGTACCTATGCAGACAGCCTTAACCGAGACAAAAAGACTTATAACCATATAACCCATACATATATCGAAAATATACACAAAATTCAAACATTCTTAAATAGAAATCCAAGATCCAAAACAACTACAGAACCTACCCAAGACTATATAACCCAAAAGCTGCAGGGATATAACAAACTTATTGCCCAACCAAAAACTAACCAAAATTTAGTAAGAACATGCTACAATTATGGACTACTAAATACAGTATATACATACAGTGGAGAAGAGATACAAGGCATACCTGAACTATATAGTGCATTCACAACATACAAAAAAATAACAAAAGGGAACTTATTTTTTATTAAGTTCTACACGGCACCAGCAGAGATACTATATGATGAGATAAAACCAATCATACAAGTGGTTAAGATAGGATTAACCAGGGAAATGATTATACCAGAAGAGATAGCACAACAAGAAGAGATACCAATAATAGAGATACCAAAATTCTATGCCAATAAAAGAATAATAGGCATATCTACCATAATACAAGAATTAGCCAACAACTATTTAAATGGCAATACTATATGGAGTTACTACTCAAGAGACCAATTGATGATATATGCCAACTCAAGAAAACTAAGAAAAGCAGATATGGATGAAGTCCAGAGATGGATTTTATCTCTATTAAAACCAGAAGCAACACCTACTACAAGAGCATTGAAAAAAGAATTTATATCCGAAGAACTATTAACCAGATATTGCAAAATGATCGGACATAAGTATCCAGACCACATATGTTCGAAATACAACGGAGAAGATAACGTCATCCCTGACGTACAACTAGAATAAAATGACAGACAAGTGACAAACAAATAATGGCAGACAAAGTGGCAGACAAAGAGATAATGACAGCAGAAAGATAGTGACAAGAAGAGACAATGACAAATAGATAATGACTAAAGTCATGTAAGGCCAAAGGCCAAGTTACTGTCATGTAATAGTAAAGGCCAAGAAATAGTAAAGGCCAAGTTACTGTGTAAATAGTAAAGGCTACATATAAACAGTAAAGGCCAGTTACTATGTAAAATCCGACTTCTATATATAGAAGTCTTTAAACATAAATAAATGATCCCTTTCTCTCCTTTCTCTCTCTCTTAGCAATAATCTCTCAATTCCGCAAAAGTTGGTATCAAGAATAACAAAGTAGACTTCTACTACAAACTAGGAAAAAATATCATGAGCTAAAAAATAACAAAGTAACAACTAAAAGCTAAAAAATAGCTATAATGCAGACTTAGTCAAATTAAAAAAGGGATGTTGTTGTATGACTTTAACAACCTTGTTCGGACATTCTCTTGAGTTGAGCTGCTACCATGGGGATCTCTATAGAAGGCCAGTTGTCATTGTTTCACCATTAAAATTGTCAAGTTCTGGCTCGTGGTTCCATCCATTCAACCCTATGAAGATATCAATCGGTGGAACTATAGTAGGTATTGCAGGCGGTTGAGGTAAGTATGCTTCTTGAAGTGGTTCATCGAAGTTTATAGGGAATGTTTGAATTCAGTACATTAAAATTATTTTCATTGTCCCGAAAGTGATTGAATGTATTGGAATGATGTCCGTTGTAATAAGTGTCACTCTGATTTTCTTTCATTATTTCATCATTGAAAATTGTCGAGTTCTAGATCTTGGTTCCAACCATTCGCTGCAAATAAATCATTTGGTGGAGCTAAAGAAGGTACTCCACATGATTGAGGCAAGTATGATTCTTGAAGTTGTTCGTTGAAGTTCATAGGAAACTCATTTGAATTTAGTATAATGAAATGATTTCCATTGTCTGAAAAGTGATTAAACGTATCAAAATGATACTTGTTCTGATTTTTTTTTTCATTTTTATTTCGTAAAGTCATCAATGATTACGAAGAAATGGTGGAAGAAGCAATAGCACAAGGGGCATATTTCATTATTTTTATCTTGAATTTTCTTATTAGCACAAGAATGAGATATGCCCCTTGTGCCCTTGCTTCTTCCACCATTTCTCTCTTAATCATTAATGACTTTATGAAATAAAAATGAAAAAAAAATCAGAAATAATATTATTTCAATACATTTAATCACTTTTCAAGCAATGAAAATCATTTCATTGTACTGAATTCAAATGAGTTCCTATGAACTTCAACGAACCACTTCAAGAAGCATACTTACCTCAAACACCTGCAGTACCTTCTTTAGCTCCATCGAATGATTTCTTCCAAGGGTTGGATGACTGGAACTAAGATCTAGAACTCGACAATTTCAATGGTGAAAAATGACAAAAAATCAGATTGACACTTATTACAATAAACATCATTTCAATATGTTTAATCACTTTTCAAACAATGAAAATTATTTCAATGTACAGAATTCAAATGAGTTCCCTATGAACTTCAGCAAACCACTTCAAGAAGCATACTTACCTTGAACTCAAGTGGTCCATTTGTGGCATGTTGGCATCCACCATGAAAAGGGTGAATTCATTGATTCGGAGAATGGACAGAGCTAAAATTGCTAGGTCACTAGTAGTTACTGTGTAAACAGAAAATGAGTCTCAGAAAATATCACAAGAAAGTTGTATACATTATTTTATACTATTAATTAGCCTCGAAAGTTAATTTTTTATTTCAAACATGGCTACAGATTTGATACTATTGAGAAATTCACTTCATTAACTATAGCTACAGATTTGATTTGAAATGGACCTCCCCCTCTCCCGGCTCAAAAAAAGAAGCTAGATTCATATAAGCGGAGCTAGGGTACCATAAGGGGTTCACCAAAAAATAATATTTTATATATGGCAAGTCAGCAACAACAACAATCCGAAACAAGTGAGGGTCGGCTATATAAATTTTCACTTCTTCATATAGCTGACTCTAACTTGTTTGAGACTGAGACATAGTTATTGTTCTTGTAAAAAAATATGTTGTATATATAAGATTATAATTAACTTTTATGTATATACCGTAGATTTTGAATTCCTTTGTATACATATAGAAGTTGGTGCTAACTTCTTTGAAAGAATGTTCTTCAAGAGCTGATGATATGTTTGACAGAGGAGTTGTATCATTAGCAACCAAGAGAATTTTTAGGCCACGAAATTTTGAAGGAACACCATTGATGGAACTCCCTAAATTCATCTCTGATCATATGAAGAATTTGAAAAAACAACAACAGATTTTTGAGTTTTTTGTTCTTTCTTTGGTTTCTACCAATTTCTACTACATAAAGGACAAACCCTAGCTAAGTTACATAGAAAAGGGAAGGAAATTATGTATTTTTCCTTTCTTAAACCATTTATATGCCTTTTATTTTTTCTGCATTTTGTCTTCAAATACTCCTTTTCCTATTTGCACTACTTAATTTAATAAATCAGTTAATTAAGTCCTTATTTGTGCGCATTAGAAGCTCACACATGATTTCTCTTGTGTTTGGTGATCTAAATCGCATTCCTATTATTGTATGGCTAAAAATATTTGTTCTTGAAACTTATGTTTGTTGTAGTCTATTTTTATTGTATTACTGCACAAAACGAGGAATCACATATTTATAAAAAGAAAAGACTAATCGATCGAGTATGATTTTAGAAATAATAGATTTGGAAAATCTAACATTTTAGTCAAAAAAGAACTAGTAAAAATTATATTTTAGCTAGCAAAAGAGAGAATGATAATCAAGCAAGATTTTGACAATCTACCTTTGTGTTCAAATTAATTTATGATAATATATAAAGGCTCGACAAAGTCTCAATTAATTCTTCGTTTGCTATTCTTTTTCAAAATATATGTAAAGGTGATAATATTCTCAATAAGTTGTTCACACATATTAATTCAGATTGATCAGGGAACACCAAAGAAGCCAGGGCACTAATAAGGCTCGTTCCTGCTAAAATGAGCTCTGCACTTTCACTCTATTTGGGCCATTGCAATAATTTAAACTTAGTACTTGCATATCAAGAACATTTTCTGAAAGGAAAATTTCATAAATAGCTAAAGTTTACTAATTACAATTCATAACTACAAGCTAAAAGAGGGAGATTTAAAAATGGTAGGAAGCATGGTTCATGCCCATTATTATCTCTTTCTTCCCCCAATAATCTCTTTTCCTGATTTTATTACAATTCTGAAATTTTCTCCACAATTTTTTTTTTTTTTTAAAAAGAAAAATCATCATGAATCACGCACATAATCTCTCCCCAATCTTCCGTCTTCAAAATTGACTGTTACAACTCATAATTTCGTGAGAAAACATCAAAACAAATATACAATTATCATAAATACGTTTGGAAGAAAATTTCAAATGTAGCTTCGTGTATATACAAATTGAAATTGTATATACAACTACACACATTGATACAAATATACAAAAAATCATATATACAAATATATTTCAGTTATATATACAATTTGTATTTCAATTTCAAATGTAGCTTCATGAATATACAAATTTAAATTGTATATACAATTACACATTGATACAAATATACAAATAAATTGTATATACAAATATATTTCAAATGCAGCTTCGTGTATATACAAATTGGCACATGTACAACTCTTCCACTATACTTTTACCTAATACATATAAATATACCTAATATATACAATTTGTATTTGTATTTGTATGTTACAATTGACACATATACAATTGATGCATATACAACTCTTCCACTATACCTATATACATATAGTACAATAGATACATATACAACTCTTTCATTATATATATATATATATATTGGCACATGTACAACTCTTCCACTATACTTTTACCTAATACATATAACTATACCTAATATATACAGTTTGTATCTGTATTTGTGTGTTACAATTGACACATATACAATTGACGCATATACAACTCTTACACTATACCTATATACATATACATGTAACTAATACATATACAATTGATACACATACGTTGGGCATACGTTGAATACATATACCTATACTAAACTACCTATACCTAATACATATAGTACAATAGACGATACATACACAACTCTTCCATTATATATATATATAAAGAGAGAGAGAGAAGGGGGGGGGGGGAGGGGGAGGAGGGTTGGGACTTGAGGAAGAGAGGAAAGGGAGGGGATAGGGATATTATAAATCGTATAGCTAAGTTTAGTTATAAATGGTAATTCTTGTAAATATTACCCATATAATATAATTATGAGCTTCTCTTTTCTATGCTATGTAATTTTTCCTTTCTGAAATGCTAGTTTTTGTTCTTTTACAAATTAACTATTGATTTAAGTTTGGTAGATATAATTGTGATGGCAACTCTGGCGGGAGTATATTTAACTTCCATGCAGAATCATCGTTGTTCTATTATCTGAATAATTGATTGTGAGGTAATATCTTTGTTTGCATCGACACATCAACTAATTTGGCGTTTCATACAGAATCAATACCATATATAATACCTGGCAATTAATTTTCACTTTAGACTAGCAACAAACAAAATCTCCACTAATTCTCTTGTTTGATTTTCAAACTAAACCTTGATGTACAAATGTTAATGGAATAATGTTCTCTACAAAACTACTAACATGTTTTAACAAAATATAATTTGGGAACTCAAAGCTCTAATAAAGCTCGATGTTGCTAAAACATGTTGTATCTCATCACTCGTTTCTGCTTTAAGCTGCAAGGTGGCAACCTTCTACAAATTGGGATCACCAAAGTTAACTTTCACAAAAAAAAAATTCCACAATGTAGTTGGCTTTATATACTCTCTTCTAGGGTGGAAAGAAACCCACACTTCTCCTCTCTGAAGAAGATGTAGTCGATAAATTCCTTGAATGGATGAGATTTTCTCCATTAAAGTAGCCCATTGAGAAAAATACAATCTATATCCAAATAAAAGAGGATATTTTAGTTTTCTCCAAGAGTTGGTTCCTAGAGTTAGAATCTCTATCTTTCGCCGATCATCACAGTTAAATATATGAAGCAATTTATATTTTTCTATGACCATATCAAGTATCTAAACTTATTAGCATAGAAAGATACATGGTAGATTCACACTATTCGTTGTAAGGTGCGACTAATACGATGCTAGAAAATTTGATTTACTCTATTAGTCCTAGAAAGTAGTACTAGCTACTTCTTATGTACGGTTTGTGTCATATTTTCTCTATTAGTTTGTATCAAAAATATTTATACTCATTTATAAATAGTTTTTCAACCCCGGTTAGCTCCCTATCTTTCTTTTAGAAAGTTATGCTTGATGTACTGGAGCTAGCCAATTTTTGTAACATTTGTTCTGCTATGCATCCTCTGTATGTCCATCGAAGAATAACTTTACTTCATAAAAAAGACACAAATAAGAAGAAAGAATATCTTTGCAAAATTTTATTTTGAAGAAAGTTGGTGCCCACTACTTATCCCAGGGACTAGGTCCATGGCAGTTCCACTTAAAGCAATAAGTAAATTCACACATAATTTACGTGGAAAACCTCCTCACTCAAGGAGTAAAAATCATGAACTCAAATTCATTAATTTCTCCTGGTTTATGATTACAACTCAATAATCAAAGGAACTACCTCTAGTGCCTAGCCGCAAACCATAAACTACAACTGTTTCTTCTTAACAACTCTCTCAAGAAGCCAAACCTACTTCTTGTTATAGGTCTCACAAACTCATCAACTATAACTAAACTCTGCTTCCTCTTGATCACAAATGAACACAAAGACTATATTGAGAATAGCTTCTACTGAATCTCCTTGAGCCTGCTTACTATGATCTCCTATTGCTTGAAAATAGTTCTTTCTTTGTGTATACAATAGGTGGTCGAAAAACTGTCTTGCTCCCTTGATTTTATAGTAGTATTACGTTGTCCTCTCTTTGATAGGAAAGCCAAGATCCTTACCTTGTTAGGCAATGACATGCCTCTTCAATTAAGATCTTCTCCTTGTTTAATATGGACACCTTCTTTTATAGCTTACTACCATAAATAGACTTTTACCAGAAATAGGTTTTGCCTTATTATCAAAACTTGTTCGACAAAGAGTCCTTCAATTTTTCCCTTTTTGATGATGG
Source organism: Jaltomata sinuosa (assembly GCA_003996215.1). Lineage (NCBI taxonomy): Eukaryota > Viridiplantae > Streptophyta > Magnoliopsida > Solanales > Solanaceae > Jaltomata > Jaltomata sinuosa. The sequence continues at coordinate 619,736 of QJPP01007469.1, read as the reverse complement.
AAAACTAATCCAATTTTTGTGTGGAAGTTAGTTTCATCTAGGTGATCCACCTTTATCTTAGCAATGCATTATACATATAGTACAACATCCCAGTACAACTTCTCAGCATCATAAGCATCAGATCATCATACTTACACACACTTAAACCCCTTACCTTATCATATCCTCCTCCTTTTGACATCATTAAAAATATGGACAGGAAAATGCAAAGCAAATAGTAAATGGAACATGTAACTAACTCATGGCCACTAGGGTAATAGAGCCAAAATCAGGAAAACACACCTAGATACTGAGCATAACAGTCATAGCAAAGAAGGCATCTCAAACAAACATTAGGATAAGCACCTCAAGAAAGCAAAAGAATAAGCACAATTTAAGAAAACCATTGGCCCAAAACAAAAACATCCAAACATTAATTACAAAAAAAAAATTGTCAGTAGGAACCTAAAAAGGAAGATATTTTTAACAAAGGGGAGGGCACTGAAGCAAGGAGAGCTGAGGAGGATCAGGAGGAAGGCTTGGGCTTGGGGAGGAGGTCCATCAGGGACTGGATGTTCTCAAAGTGCTTGGTATGCTGCAACATCATCTCAGTCTTTAGAGTATCCACCTGAGCTTGGGAGGCTGCAAGACACTCTTTCAACCCAACATTCTCCTTCTTCCGCTGGGCAATCTCCTTGTGAGCAGCTTCCAGGTCCAGCAAAGATTGGGTCATGGGGCTGGAAATCTTCCTTTTGATAGGCTGTGCAATCACACAATCTCACTCTTCCAAAGTGGAAAGAGTGATCCTGCCATTTTTGGTTCCCAAAACTCCCTTTCCCAGAGGCACCTCAAAGCTTCTAAAGACCTCGGTCAGCAAGAATCCATAAGCTAGCCTATGAGGACCAGTCTTTGGAGAGGTCACTCTTCCCATATGATTAATCATCAGTGCAAGGAGGTTCACTCTTTCATCCATGTCCAGGGCATTCACGATCTCCATATCCCTGAAACTAGCCTCATGCCTCCTTCCTCCTCTAGGTAATATCTCTTTGTTCACAATCTCAAAAATAAGCTTGTGATTAGGAGACATTTTCCCCTTAAACACTTTCCTAGCCACATTCTTCTCCTTCCCCTGAGAGAATTTCTTGGTTAAAAGATAGTCCTCATCTGTCTTCCATACATATTCCTCCAATCCCTCAGAGGGAACAATTAAAATTTCACCCAGCTTGACTAGATCAAACACAATATCTATCCCTTTAACACTGGAACTTACTACCCAAAATCCTAAATTTTGAGGTTACCATAAAACTCCATTACTTCCTCTTTATGCAACACATGCTTGTCAACTTTAAACAAATGATCCCACCCCTGGAATCTAAGCCTATCAATAACTTATGAATGTAGGGATTAGGCAGTACCTCATTATCAAGCACGCTCCCTTTCAGGAGATATTGTGTGGCATAGAAGCCAACTGGTTCCAGTCTTAAGAACTTCTCATAATTCTTATTTTTTCCAGTTGGGGGGGGACAACTTCTTCTTCTTCTTCAATCTCTTCCTCCTCCATGTTAATGGGTTCACCATCATCCCCAATCTTTTTTTTTCCTCTAGCCACCCTGGCTCGCTTCCTCTCTACCTTCTTTTGTGCATTAATAGCCCTTTTTCTGGTAAAAGGTGTTTTTGATAGAAGTACAAATGAGGGTGTTTGATCAGTAGAGGGTTTTGAAATTGGTTTTTTCTTGGGTTTGTGAGCGGCCTTCTTCTTGTACCATTGAATAAGAGTGGAGACAAGTCTAGAGTATTTAGGGGCAAGAACCCTTGAATGAGAAGGGAGACAAGTCTAGAGTATTTGGGGGCAAGACAAACATCTCCATCACTATCAATCTCTTCTTCTTCTGAGGAAGAAAGCTTGGAAGATGCATATGGTGGAATAACGGGGTTCATCCCATATGAACTCCATAAGAAGTTCAGAGAGTCTGATTTGTGGGGTTGTGGAGATGAGGGTTTGGATAAAGGTATGGGAGATGGTGATCGAGGAGGGGCAAATGAAAGAGTGGGTGATAGAGACCTTGATTATCGTTTCCCCCTAAGTGGGTGCAGTAGTGGATGAGGATAGGTCCTCATCATCGGAGTAGTCTACAAGAGAGTAAAATAGAGAAACAATAGGTTTTGAAGAGGAGAAAGTCATTATAGAGAATTTGGAGATTTAGAGAAGAAGGTTTTGAAAATATTGGGAGAGAGGGTTTAGTGAAGATAAAGGGTTTCTTGAGAGAGAGAGTGTGTTTGAAGTGTGGGAGAGGTTTGAAATGATGGTTATAAGGTTTTGAAAGAGGGAATAAATAATTAAACAAGAGATTCATTTGATTTTCTTGCTTAGGAGTTTGTTTTTATTTGTGGCTATTGGGTTTTTTTTTAGGATTAGGTTCTTATGAAAAAGACAACATTGTTTTTGCACTTAATTTTTGAGAGTTTTGTAAAGGATGTGCATACCTTGAGGATCAGGTCCTCTAATGCTATCCATGCCTTATTTATGAGATTACTTCAAGGAAAATGAGCTGATATCCTCAGATCCTAGGAATGTACTCTCCATCTGTGTTGTGATCCTGTCAAGGAATAAAACTGAGTTAATCACATTACTCACTACAAACACCATCTTATGCCATAGTCTTTTAGTCAATCATTTAGGAGAGGCTTTCAGTGCTTCATCTGCTAGAGTTAGTCAATCAGCCCAATGGCCACCCTATTCTTAACAAACTGTTCTTTTCCCAGTGCTTTAGTGAAGATGTCTGCAATTTGTTCATTAATTTCACAAGGCACCATTTTAATCAACCCTTTTTCCATACGATCTCTGAGAAAGTGACGCCTCACATCAATATGTTTGAATCTTTTATGTTGTACTGGGTTTTTCGCCATATTGATTGCACTCGTATTCTCACATAGGATAGGTGTAATGACCGGGTCCATCGTTACGGGTAGTCCAATCGTGCCAAGTTTTAGAGTTAGAAAACTTTGGGTTTGGGGGTTTGAAATTCTGGGCTAGGCTAGTCTCGGCCAGTTTAGGGGTGAGGTATGGTCTAGGGTAATCCATGTAAGGATTGGGTTGGATGTCTTGTGTTGAGCTATTTTTCCTCATAGCTAACACATAAAGGAGTCCGAGGGACTTTTTGGAATCGAATTCGGGTAAGTAAAACTCCCAGAATCGAGGTTGACATGAAGGGGTTATTTCGGGATGTCGGGAAAATAAGTGTATTGTAAAATGGAATAATTTTGGAGGTTTTATGTCAACTGCTATAGCGGTTGACAATCCGCCATAGCGACCTCCACTATAGTGGAGAAATTACCGCTACAGCGAAAGTCAACGTCGGTCAGCCTCCACCATAGAGAATGACTTTACTACGGCGGTACCGCTATAGCGGAATGTACTGATATAGCAGAGCGTGATGGGATTTAATGTAGAAACATTTCCCAAAACATTCAGCTTTCATAATTCCATTTTGGGAGAAGGGCAAGGAGATTCCAGGCGATTTTCCTTCATTTTCCATTGGTTTTCTTCCCTAAGGTAATGTTTCTACTCCCCAATCTTTGTTCTACTTTTCCTATGCGGTAGAATTGCTAGGAGGGAACTTGGTGAAAGGTTGGAATAACCTAAGGATGGTAGAATCCGGGGAAGAAAGGGGATTCTAGGCATGAAAGTTCTTGGGTATTGCTAAAAGTAAGGTTTTATGATCACATATTGCTAAATTCTCTATTTTTATCTGTGAAAATAATAGAACTAGGGAAATTAATGGCGGGAATCCAAGGAAAAAGGGTAGGATGATCATGGGTGGCCTGGGGGTCTGGGATTTGGTGTAATCCAGGTAATGTGCAGGCCTTGTTTGTTAATTCAAAGTACTTGTATGTTGTTTTAGACCAAGATCGAGAAAGAAATTCGGAACATGGGAAAGCTAGGGTTGAGTAGAGCTTGGATCATTTTAAGGTAGGTGATGGCTTACGATTCCTGTGAATGTTGTATATTTTGTACTCTTATCTAAGTGTGTATGAATTGCATTGCTTAGAGGAATTGTGTAGAATGTCTAAGGGTCCTGTTTTACAGTCTGTGAATTGAACGGTGTGTTGCTTGTTGGTTTACAAGTTGTTTGTTCATTATTTGACTGTGGATTGTTGACATTCAGTTGGCTAGGGTACCACGCCTGGTACGGGTATACTAACGGTTGGCACGGGTACCACGCCTGGTACGGGTATAATAAATGGTTGGCTCAGGTACCATGCCTGGTACGGAATACTAATGGTTGGCTCGGGTACCACGCCTGGTACGGGGTTATTTTAATTTGTTGCATTGCATTGACTGTTATTGGTTCTGTGAGTGGACCGGGCTATTTATTTGAATTGTGATATTCGTTGGTGGTCCTTGAGTGACCGGGAATCCTGTTATATCTTTTGAGTTGGTCTTGGATTAGGACGGGTTGTCTGTTTAACACTTAGGTATTGTTTTACAAGGGATCCCAGGGTGGGTCCGGGCTAGGCAAAAAGGATGGTTTATTGAATTCTGTGTTTGTTGTTTAGAGTTATAATAAGTGGATTTCATGGAGGGAACAAGCTAGGCAGAGACTTGTAGTCTAGGGGAGCCTATTGATTTGTTGCATGTTTTCTGTACTTATACTTGATTTGTTGTACTAATTATACACTATTTTATTTGGAACTGGCTGATGATCCTACCAGTACACAATGGTGGTGTACTGATACTGCACTTGTTTTTCTTCCTATGAGTACAAAAAATCTTCCAGCGGCTGAGACGCAACCTTATCTGTAGTACCAGCGTTTCCAGACTTCAAGGGTGAGCCGCTTCGATCTAGCTGCCTTGAATCTATCATTAGGGTTGTATGCCCATTTGTTTCTGGCTTAGACTAATTCCTTATATTTTTGGGGTTGCATCCCCGAACTCTAGATATTGGTAGGATTTTTGGTACTGCGACTTTCAGATTCTAGGGGGTAATTTCCGCTGGTTTATATTAATGAAGTAGTTTTTATTATTATTAAATTGCTAGTTTACTTTTATGCACTGGTTTTGAGCTGATAGGATGATTAAGTTCGGGAAAGTGATAGTTCACTCACCCGGGGTTTGGGTGAGTTCTACTCACGGTGGTCTGGGTCATGACAAAGATGGTATCAGAGCCCTAAGTTCGTTGATCTCGTCATACCAAATAGGTCAAGTAGAGTCTTGCAGAATGGTGCAGAGGCGTCCGTACTTTTCTTCGAGAGGCTCTGGGGCATTAGGAAAAACTATCTCTTCCTTCCTTCCTTTGTGCTATAACTTGATTCCAATTGGTATTTGGTGATACAAATTAGTATCTAAGGTTAACACAAGGAATAATGGAGCTAGAGAAGCTATCCCAGCAGCGAGCCCAGCTGTCCATGGTAGAGGCAGGAGAAGGGGCAAAGGACGAGGTAGAGCCACACCCGCCAGGGGTAGGGCTCGAGCTGCTGCTGATGCGCGTAAGGCAACCCCTCCCCCACCTCAGGAACATGTTGCGGAAAATGTAGAGGTTGTGGCTGAAGATGGTGAGGCGCAAGAGGAGGCGGCACCGGTTGGGGGTGCAGGCCTCCCTACTATGACACTAGAAGTCTTTCAGCAGGCTTGGAATATTTTGAGTGGGTTGGTTGGTACTGGGGCCATACCTGCGGCTTTTGCAAACTAGGTCTTGGACCCTCATCCAGCGGCTACTACAGAGCCTAGGATAGATGCAGCTTCAGGCACGAATGACTTCTTCAGGCCAATGCTAGGCCCAGTGATGACAGGGAATGAGCATGAGATGCTGACCAAGTTTCTCAAGTTGAAACCTCCTACATTTCAGGGTACGGATAGGGAGGATGCTTATGAGTTCATCTTGGATTGCTATGATAGGTTGCACAAGTTGGGCATTGTACGTCAGCATAGGGTTGAGTTTGTCATATTTCAGCTGCAGGGTGATGCTAAGCAGTGGTGGAGGTCTCATGTGAAGTGCCGGTCTTCTGTTCTACCCATACTGACTTAGGAATAGTTCCACGCTTTGTTCTTAGAGAAGTACGTACCCCATACTTTGAGGGACCAGAAGAAAGATAAGTTCTTGGACTTAGAGCAGAGTGGCATGTCAGTCTCTGCTCACGAGGCTAAGTTCCACTCATTGTCTCATTTTGCCACACAGATGTTGGGTTCCGAGGAGGAACGGGTCCAGTTGTTTGTGAAAGGGTTGAATACTGAACTGCAGGTACTGTCAGTGCATATGACTTCTTCAAGGAAGGGCTTTAATGATGTGGAGGATTATGTGAAGCAACTTGAGGGAGTCAGGCAGCTGGGCAGGCTAAGGCGTTAGCCAAGAAGCCCCGGAATGAGGGAAATTATGGTGGTTAGTATTCCAGGGGCCAGAATCAACAAGCATACTCAGCCCGTCCTATTCAGTCAGCTCTGCCAGCTGTTACAGGTGGTCTTCAGGGAGCTCATAATCAATCTTTAGCTCCTAGAGGCCAGGGAGCGTCTTATACATCAGCTAGCAGGCCTACACTTGACTGTGGCTGTTTCCATTGTGGTGATCTGGGCCACTTTAAGAGGGAGTGCCCACTCAGGCAGACAGGTAATCAGGGTCAGCAGCAGTCTAGAGTGGTGGTCCCGACAGGTAGAGGCAGTAATGCTAGAGGTCATCCACAGTGTGGGCGAGAAAACTTTCAGGGAGGCCGGGGCGACAGAGGGAACAACAGCGCGGGCAGGGGTGCAACGCAGCCTGCTCGAGAAATTGCCCGGATTGATAATCGGGTCATTGCTATGATTTTCCATGGAGGACTGAGGCATAAGCATCAGATGCGGTAATCACAGGTACCATTCTTGTCTGCGATAAAATAGCTTCGGTATTATTTGACCCAGGTTCTACATATTCTTATGTATCTGTGAGTTTTGAGTTGGGTCTGGAATTGAATTGTGATATCCTTGATTCCCCTATTCATATTTCTACCCCAGTTGGAGAGTCGGTGATTGTGACTCATGTTTATCGTGACTGTTATGTTGTGTTTGTGAGGTTGCATACTTGGGTAGACTTGGTAATTCTGGATATGACTGATTTTGATATTATCTTGGGCATGAACTGGTTGTCCCCTTATCATGATGTGTTGAACTATAACACCAAGACTGTGGCTCTAGAGATTCCGAGTAAGGATAGACTAGAGTGGGAAGGTGTGTACAGGCCTAAGCCAGTTAAGGTCATATCATTTGTTTGGGCTAGAAAGCTAGTGGGAAAGGGGTGTCTGGCCTTATTGACTCATCTCCGGGATGATAGTGTGGAGTCCCCATCTATTGAGTCAGTTCCAGTGGTTTCCCAGTTTCTAGAGGTGTTTCCAGCGAATTTGCCTGGTATGCCTCCGGATAGGGATATAGACTTTGGTATTGATTTGGAGCCAGACACTCGTCCCATTTATATTCCTCCGTATCTTATGGCTCAGGCAAAGTTAAGGGAACTTAAGACTCAGCTGCAGGAACTCCTAGATAAGGGATTTATCCGTCCCAGTGCTTCACCTTGGGGTGCTCCTGTGTTGTTTGTAAAGAAAAAGAATGGTAGTATGCGGATGTGCATAGATTATAGGTAGTTGAACAAGGTGACCATCCGGAATAAGTATCCTCTACCCCGCATTGACGATTTGTTTGACCAACTTCAGGGTGCATCGGTGTTTTTGAAAATTGACTTGAGGTCGGGGTACCATCAGTTGAGGATTAGGCCTGATGACATTCCTAAGACTGCTTTTCGGACTTGGTATGTGCATTACGAGTTCCTAGTGATGTCGTTTGGTTTGACCAATATACCGATAGCATTCATGAGTTTGATGAATGGGGTATTTAAGTCGTATTTGTATTCCTTCATGATTGTGTTTATCGATGATATTTTGATCTACTCCAAGAGTAGAGATGAGCATGCTAGTCATCTCTGTATTGTGTTGGACATCTTAAGACGCCAGAAGCTTTATGCAAAGTTCTCCAAGTGTGAATATTGGTTGACTTTGGTTGCGTTCTTAGGGCATGTAGTGTCAGAAAAAGAGGTGATGGTAGATCCCCAGAAAATTGAAGCAGTCAAGAGTTGGGTCTGGCCTAGCACTGTGACTGAGGTGAGGAGTTTTGTTGGACTCGCAGGGTACTACCGGAGGTTTGTTAAGGATTTTGCATCTATTGCTACTCACCTGACCAAGCTGACACAGAAATATGTACCATTCGTGTGGTCCGACAAGTGCGAGGAGAGCTTCCAAAAGCTCAAGACACTTCTGACCACAACTCCTATATTTTCCTTGCCGGTTGAAGGTAAAGACTTTATTGTTTACAGTGATGCTTAAGATTCTGGTTTGGGTGTTGTGTTGATGCAGGATAAGAATGTGATAGCCTATGCATCTAGGTAGTTGAAGGTGCATGAGGCACTACCTCCATGGTGTCAAGTGTGAGGTGTTCACCGATCATCGCAGACTGCAACATGTGTTCACTCAGAATGATTTGAATTTGAGACAGAAAAGGTGGATGGAGTTATTGAAGGACTATGATGTGACCATTCAATATCATCCGGGTAAGACTAATGTGGTGGCAGACGCATTGAGCCAGAAGACAGTTAACATGGGTAGTTTGGCTTGTTTGGGGGTGTCCAAACAACCACTACCAAAGGAAATTTGGGCCTTGGAGGCCAAGTTCATGCACTTGGGTGTTTCAGAACAGGGTGGATTATTGGCCAGCATTAAGGTCAAGGCCACCTTCATAGAGGAAATAAAGGCCAAATAGTTTCAGGATCCAAAACTGAGTAAACTTCGTGGTAAGGCAATACTAAATTTCAGAGGAAGGATTTGTGTTCCTCGGGTTGATGATATAATTCATAAAATCTTGGCATAAGCTCATGGTTTGCGGTACTCAATTCATCCGGGTGTGGCTAAAATGTACAGGAACTTGAGGCAGCGTTACTGGTGGCCCAGAATGAAAAGGGACATAGTTGACTTTGTGTCCAAATGTCAGAATTTCCAGCAGGTAAAGTATGAGCACCATAGATCTGCAGGACTACTTCAGAGGATGCCCATTCCAGAGTGGAAGTGGGAAAGGATAGCCATGGACTTTGTGGTGGGTCTTTCCAAGACATTGGGGAAGTAAGACTCCATTTGGGTCGTTGTTGATAGGCTGACCAAGTTCGCTCATTTCATTCCGGTCAGGGTAGATTATAATTCGCAGCAATTGGCTAAGATATACGTGAAGGAGATTGTGAGATTGCATGGGGTGCCACTGTCCATCATTTCAGACAGGGGTACGCAGTTTGCCTCTAAATTTTGGGGCAAGCTACATGAAGAGTTAGATACGTAACTCACTTTTAGCACAGCCTTCCATCCTCAGACTGATGGTCAGTTGGAGAGGATGATCCAGGTATTGAAGGACATGCTGAGAGCATCTGTGATGGACTTTTGGGGTCATTGGGACCTGTTTATACCATTGTGCGAGTTCTCATACAACAATAGCTATCACTCCAGTATTGACATGGCATCGTTTGAGGCGTTGTATGGGAGGAGCTGCAGATCACCGGTTGGGTGGTTTGAGGAAGGCGATGTAAAGCCTTTGTGAGTAGAATTAGTAAAGAAAGCACAGAAAAAGGTAAGGGGTATTCAGGCCAAGTTGCTGGCTGCCCAAAGCAGGCAGAAGGAGTATGTGAATCGCAAGATCCGGGACATGGAATTTCAGGTTGGTGAACAGGTATTATTGAAGGTGTCACCAATGAAGGGAGTTATGCGGTTTGGTAAGAAGGGCAAGCTTAGCCCTCGGTTCATCGATCCATTTGAGGTTTTTAAGGTTGTGGGGCCAGTGGCTTACAAGTTAGCACTGCCACCCAGTTTGTCGAGCATCTATCCGATATTCCATGTATCCATGCTTAAACGATACCATGGGGATGAGGACTATATCATCAAGTAGGATGAGGAGCTTTTCGATAAGGATCTTCGTTATGAAGAGGAACTAGTCTTGATTCTTGCTCGGGATGTCCGGAGGTTGAGGATAAAGGTGATTGATATGGTAAAGGTTCAGTGAAAGCATCATCCGGTTGAGGAAGCCACTTGGGAAATCGAGAAGGACATACGGGACAAGTACCCTCATTTGTTTGAGAATTCAGGTACTACACTTTCTTTCCTTTATTTTTGTAAATTCCGGTTTGATCATTCGGGGACGAACGATGGGTAAATTGGTATCTGTTGTAATGACCGGGTCCATCATTATGGGTAGTCCAATCGTGCTAAGTTTTAGAGTTAGAAAACTCCGAATTTGGGGGTTTAAATTTTTGGGCTAGACTAGTCTCGGTCGATTTAGGGGCGAGGTATGGTCTAGGGCAATTCGGGTAAAGATTGGGTTGGATATCTTGTGTTGAGCTAGTTTTCCTCGTAGCTAACACATAAAGGAGTCCGGGAGACTTTTCAAAATTGAATTCGGGTAAGTAGAACTCTCAGAATTAAGGTTGACGTGAAGGGGTTGTTTTGGGATGTCGGGAAAATAAGTGTATTGTAAAATTGACTAATTTTAGAGGTTTTACGACTTTCTGTCCCTTGTTAACTGCTATAGCGGTTGACACTCCGCCATAGAAACCTCCGCTGTAGCGGAGAAATTATCGCTACAACGAAAGTCAACGTCGGTCAGCCTCCGTCATAGCAGATGACTCACTCTACGGCGGTACCTCAATAGTAGAGCGGACCGCTATAGCAAAGCATGATGGGATTTAATGCAGAAACATTCCCCAAAATGTTCAGTTTTCACAATTTCATTTTGGGAGAAGGGCAAGGCAATTCCAGGCAATTTTCCTCCATTTACCATTGTTTTTCTTCCGTAAGATAAAGTTTCTACTCCCCAATCTTCGTTTTACTTTTCCTACGCGGTAGAATTACTAGGAGGGAACTTGGGGAAAGGTTGGGATAACCTAGGGATAGTAGAATCCAGGGTAGAAGGGGGATTCTAGGCATGAAAGTTCTTGGGTATTGCTAAAAGTAAGATTTTATGATCACATATTGCTAAATTCTCTATTTTTATCCGTGAAAATAATAGAACTAGGGAAATTAATAGCGGGAAGCCCGAAAAAAAGGGTAGGATGATCATGGGTGGCCTGGGGGTCTGGGATTTGGTGTAATCCGGGTAATGAGCAGACCTTGTTTGTTAATTCAAAGTACTTGTATGTTGTTTTAGACTAAGAAAGAGAAAGGAATCCGGAACACAGAAAAGCTCGGGTTGAGTAGAGCTTGGATCATTTCGAGGTAGGTGATGGCTTACGATTTCTATGAATGTTGTATATTTTGTACTCTTATCTAAGTGTTTGTATGAATTGCATTGCTTAGAGAAATTGTGTAGAATGTCTAAGGGTCCTGTTTTACAGTCTGTGAATTGAACGGTGTGTTGCTTGTTGGTTTACAAGTTGTTTATTCATTATTTGACTGTGGATTATTGACATTCAGTTTACTCGGGTACCACGCCTGGTACGGGTATAATAACGGTTGGCACGGGTACTACACCTAGTACGGGTATAATAAATGGTTGGCTCGGGTACCATGCCTGGTACGGAATACTAACGGTTGGCACGCCTGGTATGGGTTTATTTTACTGCATCATTACATTTATATTGTTGCATTGCATTGATATTGTTGTATTGCATTGACTGTTATTGGTTTTGTGAGTGGACCAGGCTATTTATTTTAATTGTGATATTCGTTGGTGGTCCTTGAGTGACCGAGAATCCTATTATATCTGTTGAGTTGGTCTTGGATTAGGCCGGGTTGTCTATTTAACACTTAGATATTGTTTAGAAGGGATCCCAGGGTGGGTCTGGGCTAGGCAAAAAGGATGGTTTATTGAATTCTTTGTTTGTTGTTTAGAGTTATAAGAAGTGGATTCATGGAGGGAATAAGCTAGGCAGAGAATTGTAGTCTAAGGGAGCCTATTGATTTGTTGCATGTTTTTCGTACTTATACTTGATTTGTTATACTAATTATACACTATTTTATTTGGAACTGGTTGATGATCCTACCAGTACATAGTGGTGGTGTACTGATACTGCACTTGTTTTTCTTTCTGTGAGTACAGGCAATCTTCCAGCAGCTGAGACGCGACCTAGTCTATAGTACTAGTGTTTCCATACTTCAAGGGTGAGCCACTTCGATCGAGCTGGCTTGAATCTATCATTAGGGTTATATGCCCATTCTTTTCGGGCTTAGACTAGTTCTTTATATTTTTGGGGTTGCATCCCCGCACTCTAGAAATTGGTAGAATTATTTGGTACTGCGACTTTCAAATTCTAGGGGGTAATTTCCGCAAGTTTATATTAATGAAGTGGTTTTTATTATTATTAAATTGCTAGTTTACTTTAATGCACTGGTTTTGAGCTGATAGGATAATTAAGTTCGGAAAAGTGATGATTCGCTCACCTGAGGTTTGGGTGAGTGCCACTCACGGTGGTCTGGATCGTGACAATAGGAATGCAACCTACATCAACACCACAATCACTGAGTTGTTGTTTGATCCATAGAAATTGAGAACAACAGGAAGCTGCTGCTACATATTCAGCCTCAACAGTTGAAAGTGCTACAGAGTTTTGTTTCTTAGTTGCCTAAGATACCAGACAGGGTCCCAGAAAGTGTTCCATTCCAGAGGTACTTTTTCTATCCACAAAATATCTAGAATGATCAGTATTAACATACCCTATAAGATCAAAGGAATCACCAGCAAGGTACCGAAGGACTAATCCTTGAGTGCCTTTGAGATATCTTAGAATTCTTTTCACATCTTTCCGGTGAGATTCTTTAGGAGAGGATTGGAACTGAGCACACATTCCTACATTGTATACAATATTAGGTTTGCTTGCAGTAATATATAGTAAGAAGCCTATCATTCTTCTATACTTAGTCTCAGCAACAACTATTCCTGCCTCATCTCTGTCCAACTTTGTAGTGGTGGCAATGAGGGTATTATTTGTTTTGGCCCCATCCATCTCAAATTTCTTTTGCAGTTCCTTGACATACTTCTGCCGATGTATTGATGTTCCTTCCTTGGTTTGATTTATCTGCAACCCTAAGAAAAAGGTCAACTCTCCCATCATGCTCATCTCAAATTCACTGCTCATCAGATAAGCAAACTCATTACTCAACACTTTATCAGTAGCTCCAAAAATTATGTCATCAACATATATTTGTACAATGAGGAGCTTCACACCTTCCCTTCTTATGAATAAAGTGCTGTCTATTTTTCCTCTTATGTAACCATGTTCCAAGAGAAGAGAGGACAACCTATCATACCAAGCCTTGGAGCTTGTTTTAGTCCATAAAGGGCTTTGTCAAGTTTGTAAAAATGATCAAGAAACTCAAAACTTTCAAATTCAGAGGGTTGCTTCACATACACTTCTTTCATCAGATATCCATTCAAAAAGGCACTCTTCACATCCATCTGAAATAGTTTGAATGCCATATGAGAAGCAAAGGCAATCAACATCCTTATTGCTTCCATTCTAGCTACAGGAGCAACGGTTTTATCATAGTCAATTCAATCTTCTTAATTATAGCTTTGTACCACCAATCTGGCTTTATTTCTAGTTACCACTCCTTGATCATCCAACTTGTTTCTAAAAATTCATCTGGTCCCAATGATGGTTCTGTCTGCAGGTTTGGGGATCAGGTACCACACTTTGCTTCTTTCAAACTGATTCAGCTCTCCTTGTATTGGTACAATCCAATCAACATCTTGTATGACTTCCTTGATGTTTTTGGGCTCTATTGGTGACAAGTAAGCAGAGTCAGTACACATATTCCTTACTTTATTTTTGGTCTGCATGCTTGAGTCCATAGGGGAAATGATATTTTCAATGGGGTGTGAACTATTGTGTTCCAGTTCCTTCCAACCACGGGTTCTGAGGTTCCAGGTTCACTTAAATGATAGGATGAATATTCTTCATGAGTAGTTCCCCCTGAAGCCTGTAATTCTTCCTGATCTTCAGCAGAGGTGTCATACTTGTGAGCTTTCTTATCTTGTTCATCTTCTGAATCATGTACTAGACCAATTATTTTGTCTTTATCACTTGGATATATTACTTTCATAGTTCTCTTCATCAAATATGAAATAAATGCTTCCTTTACACAACGTGTTCTTTTGTTGAATACTTTGTAAGCCTTGCTCTGTGAAGAGTAACCTAAGAATATTCCTTCATCACTTTTGGCATTAAATTTTCCCAGGGCATCCTCACCATCATTGTGAACAAAGCATTAGCACCCAAAAGGTCTGAGATGAGTTAGATTTGGCTTTCTTCCTTTGAGAAATTCATAGGGAGTCTTATCCAGTAATAACCTGATCATATATTTGTTCATCAAATAAGCAAGTTGTGTATACAACTTTTGCTCAGAAGCTTTTGGGAAGGCCACTGCTATCAACAAGTTCTGGCCATATCCTCTAAAGATCTGTTCTTTCTTTCCACCACACCATTTTGCTGAGGAGTCCTGGGTGTAGAGAGATTGTGCTCCACACCATAATCAGCACAAAACTTTAGGAAATTTGAGTTTTCAAGCACAATACCATGGTCAGACCTTATTCCTACCACTTCAACATTCAGCTTCTTTTCCACCAATTTGACAAATATTTGGAACACATTAAAAGTTCATCCTTGGAGCTCAAAAAGAGTGTCGAAGTAATCCTTGAGTAATCATCAATAATCACAAACACATATCTCTTCCCACCTCTACTGAGAACTCTCACAGGCCCACACAGATCCATATGCAATAGTTGGAAAGGTTTTGTGGTACTCACCATTCGTTTAGGCTTGAATGAGGATCTCACATATTTTCCTTTTGTACAAGCATCACACATAGTGATTTAATCTAGCTTGTTCTTTGGCAGTCCCAGTATCTTTTCTTTTAGCACCAATTTATTGATGGTTGAGAAGCTTGCATGTTCCAGTCTTTTATGCCATAGTAGTGAATTGTTGGATATGGCATTGAGGCATGTCAATTCAGACTCTAAGAGGTCCATGATGTCAGCTTTCTACACATTCTTGTGTCTTCTTCCCTTCAGCACCAAGTTTCCACTAGTCACAACACAGTCAGCAGTAGTGAATAACATATTATTCCCCTTGTCACACATTTGTGAGATGCTCAGCAAATTGTGTTTCAGTCCATGCACATAGTAGATATTTTCTATGGAATGAGAGTCAGATCTTCCCACCTTTCCTATACCAACAATTTCACTAGCTTTTCCATTTCCAAAGGCCACATAAGTTGTCTTTGCTTTTAGTCATGTGTCTAGAGCAAGCACTATCAAGGTACCAAGGCTTGCTCCTTTCTCTCTTTCTTTCCTGCACAAGGATTAACGATTAGATTTGGGTACCCAGATCAGCTTGGGTCCCTTTTTGTGAGTAAAAGGATGAATTAAGATTCTTTTAGCCAAGTGAGGAAGCTCTCTTTTGATGGAGAGAATTCTTTTCAATTCTTTTGTCTTGAGTCTATTGACAAAGTTCAAGTTTCTTTGCTCAGCTTTTAGATATTCAGGACATTGACTTTTGAGATGTCCCTCCTTGCCACAGGCAATGCATACCATATTCATGGAGTAGTATGCCTTGCAGGACTCAGGTTTAAATCCTAGCCCATGTTTAGAGGTGTATTGACTGTTCTGAATGAGAGTGAGAAGGGTTGAGGATTTTATCCAGTTTTGATTGTGTTCTAACTCAAGCTTGGCTTTATTCAGATCTCTTGTTAGAGAGTTGTTTCTTTCATATACTTTTGAAAGCCAAGCATTGAGTTTTTTAATATCCTCTTCCAATGATTGTTGAAGAGAAGTGAACTCATTTTTTTCCTTTGTCTGAAAACACTTTGAGGGAGTTTTTAAAGAGGCATTGTCCTTCTCAAGACTTTCACATTCCATTCTTAGAGATGCATAGTAATTCATTAGATTTTCTTTTTCAGAACATGAGGAATAATATGCATCTATGAGAACAGCTGAGAGAGATTCAAGCTTTATTTTGGAATAAGTGTAATGTTTGGATATGAGATCAGAGAAGCATACCTTGGTCTCCTTTTGTTCAGTGTCACTTTCAGACTCAGAGCTGGCCATAAGGGTAAGAGTTGCTTCTGTTGAGTCTTCTTTTTCAGAGTCTTCTTCAGTGTCACTCATAGCTAGGAGGGCTAGAGTACCTCATTCCTTAGCTTCAACCATGGATAACAATGATTGATTGTTAAGATCTTCTTCTTCAGAATCATCAGTGAGTGCTCCCATAGCAGCCAGAGCCTTTTGAACAACTATGTTTGCCTCCTGGGAGGTCATCTTCCTATATGATGGAAGGGTGAGCTTTTTACTTTAATATCTAGGCTTTTCTATGGCAGCTTTCTTGTGCTCTATTGTCCACAAGGGATAACATTTGATGAAGTGATCTGGACTGTCACACTTGTGACACATCTGAGCATCATTTTCCTGAACTTTGAAGGATTTTCTCTGAAAGTTTTGACCTCTTTTGAACATTCTTTGAAACTTCCGAGTAACTAATGCAAGATTTTCTTCTTCATAAAGAGTAAATTCAGTGGCTTTGAGAGAGATGGAATTGTCCTTTCTTTTTTTCCAATGTCCTTCTCTTGATTCTTCTTCAATTCATAAGTTGTCAAATTTCCAATGAGTTCATTCATAGCCAAAGTGTCTATATCTCTAGCTTCAATGATTGCTTCTACTTTGCTTTTCCAGGATTCAGGCAATACAGTTAGGAGCTTTCTGAAAGCCTTTCCAGTAGGGATGTGCTCTCCTAAGGAATAGATTTCATTGAGTATAGCAGTAAACTTGGTGTGCATATCCAGAATGGTTTCTTCTTCCTTCTTCTGAAAAGTTCATATTACCTGTTCAGGTTTTCCATCTTGGATTTCTTTACAACATTAGTACCTTTACTAGCAGTTTGAAGAGTGTCCCATATTTATTTGGCATCTTAACAGGAAGAGATCTTGTTATATTCATCAGGTCCAATACCACAAATCAGAATTTTCCTGTCCTTGGCGTTGTTTTGAATATATATCTTGTCAGTAGCATCCCATTATTTCCTATCCTTGGGGACTTTCTCCTTCCTATTAGTGGATGTCTTCATGGGAATAGTAGGACAATTTAGTGTGATATTCCACAAGTCAGCACTTTCACCTATGAGGTATACATCATCCTGTTCTTCCACTAGTCATAGTACTTACCATTGAACAGTGGTGGTCTTATTTGAGAAGAACCTTCCTGAGCAGTAGGGGGTAGTCATTGGATTCTTTTCAGGTTTTAACCTTTAATGAAACCTTCTCTAATACCAATTCAAGAAAGTTGGTGTCCACTACTTATCCTAGGGACCAGGTCCTTGGCACAGTTTTACTTAAAGCAATAAGTAAATTCACACATAATTTACGTGAAAAACCTCCTCATTCAAGGAGTAAAAACCACGAACTCAAATTCACTAATTTCTTCAGTTCTCCAGGTTTTATGATTACAACTCAATAATCAAAGGAACTACCTCTAGTAACTAGCCTTAAACCATAAACTACTACTATTTCTTCTTAGGAGCTCTCTCAAGAAACCAAACCTGCTTCTTGTTACAAGTCTCACAAACTCACCAACTATAACTAAACTTTGCTTCCTCTTGATCACAAAACACAAAGACTATATTGAGAATAACTTCTATTGAATCTCCTTGAGCCTGCTTGGTATGATCTCCTATTGCTTGAGAATAGTTATTTCCCTGCGTATGCAATGGGTGGTCGAAAAACTGTCTTGCTCCCTTGTTTTTATAGTTGTATTATTCTATCCTATCTTTGATAGAAAAGCCAAGATCCTTTCCTTGTTAGGTAATGACAGGCCTGTTCAATTAAGATCTTCTCCTTGTTTAATATGGAAACTTCCTTTTACAGCTTACTACCATAAATAAACTTTTACTAAAAATAGGTTTTTCCTTATTATCAAAACTTGTTTGACAAAGAATCCTTCATGTTTTTATGTAGCCGTGATGTAATCTTGAAGCATATAGATTCAATAATACTCAACAGCTGAAATATATATATATATATATATATATATATATATATATATAAGTGTTACGTTCCTTTTTGAAAATTCAAAAACTACTTCATAACTTCGTGGCAAAAAATTATTTTATTTGATTTCGTTTTGGAAAAATATTAGAAAGAGAGTCGCCACTTAATTTTAGGAAAATTAAGAAACCATTTTAAAAAGGTATTTTTAGAAAACCTTTATTGAAAACCAGAGTTCGGGTAAGAGTTCAAGTTAAATTCGAAAGAAGGTGTTAGGCACTTTCGAAAATCCACAAAGTGTGGTTCCCGACGGATTTAAACTTATTTGGCTAATGTTGAAAATCTTAAGTTGTTTTAGAAAAATGTTTATTTAAAAAAAATAGAATTTATTTGAAAATGAATAGAACTTATCAAGACTTGTCCATTTATTTTATTCTAAAAAAAAGTGAATAAACTAAATATCGAAGTTTCGATAAAATTTCAACTTTAACAATTTCATCCGAATTAAGACTTTGAACTAAATGGTTAGTCCAAACTCATAGATATGGATTAAGAATAAGCTTTTATTTGATAACTATGAAAGGATACAAGAAATCCTTAAATCATTCTCATAAAGCTTAGACCTTAAAAAATCTCTTAATAACTATGAAAGAATATAAACAATTCTCAGATTATTCTTGAAACTTAATACTTGCCTAAAGAGATTTAAAATTAAATAAAATCATTACGAGACAAAACAATTCTTTAAGATAATCAATCTTGATAAAACCTTTTAAGAAAACTCCAAAGGGATTCATCCAAGCTAACTAAAAGATATCAAATGTTAACAATCACAATAAATATAATAACATATAACAAAAGTAGTAAAATAAATGTGGACTTGAACCCAAAATTTGGCCCTTCTAGGCCAAAATCACGGTAATCTGCTGCTGCCATTATTATTGAACTTTTGAGTCCATAAATTATCATTTTTAGACCTCTTGGGCTGCTGCTGCTGCGATTTTCAGGCATTTGACCTTATATTCTCTTCCCTTTCGACGCTTTAACAGAGGTTGACTCGGAGAGGATTGAATGTATAGGGAATGGGAGTCCAATTGGACTCGTTCGAGGAGAATTCATGCATAAGAAATAAAGAAGATAAGAATTAGCAAATGTAAGTAGAAAAAGAAACCAAATAATGTTGCCAAAGAGACGCAGAAAGCATAAAGCCCAATTTCTGATAGCGAAGCGGCCAAATGGATTTGTTATACCAATCATTTTTAAAAGAAAAAATTGTAGCAGGGATTTAGAATTTGAAACATTAGACTCCTAAAGTTTGAACATCAATAGTAACATAAATATGGACAAAGAGAACATTGCCAGCAAACGGGTCGAAAATGAAAGAGAAGAAGGTGCTAACTCGTGTACAAGAACACAGTTAGGGTCTTAATGAAAATATTCCTATTTTTGGTCTAGAGGAAATAGATATGACTACGAAATAAAGTTAAAGCCTCATTCTTTATTGTGATATAAATCAACAGTGGTCAAACATATTCTGGATAGGAAAAAGAGACCTAAAACAAGACTAACAACAATTCAATGGGTTGCACTTTACTATACCAAATTGTAATTTAAATAAAGCAATGGAACAGTCCGTAAGGAATTTTTAAGAAAAAAGCTAAATCAAATGGCAAGTATAACAGCCCAAACTTACTGTCACAATCCAAAGCTAGTGCCTAATTCAAGTAAAAGGCAAATGG